>CM019716.1:76092783-76602783 GCA_009760885.1 Achatina immaculata
GCTGACCAATAGAAAGATCTAGAGGTGTGTCTTACTTGACAACTGACTTACGACATATAAGCCATGCAGGTAGTTTTAAAGAGGGGCGATATAGGAGAGGGACGATGGCGGGGAAGACAGAAAGAAGGGGAGAGCACCGGCAGTTGGAACAGACGGACAAGTAGAGCCAACAGATATTCAGGAGTTAAAGAGTTATTCACGAGTTGCTGATCTAATGTAGAGTTAGACATTTTCGGGCACAGTTTAGAAAATAAAGCTAGAGTTTGATTTTCTGGATAATTATTACGCGCTTCAACGACGAATCCAACGAATTTGAAGTCCTACTGTATCTTAGTCCAAGTGGTGTTGTCAACGATACATTTGTGAACTCATTTATTCAGAATTAAATGGGTTCAGTGAACTTTTCAGCGGACTTAGTCAAGTGAATGTTGTAATATTTATGAAACCTATTCTGGACCACAGAAATCTGGACTGTGTGTGAAGATAATGTCCCATAATGTCTAACGAAGATTGGAGTCTAAAAGGCTTTAATTGCTAGTATGAAGTAACATGCCGTCGCGGTCACAACGTGTTAACAATGCTGTCTGAAAGCGCATTAGGTTGATGTTGATAACCTTTAAACGGCCAAACTCAAAGACGAGCATCCATCGATTCAAGTGGCAGAGTTATAAGACAGTATCAGTTAGAACTTCTTCAGTCATTAAAATATAAATCAGAACATTATTATAGCCTAGACCGAACTTGGCTAACTTTCTGTAGTTGCTGGTTTAATAAATGCTCGTCTTCTAACAGTCTGAATCATCACCTCCCCTTGCAACAGGTTACCTCCCTTGCTCAGGGAGATGGTGTCCTGAACTCTCAAAAGAATTTTAGAAAGCAAAACGAACAAAGAAACAAACTTTTTCATATGCTCCACAACAACTGAGAACAAGGGCGCATAAATAAGCGTTAGAAACAAGTCATGAATATTTCAGACAGGAACATGTAATTATTCATTAACTTACCGCTGGGATCACGAAATATCGGGGGTGAATCGATCAAACTTCCCAGCAGAGCTAAAGTGTACTGCATCAACCACCAAGACTTTACTGGACGGAGATCGGCAGTGCCTACTAAAGTAAACACGTGCAAGACAGGTCACGGATTGTTTAAAACAAAAAAACAAACAAACAAACAAACGCCGTATCAGCTTTAAACAAAACCCAAACATAAAAACGTTTGTTTCGGCGAGTACAGATAACTGAATGCGTAAAGCTGATGTTGCTTAATTTAAAAAATACTTGGCTGGTGGAGACAGTTAAATACTGCATTAACTTACCCATTAACCCTTTGTGGCTTTCTAATCAACCGGCGCAAATGCCGTCTAGTTAACCATGAGGAGGAGATTATGTTGACGACATCCTTTTTTTTAAGGGGGGGGAGGGGGTGGGGGGGGGGGGGGGTGGAGAGAAGATTTACTTTCAATCACAAAATTTGACATGAATCAGGCTTACTGAAAGACATCTACGTATGTTCCACACTGAACTTAATTATGATCCATCGTGTGTGTGTGTGAGCACGGGTAAAACGTGTTACACTGCCCCGTAGGGCTCTGTGGTCCGTCTGTCTCCGTGTAAGTGCACAGTTCACTGTCAGCGTGACCTGCTAATAAGTGCTTACAGTGCGCAATGATTTTACAAGTGAATAAAGGTCCGATAGTGGTTTCCCTTTATCTGTCGCCCAGGTGAGTGTATACGGGTTTTCTCCTCTAGCCTTTGTCTAAACTCAGCCTCAAGTAAACAAAGATTTATACTTGCGTTTTGCTGATTGCGCGAAACCCTTTGACAGAGTTAGACAAGTGCTAGAAAAACTTATTACAGATGGTAAAGGTATGAGAGTTCTTAAGAGTATGTACTGGAATCAAAGAGCAGCATTAGCAGTGAACAATGGGTAATTTTATGGGCAATAAAGAATCTGAAAAATGGTAAATCACCAGGATGTGATGAGATAACAGCTAAATTTATTAAAGCAGGAGGACAGGAGTGTGCAACAATCTATCATGCACTATGTAAAAAGATATGGCATTCAGGTATTTGGCCAAAAGAATGGAAAAGAACTGTATTCATACCACTGCCAAAAAAAGCAATTACGCACAAACTACAGAAGTGTTGCCCTGATTAGTCATGCCAGTAAAATTCTGTTAAAAATCATAATGGGTAGACTTCGAAAGAAAATAGAAGAAGTCAATATGGTCCAAGCTGGTTTCAGGCAAGGAAGAGGATCAAGAGATCATACATTCAATCTAAGATTAATAATAGAGAAATGCAGAGAGTTTAATGTGAATCTATATTTATCCTTTATAGACTACTCAAAGGCATTTGATTGTGTACAAAATCAGAAACTTTGGGAAATAATGGAAAAAATGGGATTTCCAACATATTTAATACAATTAACATCGCTGCTGTATCTAAACCAACAAGCAGCAGTAAGAATAAATGGTGAAACAACAACTTGGTTTGACATAAAACAAAGTGTTCGTCAGGGGTGCATATTGTCACCCTATTTATTTAACTTGTATACTGAAAATATAATGAGGAATGTTAGAGAAGATGCAGACAAAGAATATTACGATGCCATAACAATTGGAGGTTATGAAATACCAGAGATTAGATATGCTGATGACACAGTATTACTGTCCACAACACAAAAAGGAATGGAAAAATTAATTATGTCAGTCCGTAAGAACAGCGAAGAGCAGAACCTCTATCTTAATGCATAGAAAACTAAATTGATGACAACTGACAAAACAAACAAGGCAGCTGAAATATGTATCAATGAGGAAAAACTGGAAGAAGCGCAGACTTTTGAATATCTTGGATCACTACTAACTAATAGTGCTGTTTCTGGTAGTGAGTTATCAGTCATTCGGAGCACATGTACCAGCCATCGCCAGCGTCTTTCCTCAATAACTGCTGTCAGTGGCTTCATTGCATCTCTGCCAACAAGATGTTATTTCTTATAGTATTTGGCCACAATATTTTTCTAATTCTTCGTAAACATTTAGTCTGGAAAGAATTCAACTTGTTTTCTATGGTTTTGGTGATTTTCCAGCATTCACTTCCACAGAGTAGTACACTTAGAACATTATTCTTAACTATCCTGATTTTCGTATTTATGCTTAGTTTTTTTATATTTCTATATAGTCTGCAGTACTGCAAAAGCCTGGTTTGCTCTAGTAAGTCTGCTGTTGATGTCCTCTGTGCTGTCTCCATTTTCTACTACTTTACTGCCAAGGTATACAAATTCATTGACTTCCTCCACTAACTTGCTATCTACTCTAGTTTTATTTTTGCTACCAGAAGGTTGTGATCACTTCCTACATCTGCTCCTTTCCTTGCTCGCACATCTTGTAGTGACCGTTTCCACTTGTTATTTATTAGTAAATGATCGATTTGGTTTTCTGTGGTTTTATCTGGGGACCTCCAAGTCACCTTATGTATGTTTTTATGTTGGAAAATTGTCCCTCCGATGGTCATCGTGTTTTCTTCACAGAAACTGCACAGTTTTTCTCCATTTTAATTTATTTCTCCGATTCCTTCTGTTCCCATGATTCTTCTTCTATCTTCATTTCCTTCACCTACTTTTGCATTGAAGTCGCCCAAGATGAGTAGCATATCATGCTTGGGTATTGTTTCCACTGTGGCTTGGAGGCTGTTGTAAAAATCTTCTTTTAATTCCTCTTCAGCTGCTCCTGCTGGTGCATAACAAACTATAATAGACAGCTTCGTGAATCTTGAGTTGAACAGTGCATATAATAATCTCTCATTTATAGGAGTCCATTTCAGCAATGCTCTTGACGCTTCTTTTGTTATAATCAATGCTACTCCTCCTTCATGATGATCTTCTTTACCTGACCATATTATTGTATCTTCTGTGTGCTGTGTTGTTAATTTCCTTCTGCTTTGTCCTGTCCATCTTGATTCTTGTATTCCTAGTATGTCTAATCTGTATCTGTGCATTTCCTTGATGGTTTGTGCTAGTTTTCCAGTCTGGTTAAGTGTTCTTACATTCCAGCTGCCTATTTGCATCTTGTGTTTAGGTTCCAGTAGTTCTGCAGTCGGGCTGGGGACTTCCAGTGGCTGGCTTTCATCCACAACCTTCATGGGCTCAGTTTCCTGCTAAGCGTTTCTCCTTCCACTTGCATTTGTTTTTTCCCTTGCTTCCGTTTCTGTAGCAATCTGATAGTTTTTTATCAGATAGGGTTGCTTGCCCTATGCTGAACCCTCCTTAGTCGTCTTTTACGATCATGCGTGGTAGGGTACAGTGGTCCTATTCTTTGCAGATCCCGGGTACCACACGGGGGTATATATATACGGAAAAAAAGTAAACATACCAAAGTGCGATATCTTTTCAAACGTGAAGACACTGACACAAGTAAATTAATTCAATTACCTTGGAACACCAATTTCTAAATCAAATAACGAATATGCGAGGCAGCACAGGCGGCTTTTTATGACATGAAGAAAATACTAACAAATAAGATGTCCTTAAAAGTGAGGGGAAAATTTACAGTGATATAAAGAACCAATGCTGGTATATAGTTGTGAAACTTTGACAATTTTTTTAAATTCTTAAAAAGATGACAAAGAAATTGGAAGCAACAGAGATGTGGTTTTGGAGAAAGAAGTAATAAATACGTTGGACAGACAAAAAAAAAAAAAAACAAGCTAGAGAGATCCTCAAATATGTCTCAGAACAACGGAAAGTAGTGAAGGAGACAGTTAACTACTGCATTAACTCACTCATTAACCCCCTTGTGGCTTTCTAAATCAACCAGGGAAAATGCCGTCTAGTTAACCATGATGAGGAGATTATGCTGTGGTTTGAAGTTCTTCAGGACAGCTCAGCATCAGGCATTCAGCAGATGCCTACATCACTAAAATCATCATGGTTTACAAGCGTTCCTCTCAGCAATCTCCACATCAAAATCACCACCAGCACCACCCTAATCTTCAGGCACAACTTCCATATCAAACAAAACACAAATAATCTGATGACTGGAGACTCCCTAATGAAAGGAATCTATGCTGACCGGTTGTCAATATCAGCGGAGGACATAGTGATTCCGGTACCAGGGGCTGGTATCATGAAAATAATAGGAACACTGAGAAGCTTGAACGTCGACCCAAAGATCATGAGGACGACAGTTCATGTTGGCATCAACGACAGCACGAATGGTTTGACCCTCAGACCCTACAATCTCCATGTCCTGATGTCGACAATTAAACAGAAATTTCCAACCACTTCAGTCTTCATATCCTCAATTATACCTGCTTGCTCTGGTGCTGGCCGTCGCTTGGCACACAACAACAACAACAGAATTCTCTGCACACTGTTCCAATAAAACAACGTAAGTTTCATCGATAACACACCGCTCTTCTCTTCCGAGTCTGGAGCTCCTAAGAAAAGACTTTATCGTGACCAGATTCACACCACCAAGATCGGTATTAGAATACTGGCTAAAAAGATCAAATACCCCGCTAGAACACAGCCGGACAGAGTGCCGCCACCGCCAGACAGAATAAAGGAGCGAAAACAAGTAAAAAAAAAAAAAATCGTAACACACGGGGAATCACCTGGGTACGCAACCCCGTGTCCTCTAAACCCTCACCACCTTCCCCCATACCAACTCCAGCTCCCTTATACTCTCCATATCACCCATCCTCTTCATATGACTCCATGTTCATGCCCCTTCCCGCTCGGTATCCGCTACCATCCAGGCAAACTACTGCTAGCACTACCCAGAATCTACCACACCCACCGCAGTACAATCAAGATTCACATTATCTCATGCAGCTCAGCCCAGCAGCTTTAAGCCAAGCCTTCATGATGTCTGTCACCCACAAGCAACATATGTTACCAATGTTCAAACAATAGGAACTGTGAAATTTCATGAAATATCTTATCACTGAATTATTTATCATTGTAACTTTACTATAATAGTTTACTAGTTGTAGAAAATGACCCAGATAGGTGATGAATTGCTTCGAAAGATGGTCTCAGAATTGGTCATCTAAACATTTACCATCAGTTAGGAAACTTTCTGAGGCAACTAACATAGTTAATCATAACTTCCGTATCTTTGGCTTTTCAGAAAGTAGTCTAAACAAAAACATACCTGACAAGGAAATTAGGATAGACGGTTATAATTTACTTCGACGTGACTCTACAAGGAAACTTGAGACAGGATTAGTTGTTTATGTTACCACTGCCATACACTCTTGCCGTAGAACAGACATTGAGACATCAGATATTGAATGCATTTGGTTGGAAATCAAACTTCCAAAGCACAGCCCAATTTTAATCGGGTTTCTGTATTGTAATTCAAATGCAACAGCATCGTGGTATGATCACTTTACAAATATGATGGATTATGTTTTGTGTTTTAATTTAAAGGATATAATTGTTCTTGGAGAGTTCAATATTAATTACAGACAAACAGATGCTACGTGGAATGATATTGTTTTATCATACAACTTATCCCAAATTATCACTAAACCTATCAGAGTAACTGAAACATCATCCACACTAATAGATCACATATAGGTAACTCATTCAGAAAACATTATACAATGTAAAGTCCCTCACACATCACTGAGTGATCACTATCCGGTTTGTTGCACATGGACACAACATGGCTTGAAAGTTCCCAAAAATAAACATACCAGTATTAAATTTTGAAGTTTTAACAAATTCAGCTTAGAATTATTTCTGAAAGAGTTACAAGCAGCGCCTCTAGATCATGTGTACCAACTAACTGACCCTGATAAGGCCCTGGAATACTGGATAAAAATCTTCAGGGATATATTTGACAAGCATGTTCCTATTAAAGGGGAGAGAATTAAACATCAAGTGAAGTCCCCCTGGATAACACCTGAGATATTGCAAGCCATGAAGGAAAGAAGGGATCAGGCCCATCAAAATAAGGAATTCACAAGCTACCAATTACTTAGAAATAGAGTTCAATACTTAATTAGGCAAGAAAAAAGAAATTACTTTAGGTTCCTAGTTCAGAATAAATCAGACAGTAAGTCTGTCTGGAAAGCAATTAACATTCTTGCAAACAAGAGAAAACAGTCTGACTTTCAGAGTTATAATCATGTGGCTATTTGTGAAGAGTTCAGCAATCACTTCAGAGAAGAAGTCAATATCTTAAAATCTTCACTACAAACCCCTACTTTTGACTTAAGCGAATTAAATAAATTTATAGGTAGCAAATGTGCAAATCTAAAGCACAACAGTATTCCTTTCATGTCAGTTTACAATTATCTTTCATCTTTAAAGAACAACAACACAGCAGGACTTGATGAAATCAGCAACAAGATATTACGCTACTCAGCCTCGGTAATTACAGATACACCAACATACATTTACAATCAGTGCATTGCACTTTGTCATTTTCCTCAGGCTTGTAAAATTTCAAAATATATCCCATTTTAAAATCTGGTTCAGAGAAAAATACCTCAAGCTATAGGCCAATTTCAATTCTATCAACTCTGTCAAAACCACTAGAAAAACATATACATAAAAACAACCTTACAACACATGCAAGAAAATGATTTGATTGTTGACTGTCAGTCAGGTTTTAGGCTGAAACATTCCTGCCACACAGCTCTCACAAAAATGACAGAATGTTGGTTATCTAATATAAACGATGATAAATTATGTGGTGCTGTCTTTGTTAACTTTAAAACAGCATTTGACATGACTGATCATGAAATCCTTGTTAGAAAGCTTGAGACTTATACATTACCCAGACTTTACAACATTTATTACATCTTTACTTTCCAACAGACACCAGGTAGTTTGCCTCAAAAACTCTAAGTCAAGTTCATCTGTGGTTGATAATGGTGTTCCACAGGGATCTGTTCTTGGCCCTCTCTTTTTACTATCTACATCAATGATCTTCCACTTCATCTCAAAATATCATACTGTGACCTCTTTGCTGATGATTGCATAGTTTACACTAATGACAATGACCGTATTAACCTTGAGTCAACTCTTCAAATTGAAATAAACAATCTAATTAACTGGAGCAACAACAACAGAATGCTCATAAACACCAGCAAAACAAAATCCATGCTCATTACAACAAATTCACCAACAACAACACTACAGCTCCATGCTGGAATTTCACAGATTGAGAATGTTAGTGAACATAAAACGCTAGGTCTCATGACTGACCACCACCTCAGCTGGAATCATCATGCAGACAATCTAACCAAGCTCATTGCACAAATAGTTTACCAATTTACTCAAATTAAACATTTTCTTGGCATAGACACCAGAAAAATATACTACATATCATAGATACAAACACACTTGGATTACTCTTCCACAGTCCAGGATGATTGTTCCATGTCAAACATGAAAAGACTTTACTTACTTCAAAAACAAGCAGTAAAGCTTATAGATGACAAACATGCACACATATTACAAATAAAGACAAACATCTTTGTATTCTACCCCTCAATAATAGATTTCTTTTCAACAAGGCCAAGTAAATTCATAAAATTCCATTGCACAATGCTCCACCCTATCTGTGGCTGTTGTTCAAATCCAACCCAAAACACAGTCAACACTTAAGCAATTGTATTGTCCCAAAACCAAAGTTTGACATGCTTTAAAAAAAAGCTTCTCAGCTGCCCACTTTGGAATGCCCCACCAACTCATGTAAAACTTATAAGTAACATTCGCTCTTATAACTTTAAACTTTGTCAACATCTACTTGATATGGACTGTATGCCTCCCTAAGCATAGTCTAAATTAGTTTAAAGTATGGCTTGATTATTTTAATTTTTTTTTATACTGCTTTTCTATAAATTTGTTAGTTTTGAATGAATGTAAGTATGCAAGTTTATTTTATGTTGTTACATAAATCAGAGTGTAGAGTGTATGGACATGAGATAAGTTTATTATTTATTTATGTAATTATTTAATTGTGTCTTCATGCTTATTATGCTCACTAACAAGTGCTGAATGACTGTGACTGAGTGAAAGCTGTATGACGAAGGGCAGAATGTTAGACGGGCCTGCGTGCCCAGTTCTTAACCTTTTGAAAATAAAGTATGTTCGTTTGTTCTATCTTTCAGTTTATAGACTTCATTCAGCCTCTATCTTTCAGTTTATAGACTTCATTCAGCCTCTATCTTTCAGTTTATAGACTTCATTCAGCCTCTATCTTTCAGTTTATAGACTTCATTCAGCCTCTATCTTTCAGTTTATAGACTTCATTCAGCCTCTATCTTTCAGTTTATAGACTTCATTCAGCCTCTATCTTTCAGTTTATAGACTTCATTCAGCCTCTATCTTTCAGTTTATAGACTTCATTCAGCCTCTATCTTTCAGTTTATAGACTTCATTCAGCCTCTATCTTTCATGTACACCTCGTACAAGAATGCGTTTGTGAGTCTCCTGGGTGTGCGCGTGTGGGGTGCGCACTGTTGGCCATGACCCCGAGTTGTATGTTCTCCAGCTTGTTCTCAGAGCAACAACTGGTAATCATGATGCGTTATGATATTTTGTGTACAATGTTGCAACAAACAGGTACATCCTTGCACGGGCAAGAGGCGTGTTGCATAAACGAAGCCAGATCGAGGAAGCAAATTCCTCACTTTTGAGGAACTGAATTCTCTTTTCCAGAATATCCCAGGATACATTAGAAATTGCAGGGTTTTTTTTTTCAATCACATTCTCTCCAATCACGAACGCGTACACACTCGGCAATTATCCCAGTCCAGTCCAGTCCAGTCGTCCCTACGCTGACCAGGTAGACCCGAGCCACTCGTCAAGGTTCAACGACTCCGGACAACATTATCACAGTACTACAAAATGAGACTTCCGGTGTGACGTGAAAGATGGCGGACTTTTTTTTAACACTCTGGCCGGCATGCAGAAATCAGCAGAATTCCGCTTGATCTGTCACATATCCTGTACCAGGAGTTGGGCATAAGGCTAACAACTTTATCTTGGGACCTATCTAAAGGCGACTCCAGGTGGGGAAAAAAGAAATCGTTATCGAAACTCGCAAAAGAAACCAACCGAGCATAAGGGATGCCAACTTCGAAGAGCTCAATCGGCGGCCCTAAACATGTGACAAAGACTGGATTCTGTAATGTAAGAACGATGGCAGCACCAACAAAAACTACTGAGGTCATCAGAGAAATGGAGAGATACCACCTAGATGTACTAGGCATCAGTGAAATGCGATGGCCAGAAGCAGGTAAAAGATCGGCGGAAAAAGGTAAGTTAATAGGACATTCAGGCAGAGACGACGGAAAAAACCAAGATGGGGTAGGTATAATTATGTCAAATGTAGCAGCAAAGAGCCTTGTAGAATGGGAACCAGTGAACGGCCGTATAATAGGAGCACGATACAACCTAAGACACGGAGGATGCAGATGATGAGGTGAAAGACGATTTCTATCACCAATTACAATAAATCATTAACAAAGTCCCTAAACACGACATCCTAGTTGCTATGGGCGACTTCACCGCTAAGGTAGGGAAAGTAAACACCGCCATCGAAAAAGTAATGGGGGAAAGAGGAACTGACATGGTAAATCAGAATGGAGAAAGATTAATTGAAATATGTCTAACAGATGGCATGGTCATTGGAAGCACAATATTTCCACACAAAAAGAGATACATAAAACAACGTGGATATCTCTGTGGATAGAACTAGAAACAAGATAGATCATTTTTGTATTAGAAAGCAATACAGAATATCTCTGATAGATGTATGGGTATATAGGGGGCAGATGTCAACAATGATCACAATCTGTGTATAGGGAAAATAAAACTAAAACTGAAAAGCCAACATAAGAAATCAATACACAGAAAGATAAATAGCCACAGCCTACAAAAAGAGAATACTAATAGTAATTTCAATCAGGAACTTGCCAATCATTCTACAACACTCAGTGAAGCAAATGAGGTAGGTATAGATGAATTATGGAATTCTTACAGCACAGCCATAATCACAGCAGCAAAAGCAAGCGTTGGACTGAAAAAACCAAACAGAAAAGCATGGATATCAGATAAAACATGGACGTACCCACATGAAAGACGAGCAGCCAAATTAGATATGTTGAATGTAAAGACAGATCTTGGAAAAGATCTGGCAAAAGCGACAAAGAAATAGACAAGAAAGTAAAAAAGTTCAGCTAGAAGGGATAAAAGAGAATACATAGACAATATGGCGAAACAGGCAGAAAAAGCAGCAAAAACAGGAGACAGTAAAACTTTATATAACATACAAAAGAGCTTAACAGGTACTATTACATCTAAAGAAAGACCAATCTTTAGCAAAACTGGAAATCTATTAACATCAAGTAAAGACCAAAGATGGGCTGAACACTTCCAAGAAATACTTAATCGATCACACCCAAAAGAACTGATAAACCTTGAAACCGACTTACCAACCCCACAACTAAATGTCAACCTAGATGAAATTAAATTGCATGAAACTGAAACAGTAGTGAATTTAATGACTAGCAACAAAGCTGCAGATGAAGGTGAAATAACACCTGAAATGTTAAAAGCTATCAACAGTGACAACATGAGACAACTACAGAGAATGTTTAATAAGATTTGGAAAGAAGAAAAGGTCCCTTCTAAATGGAAGAAAGGAATAAATGTTAAAATACCAAAAAAAAAAAAGGCAACATTAGTGACTGTAACAGTTGGAGAGGAGTAACCTTAGTATCAGTTGTGTCAGAAGTATTTTGCAAGATCGTTCTGAATAGACTTAAAGATATAGTAGATACCTCAATGAGAGAAGAACAACCAGGATTTCCAAAAAGGAGAAGCTGTCTCGACTAGATCTTTACTCTAAGAATAATACTTGAAGAACATATTGAAGAGCAGAAACCATTAATACTTAACTTCATAGACTTTAAAAGGCATTTGATAGCATCCACAGAGATTCATTGTGGAGAATTTTAAGTCTTTATGGAATACCATCTAAAACTGTCAACATCATTAAGGACCTCTACAATGGATGTGTTTGTGCAGTCAAAACAGAAGAAGGGGTGAGCGAATGGTTCTAGATTGAAACAGGCGTGAAACAAGGATTTATACTGTCTCCTTTGCTTTTTAGAATTACAATAGACTTCATAATGAAAAATGCTGCACAGGTAACACAGGTATTGATTGGATATATGGGACCCAATTAGAAGATCTTGATTTTGCTGATGACATAACTCTTATCAGTAACAATGTGAATTCCATGCAAGAAAAAAACAGATATCCTGTCTTTAGTGGTTAGAAAAATAGGACTTGAAATTAACAAGGATAAAACAAAAATAATGAAACTTCCCATTAATCAAAATGGACAAATACACGTAGTAGGGACAGATATTGAAGAAGTCAATCAATTTGCATACCTTGGCAGCAACACAGACCAGGATGGTGACATTAGGAAGGAGGTTAGAATTAGAATTGTAAAAGCAGCATCGATCTTCAAGAATCTTGAGAACATATGGCATTCAAAAGTTTATAAGCACAGAAACCAAGTTAAGACTATTCAATTCAAATGTAATATCCACTCTCATTTATGCATGCGAACGGTGGAAAACAACTAAAGAAATAGACAAGAAATTAGACTCTTTTGAAAACAAATGCCTATGGAAAATACTCGGCATCAAGTGGAACGAATTCAAGAACAATGCAGAGATAAGACAGATGACTGAACAACAACCAGTCTCATTGGGTGATCAGGGAAAAGGAGATGGACATATGTTG
Organism: Achatina immaculata; assembly: GCA_009760885.1. Taxonomy (NCBI): domain Eukaryota; kingdom Metazoa; phylum Mollusca; class Gastropoda; order Stylommatophora; family Achatinidae; genus Lissachatina; species Lissachatina immaculata. The sequence goes on from CM019716.1 coordinate 76,105,567, forward strand.
GTCACGTGATGAGAAGAAATGATCAGAGAATCCCAAAACAAGCTATCAAGTGGAACACAACAGGCCGAAGAAAAAGAGGCAGACCACGTGAAACTCTAAAGAGGACACTGGTAAGTGAGGCCAAATTAATAGGCATAAAATCCCTTGATGAGGTTGAAAAGCTCGCCGAAAACAGGATAAACTGGCGAACTACCTTGCGAGCCGTATGTGGCGTTTACTGGCAAGAGGAGGATATAAGAAGACATAGACAAAACAGTAATGAGAATAAGCTTAGAAAAAAATGATTAAAAGGGCTAGATATTCTGGATAAAGACTTGTGTATATCAGGATATAATGTTCTGCATCGACCATTACGACAAATGTAACAGAAGGATTATAATGTAATCATTACCATTAACAAAATCATCACTAATAATCACCGTCATCACAAATATCGTTGTAATAACATACTCTTATAAACAAGGATGACTACATTTCTTTGTGTGGGCCTTAACTATTGCATACCACGACGCTGATGTGTTTCCAATCTCCTACTCTGTGTAGGTGTGTGTGTGGTGTGTGTGTGTGAGAGAGAGAGAGAGATAGTGAGTGTGAGAGCCTGCATTCTGCAAAACACAGACAATTTTTGCTTTAAAGAACGAAAGAAGAAAGAAAGAAGAGCAGCAATTTCTTGGTATAAACCTTAGCACAAATAACACACAGTAACTTACCAACTACTCTTCGCTGGTACAGACTTTCCAAGTTCAAGCTCCAGCATCATCTGCTAGGAATAGCTGCCGCATACGTCCTCGTTTATCTGCAAAGATAATGACAATTTCGCCAAACTGTCCTTAAGCTATAAACAGCAGATACCATTACAGCACTAGCCTACATACACATACATGGGACTTTGTACTTAGCAAATGTCCGATGCACAGGATGCAATTTCCGCCTCCGACTCTCATCTGACCGATTTGTGAAGTATCACTCAGAAAGAGGAAACTCAATGACAAGCCATGACTGTTTTATGACAATACTGGGGAAAAAATAAAGACAAAAACAATGCAAGACTGACAGCACTAAATAAAACGGCTGGGAAGGATCATCATCTTCTCTGTTCCATGAAAACACAGTTGTTCAAGCCCTTTTTTCTGGTCTTAATATATCCCTCGCGTTTACAGCGACGGTACTCTGCTGATTTACTATTGCTGTTGTGCTCTCACCGCAACAAAATAGCAACTTTACTTTAAAAGTTCGAAATAATCTAACATTTATGTGTTCACCGGTTAAAAGTTAACAAAAGAAATACTATAACTTTAGTAACAAGTTTTTTTAAAAAAAACCCAATAAAGATAAGACACCAGTACGTTAAAAAAAAGAAGGAAAATACCAGCACTTTGGACTTTTCAATACAAAATATGTATTAGGCGTTGAGAAAAAGGGATAGGGGATCAATCAGTCAGTCATTTGCGTGTGCCTTGCGGAACTCTGCCTCCCTAACAGCTCTCCTGTAGGCCTCTCAGTTGTAAGCAAGATGCTCTGCTGCTGATGCATCCATTTGCAGATTACCAACGATGTCTTGCAGCCATCTTCGCCTTGGTCTTCCTCTCTTTCTTTTTCCCATTATGCACCCTTCCAAGACGGTTTTCTCATGGCGTTTAATATGTCCAAAATATTTAAGTTTTCTCTGTTTAATCTTCCTTACTAGGTACACTTCTTCAATATTAAGTTCTTGTAGTATGGATATATTTGTTCTTTTTTGTGTCCATGATATCTGAAGAACTTTTCTGTAGCATTTACATTCAAAGGCATTTATGTGTTTCTCAGCTGTTTTGTTAAGTGTCCAGGTCTCACATGCATATGTTGCGATGGGGAAGATGCATGCTCTTAAAAATCTTAATTTTGTAGTTCTGTCTGTTCCTCTCCACAGCTGCTTTAGTTGTTTTATTTATTTATTTATTTTTTTGAAGAGCGATAGATGTCATCCTTTTGATATCGAACAGGGGATAAGGTTAAAAAAAAAAGAATAATTAGCTTGTAATGAAGTTCATCCGCTGACAGAACGACAAAATACAGCTCTATATACACAGTATATATCAGCCATCCCTTCAGATTGAACGCCGAAGTGCAGGAAATAAAGAGATACTCAAGAGAGGTTTTATATTTGTGACATGAGCCCCGGGCCGTGAGTCTGATTGATAATGACCTATGAAGACGTTATATACCGGCCAGGACACCAAACAATGCGCACAAAATAAAGCCATCCAGGAAACATGTTCCCCTTTGTTGTCTGGAAATGATACTACATAATGTAAAATCGTCCTCTGTTATAACAACAGAGAGTGCGTGGGCTGCAGTCAGTCATCATACACACAGTCATGATTGCAAAGCCTTCAGTGAAACAATGCTTCTTTTATTAATATATCACTTATTCGTATTGTGTAGAAATCTTCCGCTCTAATGATCTCAGTCATTATATCCATCTATGTCATTGTTAAACCTCTGTATTGTTCTTTCTTCAGACACAAGCAAACCCTGATTCTTTGTTGACCGCTCGCTTCGCAGACCCTGGCAGACTTCGCTGCTTTCCCAGCTGGTCCCTGTATACGGTCTAGTTCATTCATCCAGCGTTAAGCTTTACTTTTCCCTCTTAAAATAACAATTGCAATACTGTTACACGAGACACTGGTTCGCTATTCCATTTTTTTTCCCCTGAAGTACTTGGAGGCGCGCTTTCCGGTTTCAAATACACACTATAATACTCCGCGTGTGTAAACTTCATTTCTTTAATAGTGACTGGCAACTTTTCAATGCAGAGCAAAACAATCAGGTTAAATGAAAGAAGAAACTCAAAGAGAATGTAGCATATATCACTTACTTTAGGGAAAAGAAAATCTAGTATAGAGGAGCCCTAGCACATTCAGTTATCAGCACTGAAAAAAAAAACAACAGAAAAATGATTCTGGAATTGTTGGATGGGTGAATAAGAATACAGACAGGAATAGTAAGTACACTGGTGAAACATGGAACTCGCTAAAGTTACGAGTATGCAGGCATATGAAATTACTTCTGTGTGTATCCCACGAAATTTGATACAAATTATTCAAAATGAAATATTTCACCCACAACTTACGTTCATATCAGCCTCTCAAAGACATTTCCAGAGATGACAATAATTATAAATTAGTTCAACAGTACTTAAAAGTGTATAGATACCCGAATTTATAGGATCATTCCGGAATGAACAACATTGTCTTCAGCCCCTCCCATTTCCGTGACCTCTTTATTCCCCTATATCCTAGTTATTTAAATAAATTCAGACTTAAAACGGCATTGTATTTCATGATTAGAGATGAGACAAGCAAAACATGGCAAACAGATCACAAACTTTTCTAATCTGATCTTACATGAGCAACTGCCGAGGCTTCATTCTCCAGTTGTTTCTCGTTTGACAAAGTCAACAAAAATGACGCAACGTTAGCCTGAACAAACATGAGTATGCATTTATATTTTTTGTCATTTGTATTTGGTCGGCTGTGAGTAAAGAGCGTATGATATAATACGGGAACTGTAGTGACATGTCGGGGGTAGATACATAAATCCTTCAGTTTGCTTTGCGCCTTTGTACCGGCGTTACAGCATCTTTCCTGTCATCACTCTGTCTACATTATACAGATGGGCGTCCCAGAAGTAAGCTTACAAGACATGTGACGTCCTTAAAAGTCATGTCGGACTAACGGGCACGGTTGCGGAATTGTTCATATTCGTCAAGTGACAACATCATGCAAGATTTCAACACTGTTTACTGCACTATCTAAGTGACATCCGTTAGCTAAAGATTTTAGGGCTGACTACAGCAGTGGCCCAGACTGGACCTTGTTGCTGTGTTAGGATTTCTCAACGCGAAGCGTGTGTCTACAGCGGAAATCCATCGCCAGCTGGTGGAAATTTATGGAGACTGTGTGTGATGAGTTGGCAGCGTGTGGAAACTTCAAACTGGGCCAATGTCATCCAGTGACGTAGCGCAAAGTGGCAGACTCACTAATGCAGGTACGGCAGAGAACAAAACGCGCGTCGAACATGCGATATTGGAGAACAAGCGACAACGAAGGAACTGACGCTTGACTTGAGTCTGTCACGTGAAAAAATGTCCAGAATGATTGCAGAGTTTGGATTTCATAAGGTACGTGTGCACGATGGGTACCACGAACTGTTTTCGAAAACCAGAGGGCAAAGAGGATTGCATATGTCCTGTTATTTCTGCAACAATTTGCTATTCACGTCCAAGACTTTCTGGAAAGCATTATCGCCGGTGACGAGATATGGTTCACTATGGAAAGGAGGCATCCAGGCTCCCACGAACCAGAAAATGGTCGTGATGTATGTTGGCAAATGATGGCTACCATGTTTTGGATCAGAAAGGAGTGTTGTTGGTATTTTTCCTGGAAAAGGAGAGCAACAATTAATGCAGATGTGTATGGTGCAATACTGGAACGTTTACGAGCTGCTATCAAACTTCGTCGTCTTGGGCTGTTGGACATAAGGTGCTTTGCTTCTTCATGATAATGCTCGCCCACAAAAGGTGGGTTCGATTCGGGAATTCTTGCAGCATTTTCGGTGGAATTTTCGGTAGAAGACTCTAGACCACCCGCCGTATAGTCCCGATCTGGTGCCAAGTGATTTTCACCTCTTCCTAGCTCATGGAACTCTCTGGTTGCCACAGCTTTCAGAGTGACAAAGATGCCGAAACAGCTATGACACGGTGGCTCTCTGTCCAGAACACCACACTTTACGAGACGGGCATCGAAGAACTTGTCCTACGCTTAGACAAATGCCACACTAGTCATGGCGACTATATGTAAAAATAAGGTGTCCATCATGGAACACAGTGTAGAGTTTGTTATGTCAAAATAAATGTTGCTCTTGAAAATCTTGTAAACCTATTTTTGGGACGACACGAGCGTCGTAGATAATGACTAGACGTTGAAATATTTATCAACCGTTCATTCAAATTAGCTATGTTCCACAGCGCCCAAGGTAACTGTGTCAATGAAGCAAGTGTGATATCTTACTAACATCGCACTATAAAAAACAGATCAAAGTAGAAAATATTCGCGAATTTTTTCTACTACTCCCAAAAAATATATGTGCGAATATTCGAAATTTTAATGCGAGAATTTTCTCTCCAGTATGAATACTCCAATTTCACACTTATTCAGCCGAATACACATAGGAAAGGTCGAAACGTCCTTTAAAAATCCATTACTATTTTGGGCACATAAAATAGGGAAAAAACCCACGTGATCTTGGAAATAAATCACATTATTATTTAGAATATCGTATGAATAATCCACATCATTTTTGTTTTACAGAAATATATTCTGCTTTTAGCTCACCACAAAATATGATCCTTGAAATGTTTACCTGCCTTAAGCATAAAACTGAAATGTCACGTGATGTTGGAACAAATTACACGCTGTTTGTAGCTTAACATGCAAAATGTTGATCTCAATCAAGAATTTTGCTGGAACACCTATTCTAATGAAATGATCTGCTTCAACAAGCAGTTGTTTTGTTTTGTTTTTTTTTTCAAACGAAGACATCCAGTGCAAGAAACATGGCTCTAATAAAGTAATTTGATATTTATTTATGAATTTTCTGTTAGCAGTACATGAAAAAATATTTACATCGACGTGGAAATTACAGCGAGCTTAGCCCAAAGAGTTTTTATAATCCCTGTCAAGGATCCAGATTACAATCCAAGTCCAAGTATAGTCAATAAGTTATTGCCTACATAAGCGGCTTTTACGAAGCATCACTTTAAATACACTTCAAAAGAAACAAACACAATGACAGCTGGTCCAAGACTCTGTCGCTGACGCTATCTGTCAGTTCGGAACCACAGCAAGAACTTCATCAACTGATCTTGTCACCGGTTTTTCTAGATGGCACGCGCAGACATCAATACGCTAGTGTAGATGGAACGCTTGTCTGCATGGTCCTAAAGCAACGCTTTTATTCCCTCTTCTATGCTATGCAAACAAGAGTCTTGACGACGTCAATACTGCTACAGAACTAAAGGGAACTCAGTTTTTACAAAGGCTGTAATGTTGACATTCTCATCCAGAATTTGGTACGTCATTATCGAACACAACAAAAGTGGGATCTCGCCCTGGTTCTTGCGGACGCTCGGCGAATTGACGGAAAGAAACGATTCGTCTTGGGGACAATCATGTGGACCGAGTATTTAATAACAAGTCATATAGGCCTGCTGTGCTGTCCTGCATCGGTTACACACGTGTCAGTTAGTGCAGGACTTGGAGTCTGGTACAAACTGTAAACACAGTCATGGAGACAGACAAGTATATGTAATGCTGGATATTGGCCATTGTGACAACTAGACGCAGCTCCCCTGTATAACGATAACAGTAATAAACCGCGTGAAGTCATTCCTTCAATCAGCGAAGAGTAATGGCCATGATAAATAATAAAGGTTTTATTCACGAAGACTAACATCTACATGCACGAGGTAATTACAACACTGGAATACTTAAGGCGTATGCTAGGCTGCCCTCATACACACATTTTAAAACAACAACACAACAACAATAACAACAAACAGCTCTATGAGAATTATAACAGAAATTTAGTGTTGTTAATTATGCCGACACACAATCAATTACAAATATTAAGGCTAGCCCTTCTCTTTGATCAAATAATCCATTAAACTACTATTATGCAGACATCCAAGAGAATTCTGACTTCATCGCTAGACATCTAAGAGAATTCTGACTTCATCGCTAGACATCTAAGAGAATTCTGACTTCATCGCTAGACATCTAAGAGAATTCTGACTTCATCGCTAGACATCTAAGAGAATTCTGACTTCATCGCTAGACATCTAAGAGAATTCTGACTTCATCGCTAGACATCTAAGAGAATTCTGACTTCATCGCTTAACGCTGTCTAAAACTTGGTCATGTATGTTGCCTTCATCTCTTTAAAATGTGACATAAATTTACAAACAGATTACGTTATAAGAGAAATGGTCTTATCAGATATCTTACCATCTACCCCGTTTAAATCAGTGTTTCCAACAGGGGTTTGTTTTTTTTTGGGGGGGGGGGGAGCAAACTGAATATTTTAGGGGGTACTTAATATATAAATATATTACATTTTTCCATAACTTGGCTGACTATTATGCTGGGGAGGGGGAGGGCGTTCAAAATCTTTGAGGTGCTGAGGTTGGTCATGATTTTTAAAAGTTTGGGAAACTTTGATCTAAATGTACTATTTGAATTCGAGGGGTTTTTTTTTCTTGATAAAAATTAGTTTAAATAATAAAATTACGAGAAAAAAAAATGAAGCCTGGTATTGTAAGTCTACTCTAACTGGTTGTTACAGTTCTCTACGCGCATAATATGGCAACACTGATACAGTTGTTCTGCTGGCAAAAGTCTTGTTAACACAAAGCAGCTACTGTCTGAACACCTGTAAAAATTGTCGGCTTCTTAGAACGCAAGTGTTATTCTTCTTTCTATTTCTAAATAACACTTCTTCGACCTTTATATTTTAACAGCAGAAACCTATTCGACTTGAGACATAACATCAGAGAACCTCAGTTTTCTCTCTTGAGTGCGGGTGTTTTATACTTCCTCCTTTACTAAACAGTGATCCAGATAATGTTATGTGTAAAACAATTCCTTCCTGCAGGTGGCCGCTGCTATCTTGGCTCTAATCAGCTCTTGTTCTCTAACCTTCTCTTATTGTTTTCTGATTTTCCCCGGGCGCATGAGACAACATTGGTCCAGACTGAGTTAGCTGCGTTTTTCAGACTTCATCACACAGGAAGAAACGCTTCAATATCCAACTCGATGGCGAAAGACGTGAAGAAAATGATACAGGGAAACAAAGAGGAGCAAGGAAAGGTACCAAGTTATTTCTTCCTAATTTCAAACAAGTCAAAACATCCCTGACCTACTGTCAGCTTCGCCTTTCATGTCTGTATAAGGACACTGTTTAATACAAAAGACTCTCTCTCTCTCTCTCACTAGGTCTTATTACTGACCAACATCTGACCTGGAACTCTCATGTGCAATGTCTAACAAAACTCATCGCACAAAAAGTATACCAATTAGCTAAAATTAAGCACTTCATCGATCAAGACACTTGGATACATACTACATATCTCATATACAAACACATTTAGACTACTGCTCAACAGTTTGGGATGGTTGCTCAGTGTCAAATACAAAGAGGCTTTGCTCACTCCAAAAGCGAGCAGTAAAGCTTATTAGTGACAAAGATCAATCACAAACAACTAACCATCACAAACGTATCAAAATACTACCTCTTAAGAACAGGTTCCTCTTCAACAAAGCCAAGTTAGTACATCAAATTCTTTCACGGCATGCCCCGCCTTATCTATGGAACCTGTTTAAATTTAGCCCAAAGTGCAGCCAACGCTTGAACAACATATGTCTTCCAAAACCTAGACTTGATCTTTACAAGAAAAGCTTTAGTTATTCTGCTGCTCATCTTTGAAATACCCTCCCATCCTATATAAAAAAAATATAAATTATACTCCTTCCTACAACTACAAGCTTTCCCAATATCTATTTGATGTCGACTACATGCCTCCATGAATTATAAAACTTACAAGTTATCTTAAGCTGCTCTTACAGACACCGAATACAATTAATTGTTTTCTGAATAGTCCCGAAAATTTTGTTTAGTAGATAGTCATTTATAATGTATGTAGTTACTTCTGTACTGAGTGAATGTTTAAGAGCAGAACGTAAATGTTATATTTTATTTTATGTCTCTCAGCTTCAATGTTAATTATGTTTGTTATATGAACAGCATATTTGTAGAATGTCTGGAATAGAGTGAAAGATGTATGATAAAGGGCAGAATGTCAGACGGGCCTGCGTGCCCAAATCTTAACCCTTTTGAAATAAAGATCAATCAATCAATCAATCAATCAATCTCTCTCTCTCTCACACACGCCTTCGTTCCGAACTTCAGTAAAGGCTCTACCCGAGCTAACCAGCTTGCGAGGTGTTGGTTCCAATCATCCACCGACAGAAGTTAAATCATGCATGCCCTAGCTATCCAAGCAGATATTCTCCTTCTTTAGAAGCTGCTTATTTCCGTGCTGAGCACCCATTTCCACAGCCCGGTAGACTAAGCCGAATCGACTACCACAAACTTCCATGTGGGAAGGCAGTTCAATATCGACTAGCCTACCCTTCGCCACCCACCCACATTTAACCGTCTTATCTGAACGTTCAGCTTTTCGCATGACGACTCAGGCGTTCATTTCCCCACCCACCCCCAACCCCATGTTTATTTCTTCCTTTGTACTTGGTCGCTTATGAATAAAAAGCCACTTGGCACTGAAGCTTACAGCGCACTATGTAATACCTCAAAGAGCTGGAGAGTAGATTTATGGTCATGTGGGCATATGAATGTATGCATGTAAACCTGGTACAGTGTGCAAAGGTGGACTTAAAGACTACTGGCCGTTACAATTCTCTACGGGCATAATATGGCATCACTGATACAGTTGTTCTGCAGATGTCTTTATTTCTGTGTGTGTGCGCGTGCGCATGCGTGTATGTGCGTGTGTCGACGAAATAAACACTCATTCATGCTTAAACGAAAACATAACTCCTTCCGATCCGTTGGCACCTTCTTACGTGCTCAAAGAACAATTTTCCCCCACCGACCTGAACTCTACATCTTTTCTCCTTTATCAGCTGCTTGTCCGCCCGATGTTCCGCAATCATCGGCCGGACTTGCGTTGACTCTGTGTTGCTGTTTTGGCATAAAAACTTGCGGTCAGTGACCTATTCCTGTCCTACTGACCACTGCCGAACAGTCCATCGTAGTTGAAATCAGTTAGGAGTCTGCCAGGAGATCCTCAAATAAAACCTGAACATGCACTCCCCCCCCCCTGCTGCGAAGTTTGTTCCCCTCCTTCCCCGTGCCCTCTTGACACTCGATCAGAACAGAGCGTCCTGATACGCGTCTTGAGTTTCGTGAGATAATTAACGACGACCCAACTTTCATGACTAGGATCATCACGGGCGATAAAATGTGGGTTGACTTAGCCCGCTGTAATATTGTCTTGTTCCTCAGAATGAAAGTGAAGGTGATAGGATGTCACTTGGACACCGTAGATGAAATCCAAAAGAATCGCATGTGGCATTGGATGGCTTTCAGGAAGAGGAGTTCCGCGGTGCTTCTCATGTGTGCAAGAGGTCCTGGCATTGCTGTGTACATTCCCAAAAGAATTGTTTTCGAAGAGCAGGCGACTAAACTTAAATAAGGAAAACCTGTACTTATTTTTAAGGATCAGTCCGAGAACTTGCCAATATCACCTTGCGCAGACACATACATAGATACATTATAAGTATACATACATGCATACATACATACATACAGACATATATACGTACACACATAAACACACATACATACATACATACATAAACACACATGCATATATTACATTACATTCACACACAATGCATACATTACATTACCCTCACACACATACATACATTACATTCACACACAATGCATACATTACATTACCCTCACACACATACATAAACACATACATATACATTACACACATATACACATGCATTACAGGCATACACAAATATACACATATAACATACATATATACATACATACATACATACATAAACACACATGCATACATTACATTACATTTACACACAATGCATACATTACATTACCCTCACATACATACATACATTACATTACATTCACACACAATGCATACATTACATTACCCTCACACACATACATAAACACATACATAAACATTACACACATATACACATGCATTACAGGCATACACACATATACACATATAACATACACACATACCTACATGCATGCATACGCTGTGTATAAGAAAATCCTTTCCAAACACTCTGCCACTGTTTTACAATAATGAATGGAAGTTGTGGGGGGAAATAACAAAATAACAGCTACATTGCAGGTGACATGTGTTCCCCATAAGCGGAATTTACAACCGCATGTTCGCTCATGGACATAAAAATAAAAGCTACATTATTCTATTCCATATTGAAATCGATGCCTCCTATGGGATATAGAATTCATAGAGGCGACCCGTCTCAATATCTAGACTTAGGAGCAAATTCAGCTGCTGAACGTAGACCTACTTTTTAATGAATAATACCCGGGAAGTCAGTTCTTCGTCTAGAACTATTAGACTAGACTTTTGACAAGCATTCAAGCGCTTACTTCCTGGGTTAGTCCTCTTGATGTAACAGCACGGCCTCCTCTATATCATTCAGTTCTAACACAAACCTGTAAGCTTTTATCATACTATCTGGGGACACTTCTTCTGTCTTCCTGTGGTCTAATATTATCAACACAATCAATCATACCATGCTTGCAGTCTTCGGCGTCAACAGACCAAATTTCAGTGGTCCGTCCCAGAAAGAATGTAGACTGCGTCATCTAACTTTGACTTTTCTAATACACTCAGTTCAAACTTACCTTGACTTTTCTAATACACTCAGTTCAAACTTACCTTGACTTTTCTAATACACTCAGTTCAAACTTACCTTGACTTTTCTAATACACTCAGTTCAAACTTACCTTGACTTTTCTAATACACTCAGTTCAAACTTACCTTGACTTTTCTAATACACTCAGTTCAAACCTATTGCCTACTAGTGCAATAATGGCTGTTGGAAACTACAACGACCAGCCAATGGTTTTGTCAGTTTTCAGGGGGGAAAAAAAAACACCTTTTCCCTGACCCATTCGGTTATGAAATACATTTCTTTTTCTCTGTTCACACATTAATGCAATAACTTTCCTTTTAAGCGATCTCCAACGAATCATTAGCCACCTGTTTTATCGCTCTAGCCTAGATGTTGCCTCGTTCTATGGCTCTAATACTGTGCTGTACAAAACCACAAACATTATACTACAGCGTCGTAACACGACATAAACACCAATACTAATTCAGCTTTGCGGCACATGGAAATGTCATTACAAGACTGAGAAGGGGTCTGTGAAATTCCGCTGTGCAATAAGCGTGTGTACACACCTTCACAACAACAACAACAACAACAACAACAACAAAGCTTTTTAAAATGTGTCTCTTTACTAATCAACATGGCTGAATGGTTGTAGAAGTATATGAGCTTAGACAAACCAGAGAAAGTGTTAGCTCATGAGAAGACAATGGTTGTAGAAGTATATGAGCTTAGACAAACCAGAGAAAGTGTTGGCTCATGAGAAGACAATGCCATAAAATATGTATGAGCTTACTCCTATATAGAGATCGTATGATAAAAAAAATGTGAAGTTTTGGTAATCTATTGCTCAAAAAAAAGAACTTCTGGTAACAGACGACTGGGACGATAAGCTCAGAAGACAAATACATAAAAGACATTCTGAAGACAGTAGGAAGTTACATTATGTATAAAAGAACTTTAAAACTTACAAATAACAGAAAGCAGAAATGTAGCACACATACACAAGCGTCCGTTGTAATAAATTTTAAAATGCAGGAATCATATGAAACAGACCTTCTCCCAGTATTCTCAAGAATCTACATCCTACAAACAAACAAACAATTATATGCACAAAAACACACAGACTTCATTTCATGAGAGAAAACTTGTTGACCCTAGACTTCTTAACACAGTATTCTCCTGAAGGCAGGGTAACATATTTCTATCCAAACGGCGACATACTGCCTCTGTTTAGCATCGATGAGCTGTAGGTAAAAATGTGCTGCTAGAGTGAACTTCAGGTATTTGTAAATAACCCCAGAACTCGCCTTAACAGCCTCAGTACATTGCCAGATATATGAAGGCTGAAAGTGGACCATCAGTAGACTTATGCCAAGTGCCAGCAGGATTATGCTAACTCTTTCACTACAAAACAGCACTGGCAGGGTTGACAGATTTTATCCGCCTATGAAAATCAACGCTCAGGGTGCTTTTCAGACACGGTCTAAATAAAATTTAAACTAGCACATTTCTAATCCAACCCATATTTTAAAATTACAGAGTAGCTTTCTTCCATTTTGTTTCTACAAAAATTTTCTCCTCAAAATTTACTCTGGCAGTGCTTGCAAAAAAAATCAGCGATGAAAGATTGAGAGCACTTTAGAATAAGAGACGTCTCTCTCTCTCTCTCTCTACATATATATATATATATATATATGGGTGTCTGAGTGGCGAAGTGATTAGTGCACTGGTCTCTCATGGTGAAGGTCGGGGGTTCGAATCCGGCCGGCGGCACCCCAGTCACCCAGCTGTACAAATGGGTACCCGAATTCTTCTGGAGTTGGGGAAGGAAAAGGCAGCCAGGCGTGATACTGACCACATCACCCTCTAGTGTGCTGACAGGTCAAGGAAAATATGGGCACTAACACCATATCCCTATGTGCTCTAAGGCATGACAGGGTTACCTTTACTTACTATATATATATATATATATATATATGTGCGTGTGTGTTTTCTTCTTGTCTTGTCTTCCCCCCCCCCCTCACCTTCCAAATCCTTAAATGAAGAGTTTTAAGTACATACAAATGTATTTTTAACATCACTACTCACAAGTCTCGCATACAATTATCAGTATAAGAGTGAGTAGTGTTCAAATATTATACACAATTATAGGAGCTGCACGTGTTCAAAGACGTTGAAGTTTATATGAAACACACGGTGAAACTGCCTCACTTAAAACTAAGGACGTAATACGTCAAACTGCACGTATGATACAAAGAAACAAAGTGTACCATAGGTCTTTTCGGGTGCCCAACAAATATGCTTATACTAAATAAGGTTTGCATTAGGAAAAGAATGAAATGGCCCCGCCCAATATACGTCACAACAAATAGCGAGATGTGGTTCTAAAAACTGGCATTACATACAAGTACACTGACTTAGCCTGCTAGCTCTGCTTACATGAAACTTGCAAGACCGGCAATATCTCAATGGCCGTATTTATTTTTTTTAGGAACGGGCTTCTCGTCGTATAATTTATAACACAGGGGGTAGGTAGAGTTAAGAAAACAACCTCTGTTTTTCCTTGTTTCTGGTGCTTATATGCCAGCTTTGGTTACGCTTAAATATACACCGTTAGTACTATCATCTTGTGACGTGCCAACACTCATTGCAAGCCATGGCATCTCCACAGATTTATGAACCTGATGCTTTTTGTCATCAGCTCAATTTGTGACTTTCTATCGTGCCATCGTTTTAGCTTTTCTCTCGGTCCCCCTCTACCTCTCTTACCGTCCATCTTTTCCCAGTCATTGCACTGCCTTGTCTTGCCTTGCCTTGCTCGCTTGTCTTGCCTTGCCTTGCTCGCTTGTCTTGCCTTGCCTTGCCTTGCCTGCTTGTCTTGCCTTGCCTTGCTTGCTTACTTGTCTTGCCTTGCTCGCTCGCTTGTCTTGCCTTGCCTTGCTTGCTTGTCTTGCCTTGCCTTGCTCGCTTGTCTTGCATTGCTCGCTTGTCTTGCCTTGCCTTGCTCGCTTGTCTTGCCTTGCCTTGCTTGCTTGTCTTGCCTTGCCTTGCTCGCTTGTCTTGCCTTTCCTTGCCTTGCATGCTTGTCTTGCCTTGCCTTGCTCGCTTGTCTTGCCTTGCCTTGCTTGCTTGTCTTGCCTTGCCTTGCTCGCTTGTCTTGCCTTTCCTTGCCTTGCTTGCTTGTCTTGCCTTGCCTTGCCTTGCTCGCTTGTCTTGCCTTGCCTTGCTTTCTTGTCTTCTATCTCCTTGGAATTGCGAACAGAAATATGAAACGCCCAACCCCAGGACATGTTTTTTCTTCAACAAAAAGTGCCACGAATAACCAGCACAGGACCCACCAGATGCCATACTAAGAGTCCTCACTCCGGAGATGCTAGACCACAGCTACGTCATCACCAAAAGGCCCCACGTCTATACTGCTGGATCTCCATAAACAGTCACCAGAAATGGAGGCAGCGGGATATACATTCCTTATACAAATGTGAACATTGTCTCACACTTAACACCCGCTGGTTCCCATCAACTACTTAGCGGACTCACTGGCCTCCCAAAAGCTGCCAGAATAGTTGCAAGCACAGTTTAGGCTTGCAGTCACATCGTTACATTACTGACAGCGACTCTACCAAGTCTGCTGTAGTCCAAATACTGTCTAGAAAGAGACATAAAGAAAATGCTGGGCACAATCTCTAAGGAAGTGGCGGTTGTGGCTGTGTGGATCCCATCACAGTTGCGGTCTGGTGAGAAATGAAGAAGATGACAGACTTGTCAAATCTGACAGCAACCAACTTCAACATCCTGTCTCGTACAGTAAAGCCAAAACTATAATTAACAGGAAACTACGGCCTGATCATAACAAACCACCATCTACTGACCAGATGCCGCAACTCTCGAATCAAGAACAAGCCACCATTTTTGGCTTGCACACGAGACACTGCCGACTGTGAGTACACCTGTGACGCCTCATATGTCGCATTCTCATGATCGCACACGCATGACAAGTATTAATACTTCAGAGCATATCCTGCAGCTCTGCCCTCCTCTACCAAGAAGCCAGAACCCAGCTCTGGGCACAGGGAGCTATACTCAGCGACAAACTTTGGGGCACAAAGCAGGACTTCCAGAAAGACTGAACAATATATCCGATAAGTACAGATGTCTTAGGGCAGAATCATAAAAGGTAGAAGAAAAATGGATAACAACAACCCTGGCATAGAAGCAAACTAATAAACGTTTTGAGAAATTGTAATATATCGAGAAGCAATTAATACCATACCCCACAGAGAATCACATCATTTTGGGTACTTCCCCCAGAGATATGAGACAAGGAACGTGATAATCACTGGAAAGCTCGTGGGAAACAGAAACAGGAAACATATAAAAGTGCTGATTAAGTGGAAGAGGAACTGAAAGGCAAATGATGTGACAGAAATACGAGTTATCAAAGCTCGATCCCCAGCCATAAATGATTATCACCTTTCTTCAAATGTCAGTATTATGTACAACAGAGACAAAAAACCATTACTTTAGAAAAGGTTAAAGTCGAAAGATAAATACTAATGGTAACCTTACCAGTGTAGATTACAACTAAGTGTGCTAGGTCAGTGAGAAAAGAGTGGTTTTATATAAACATTCTCACTAGACTACGGCGACCTTTTCTCTCTTTACGGTTACAGCTGAGAGATAACGTAGTGTTAATTTTTCTGTAAAGTAAGAGAACAAATATTGTAGGATTAAACCTCGAAAAAATCGTAGACAAAGCACTTTAGTGAGACGTGAGAGAAAGAAAAATCACAAGAGAATTACCTGGGATTCGAACACGGACTCCGGTAGGACGAGCAGCCGTCCAGCCACGAGAGAACAGCGTACTATCGACTTAGCATCATTAAGATTGAATTTCTCCGTTTTCAAGAACTGAAAGGTCTGCGAGCAGCGTAGCAATCACTTACATGGTGGATAAGGATAATATGGCAATACTAATAGGAAGACCATAAGAATAATAGTCGTGTAATATCACCAATAACAGGGAGACTAGAAGGAGGACAGCGGGCACCAGACTGGCGAAGTGGTTAGTGCTCTAGTGTCTCATGTCGAGGTTTGGGTTCAAATTTAGCCGGAGCCACTCCGGCCACCACGCCGTAAAAATAGGCACTTAATTTTTTTTTTTAAAGATGGGTAATGAAAGACAGGTAGACGTCACCGCATTACTCTCTAGTGCTCCAAGAGGTCAAGGAAAATATTATTAACTAAAACTAGCTGTCTTTAATCAATAATCTCCCTAGCTGTCTCTACGAAATTATATATCTAGTTGTATTTAATCAATAATTCGTAAGCTGTCTCTAAAAATGAATATATCTAGTTGTCTCTAAGAAAAATTGTATCTAGTTGTCTTTAATCAATAATCTCGCTAGTTGTCTCTAAGAAATGATATATCTAGCTGGTACTAGGAAATGATATATCTAGTTGTCTCCAAGGAATGAAACATGTACCTTAAATTTACTTACTTATGAGAAGGGGAGTGGGGCATGGAAATACTAATAAAAACCGTGTAACGATATGAAAGACAGTGTTAATTATGGCCGCTTAATTGTCTGCCAACATACAATACGTGACGGCATTTGAAGACTACTTGTTGGAATGTTTTTCCTATATCTCCTGGCATGTATCGAATTATCTATGACACATATCTGGCATCGACTTTCTGTGAAGACCTTACGGCCTGGCAAGAGAGAGAGAGAGAGAGAGTTACGGTGGAATCTAAGAAAACAGGGCAATGTAATTTAATAAGAATGTCAAGTGTGTCATTTGGAGACAAATCATACAGACTCTGGAGGCTGTTCCTGTGCAAGCGTCTATCATTTTGAGCGTTTGACATTTCATATTATACCTCGGAAATTGATAAAAATGAACGACTAATCTACTCTATAACAACGCTTGTTAGCTTCTGTCACGACAATCGTGCCAGAGAATTAAACAATAATATTTTCAACGAATATGACGTCTAGAGAACTTTTCGCCAGAGCTATTTGCTTCTCTCCTGTTGAAATATGCGAAAATGTGCGATCTATTTCAGGATTCTCATTCCAAATATGTGCCAACGTTCATTCGCTTTGTTAGAAAATCGACAGAAATATGGCTCCAATTATGTGCCAACAAGCAATCGCTTTGTAAGAATTGCTACAAGCATATGGCTCCAATTACGTGCCCAACATTCACTCGATTTGTAAAAACTGAGATAGGAATATGGCTCCAATTACGTGACCAACATTCACTCGATTTGTAAACACTGAGACAGGAATATGGCTCCAATTATGTGCCCAACATTCACTCGATTTGTAAACACTGTGACAGGAATATGGTTCCAATTATGTGCCCAACATTCACTCGATTTGTAAAAACTGAGATAGGAATATGGTTCCAATTATGTGCCCAACATTCACTCGATTTGTAAAAACTGGGGCAGGAATATGGCTCTAATTACATGTCAGTGTGTATTCGTTTCGTAAAAAGTACTCCACATGACGTCTCATTCATCAGACTTAAAGATTCCAGGAAATTAGTTTACCTGTCCAACATCCTATCCGACATCCCACGTCATGCTCTAATGTTGGCTGGTCTACTTTAGAAAGGAATGAATGCGACGGCTAGGATGAACGTGCCCGCCTCTTGTGTTCGCTTCCACAGAGTAACCCTCTCCGTATCCGACTCGATGCTTCGGCCGCCGTTAGTCCAAGCTGGCCTTTTAAGAGAGAAATCATCAGTCAACTAGTCATACCGGCGTAGAGTTCTATCGCAAGGGTTATTCTGTTTTGATGGCACATTCTTGCGTCACCTGGTTATTCGCATGGTTTCAGTGTGTATTCACCAAGTGAAACGGTGTTAAGTAGGTAGACAAGAACCGTCTTTGTTCCCATTATTCAGCTTCATTAATTAACAAACAACAACAACAACAAATGCTAATTCCTATGAAAATCGTTGCAGTACAGGAACGTTATGTTATTCCTCTTTGTAACCCCCCCCCCCCAACACTGATACATTCTTTACGGTTAGTGACACGGTCGTTACAACTACACATATTTAACCTTTACAATGGCATATGATTACTAATAAAAGGATACATTCTTCACAAGCGCATTCAGTTGACAATGAAACATCTCGTTAAAAACAATGAAACATTTCTACAAGGTAAAAGGTAAAGGCAGCCCTATTGTGGCATGGAGATACCTAGACAATATGATGTTGATACTCATTTTTCTTCACTTGTCGACACACTAGAGGATACCTCAGATTATCCTTGATCTGTGAGCACGCTAGAGAGTAATGTAGTCAGTGTCACGCCTGGCAGCACGCTAGAGGGTAATGCAGTCAGCATCACGCTAGAGGGTAATGTGGTCAGCATCACGCCTGGCAGCACGCTAGAGGGTAATGCGTCAGCATCATGCCTGGCAGCACGCTAGAGGGTAATGTGGTCAGCATCATGCCTGGCAGCACGCTAGAGAGTAATGCAGTCAGCGTCACGCCTTGCACCACGCTACAGAGTAATGCAGTCAGCGTCACGCCTGGCAGCACGCTACAGAGTAATGCAGTCAGCATCACGCCTGGCAGCACGCTACAGAGTAATGCAGTCAGCATCACGCTAGAGGGTAATGTGGTCAACATCACGCCTGGCAGCACGCTACAGAGTAATGCAGTCAGCATCACGCCTGGCAGCACGCTAGAGAGTAATGTGGTCAGCATCACGCCTGGCAGCACGCTAGAGGGTAATGTGGTCAGCATCACGCCTGGCAGCACGCTAGAGAGTAATGTGGTCAGCATCACGCCTGGCAGCACGCTAGAGAGTAATGTGGTCAGCATCACGCCTGGCAGCACGCTAGAGGGTAATGTGGTCAGCATCACGCCTGGCAGCACGCTAGAGAGTAATGTGGTCAGCATCACGCCTGGCAGCATGCTAGAGGAGTAATGTGGTCAGCATCACGCCTGGCAGCACGCTAGAGGGTAATGTGGTCAGCATCACGCCTGGCAGCACGCTAGAGGGTAATGTGGTCAGCATCACGCCTGGCAGCACGCTAGAGGGTAATGTGGTCAGCATCACGACTGGCAGCACGCTAGAGGGTAATGTGGTCAGCATCACGCCTGGCAGCACGCTAGAGGGTAATGTGGTCAGCATCACGCCTGGCAGCACGCTAGAGGGTAATGTGGTCAGCATCACGCCTGGCAGCACACTAGAGGGTAATGTGGTCAGCGTCACGCCTGACAGCACGCTATACAGTAATGCAGTCAGCATCACGCATGGAAGCACGCTAGAGGGTAATGTGGTCAGCGTCAGGCCTGGCAACAAGCTAGAGGGTAATGTGGTCAGCGTCAGGCCTGGCAACAAGCTAGAGGGTAATGTGGTCAGTATCAGCCTGGCAGCACGCTAGAGGGTAATGTGCTCAGCGTCACGCCTTGCTTTCTCAGATCCAGGAGAAGCCAGATGCCCATTTCTACAGCTGGGTGACTGGGGCCCTTCCGGTCTGATTAAAATCACGGATTTCCACTATGAGAGACTAGTACAGTAACCACTTCGGTACTCACACCTTGTACAAGGTACATTCTTTAAAATCGTATTTTATAACAGCGAATCTTACAACACATGACGAGCAATTCTACATACTTTTTTAGCAACACATTCTTTAGAAATAACTTTACAGCCGCAACTCATGACACAATCCCAGCAAAAGAATATCCTTGACGACACCCCACTTTACACAACTCTCACGTACTCTGAGCATCAATCTGGCTAGTTACCACAGTGCCCTCAGAATAAACACTTTTGATCCTGGTCTAGTTCCAGGTCATCGGGGACAAACTCGTCGCCAGAACCCGGAGGTTCAACTTCAGTAGTTAAACAAATCACCCAAAGTTAGTCCAGGCATTCGCGTCTTTGCTTGAGGTATTAGTGTCTTCGCTGGGTGACGGGCTTTGAAGTTTCACCTCTGTGTGAGAGTGTGCGTGCCCGTGTGTTTTAATAGAGTTGTGTCCCTTTCCCGCTTCTGTCCATAATAATCGAAGCTCTTCATGCTATTATGACATACAGGCAGGGAGGAAATTTAACAGAATTACAAAAATACGATTTTTTATGGCATTGCATCTTTCCCATTGCAATATATATCTGTAAGACCTGAACACTTAAAACAGCTGAGAAACACCTAAGCGCCTTTGAATGTAAATGCTATAGGAGAACCCTTCAAATATCGTGGACACAAAAAAAAAGAACAAATATATTCACGCTACAAGAATTTAATATTGACGAAGACTGGTTAGTAAGGAAGATTAAACAGATGAAACCTGAGTATTTCGGGCATATTAAACATCATGAGAGTTTGGAGAAGACAGTCTTGGAGTACGTAATGGGAAAAAAAAAAGAAAGGGAGGAAGATCAAGGCAAAGACGGCAAAAAAAAAAAAAAAAATCGTTCATGATCTGCAAATGGATGCAACAGCAACAGGGCAACCTGCTTACAACCGACAGGCCTTCAAGAAAGCTGTTAAGGAGGCAAAGTTCCGCTAGGGACATGCAAATTAATATTGGGGTAAATTCAACTGATAAGGAAATAAGAAAGATGTCAGAGTAAACGGTCAGAGTACAAATCTGCAGACCACCCAATCGGAAATGTAATAAATGTGAAAATTAGACTGAAACAATAGGCTTCTGTTATCTCGAAACTTTCACATATCACTCAAGGGCGTCGTATCAGTCTGAAAAATCTAAATACAAGAACGAGGTTGCGCCTAATCTTGCGCTAAAGAAAGCATTCATTTCACCCCTTCCCATGTAAAAGTATATCTGAAAATTCTTGCCTTCGTTGGTCCACTGTATATCTAGAGAGAATTTAACGCCAGCTGTGTCTATGACCCCTAGCTTGCAGTGACAACAATAACCATGGAAGCACAAACAAGCATGCATGTCAACTATGAAAAAAAAAATGACTAGCAGTTTTCACGGGTTTCATAGTAGTTCAAAACTATAAAATCTCAACAACACTTAGACGTTCATCATTCATGAATCGATAGGGAAATTCAGCGTTTATTAAAATATTCTTATCTGCTGTGTAGACTGTCTACACTTATTCCAACCAAAGCCTCGATCTGCCTTTGGACTGAAGAGTTAGCAAACAGTAACTTGATCATACCTCAGACTGTCATATGACGGGACAATGCCTGACAAGGCGCGTGAATAACACATGACGCTGTTTCATACAAAAGATTAAGGATATTTGATTCCCAAACTTTTTCAGGTTGTGGACATTCGAAGGTTGTACTAATATGCCGACGGTCCCCAATCCTCAGGCCACGTGGGTTTTAATTTCTAGTATTTTACACGATGCATATTTGCTTTGTGAACCTGCACATCACATCACATTCTGTAGACCCCTGGACATTGCTGAAATACAGTATGGGAACAGCTGTGACAGATTATACAACAAAAAAAGATCAATCTGAAAGCAAAACGCGAAAGCCGTCACGAGATTAGACTGTAATTACAAACGATACGACACTTTTCTTGTTACCATTTACCGATGAAGTACTGCTAACATCGACCACGGCAGATATCTTTCAGGAAGATCATGCAGGCAGTCAGTATCAACATCTGACATCAGTTTACTTCAATAACACTTGCACATGCTAAAAATGTAGAGTAGATCCCCCCCCCCCACCTCGGTGTTAAATGAATCTCCGAGTGCAAAGTTGCAAGATAGTTGGATAAGCTTGCACAGACATGTCACAAGCCGTCTGTCAGGACATGAACATTTTTCCCCATCCTCCACACAGGATGCTTGTAACCGTGGAGATTACAGAAACCTAAATAATGTACATGTTTTCATAGTACTTACGTACGTATGTTTAATAAACCACATACATACATACACACATATACATACATACATACACACACACACATACACACATACATACATACATACATACATACATACATACATACATACATGTGTATCTATGATAGCGTTTAAATATTATACACAGTAAGACATTACAGCGCTGTACTGTAATACAAAAAAATACGTATGTAAATGTATTCCTTTAATTTTTTTTTTCAACTTGTGGTTTATTAAACAGCGGATACACGAGCGTGTGTGTATGTGTGCGTGCGTGCGTGTGTGTGTGTTACTGTAATTACCAAGAGAATGTCACAGCCGCTATCTGTCTGATCGCGACGTGCACACTAGCTCTAACGGAGCGCGACAGCAGATCGTGCGTCATTTCTTTTAAGATATTGGGCACACGTGGCGGCGATTAATAGAGCAGACCAAAGCCTCCAGGCTTCATAAAACAGCAGTAAAAATCTCAATAGCCCGTTTCGATTGCCAGAAAGTCTCTTTTATCAGTAAATAAAAGAAACATCAAGATAAGCTTGCAAGCAACACTACAATTTTCTTGTTATGATTTATCGAAGAAATGCTAACCAGGCCATATCAGATATTTCTCAGGATCTTTGCCTATATATAAAAATCATCATGCAGAAAGGATTTTCATCTTCATACATTCTTTCACTGAAATATTCCCCTTTCATCCCCCCCCCACCACAAGAAATTCCTCATCTTCGACCTGAAATTCCTCCCCTCCCATCCAAAGAAATTCCTCATCTTCGACTTGAAGTTCCTCCCCTCCCATCCAAAGAAATTCCTCATCTTCGACTTGAAATTTCTCCTCTCCCACCCAAAGAAATTCCTCATCTTCGACCTGAAATTCTTCCTCTCCCACCCAAAGAAATTCCTCATATTCGACCTGAAATTCCTCCCCTCCCACTCCAAGAAACTCCCCATCTTAAAAATCCCTCCTCGTGTGGGCCGCTTGGCTTCCCGCTGAGAACCACTGTCTGGTTAAAGCATCATAAGACACATTCTGAGAGGACCGAAAACAGGCCGCCAATAACCAGAGACATACAGACAGCAGCCCTGTTAGCTGAAAGTGAGAACAGGTTATAGAAACTAGTGCAGTAGGTTATCAAAGGCAATAAAGGAAGACTGTTGCTAAAACAGCAACAAGACTGACGCGATGGTAACATCAAATCAGAGTTAAAAAAATATAATAATAATAATAATCAAAGCGCAGTGTCTATACACAAGAACAGGCACTAAGACAAGAATACAAATTTAGCTAGCTCGGAGCAAACAAGAACAGTATGTGACAAGCACGGGTAAAAGCAGGTCAAGAAAATATGGAAGACAAAAGCAGCCTTTTTTACACAATATAGTGAGGAGATTAATAAAAGAAAGCGCTTAACGGAGATTTTTTTAAAGTATGTATATCAGTGCTTTGTATATAACCACTATAATTCTGTTATTGCGAGACCTCGTTAATAATCCAACTGAGAAACTGAAATATGAATGTAGAGGTTTTGTTTTGAGGAAAGAAATAGCCATGGCCAGCTAAAACAAAACAACGGACAACAATATTTCCTATATAAAGAAAACTATGGGTCAGTCAGACAGTCATTTGCATGTCCTTTGTGGAACTTTGCCTCCCTAACAGCTTTCCTGTAGGCCTCTCGGTTGTAAGCAAGATGCCCTGCTGCTGATGCATCCATTTACAGATTATCAACAATGTCTACTGATCATCTTCGCCTTGGTTTTCCTCTCTTTCTTTTTCCCATTATGTACCTTTCCAAGACGGTCTTCTCTAAATTATCATGACGTTTAATGTGTCCAAAATATTTAAGTTTTCTCTCTATAATACTCTTTACTAGCCAACCTTCTTCAATATTAAGTTCTTGTAGTATGGATATATTTGTTCTTTTTGTGTCCATGATATTTGAATAACTCTTCTGTAGCATTTACATTCAAATGCATTTATGTGTTTCTCAAATGTTTTGTTAAGTGTCCAGGTCTCACAGGCATATTTTGCGACGGGAAAAATGAATGTCCTTAAAAATCTTATTTTTGTAGTTCTATCTGTTCCTTTGCACAGACTTTTTTTTCTGGAAGAGCAATAGATTTTCTTCTTTTAATTTCCCTCATTGTATCTCCACTATTAGTTAGTAGTGATCCAAGATATTAAAAACTCTCAACTTCTTCCAATTTTTCCTCACTGATATATAGTTGTCCTCAATAAAGTGTGGGTACATACCTATTAATGTTAAAAGGCCCGGGTCCACCCAGCTTCTAAAAAATGGGTACCATAAAAATCTGGGACAGTAAATGCAGGCAGGCGTGACACTGACCACATCAGACTTCCACGTGCGGAAAATACGGGGCCTAACACCGTGTCCCCAGTATGCCTTAATGGCATGGAAACGGGGCTTTTATCTTTACTCTAGCGTTACCCATTGAAGGCAGATGTGTTCTACAAAACTAGAATACAAGGTATATTTAGTGTAGATCTGGCGGTTTCCCAGAATAAATGACTCGCTAGCTAAATGAAATAAGCAGCACAAAAAAAAAAAGAAAGAAAAAAACTGGCAGAAGAAACAATTCACAAGTTGATGGCTGAGACTGAAACCAGCTTTTCTGGAGCAACAGATGTGCACTGTCACCAAGAGCCGTTTCCTCGACGACTCTTCAAATCTGTACGGAATAAACTCGGCCCAGAACAAAAACTGCTGGCAGAAGATAGAGCTCGCTGCTACCTGCAGCGTGCTAACAAGAGAAACGAACTCCCAGTTCACAGTTTGGCCTGATGTAAAGAGAGAAAAAATATAGTCATGGTTTGCTGAGTGCTTGGGGCAGTTTTAAATATGTTTATACTAGGCTGGTTATTCTAATACTCCCGAGCGTTTATGCTTTCGGTCAAAGATTTTCTTTGTGGCATTAACAAAAATTTACTCTACTCTCTGGGAGACGCTATTCATTTTGTGTATGGGGGGTGGGGGAGACGACGACATCTTGTAGAACCGGTTCTGTGTCTCGATGCAAACTCTGTAATGTCGCCCCTTTGATCAGCCATCATAAACCCTGCCTATTCTAAATTTTCTAATGCTGTATTTTCGTTCAGTCTCAAAACCTCAAGTCAGTAATCCTGCCCGCTTGTGCCAGGTCATGTAGGAGAGACTTTTTTTTTTTTTTACTATGTACAACAGCGTACTTCACTAGGAAGAAGAATTCAGGATCTGAGATTTATTAGTTTTTTTTTTTTAAATAAAACCTCTAGAACCGCAGCGTCACACGAGAAATGTGCGCCCAGACAGTGACAACACACGATCCACCGCCGTGTTCGACTCTCGCTGGTCTACTGACTCAATAATGACAAGCGCTAACGTCCCATCAGCTCGTGAATGACAGAAAGGGTTCTTGGACAATGAGTTCCTTGAACCGTATACTAGTTTCTGAAAACGTTTATAATTCCATCTCCCTTAGGGAGATCAATTCGCGTCGTTTCTTTCACCCCGTTCTACCATGTACAAACCCAGGCTAACAAGCTATATTGTACTCATAACCTTTTCCTATCCTTTCTCCAGTGGTAACAGACAGACAGACAGACAGAAAGAGACAGACAGACAGACAGAAAGAGACAGACAGACAGGCAGAAAAAGAGACAGACAGACAGGCAGAAAAAGAGACAGACAGACAGGCAGGCAGGCAGGCAGGCAGACAGGTCGGCCGTTTGCAGATACCACTAGAGAGTCTTCATTTTTCCTATCACAAGATTCTCAGAAATGACAAGGTTTGGCGGTGATTACCGCCTCCTATCAAAACTTGGCTTATTAGACTCCTGTCTTTTGTCACTTTTTTTTTTTTACAAGAAATGTATGCAATTTATATATTCCAGTTCTGTCAAGAGTAGGTCATTTCAATAATCAATCAGTTGCTGGTGGCAGCGGCGGTGGTGGTAGTAAAGAAAGAAAGAAAGTAAAAAAAAAATAGAGCATATAGCAGAAATGAACGTTCATGTAAATACCAATAAATTAGATATAAAGGTTTTTCACGTTCACCAAACAGATATGAAAGGACTAATATTTCATCTTTACTCTAGATCTCTAGTAATGTATGTAAAATATCTCCCTCAAGGACCAGTTCTCGAAAATGCTGACATTATGAGGGACCTCTCTAGGACCAGTTCTCGAAAATGCTGACATTATGAGGGACCTCTCTAGGACCAGTTCTCGAAAATGCTGACATTATGAGGGGACCTCCCTAGGACCAGTTCTCGAAAATGCTGACATTATGAGGGACCTCCCTAGGACCAGTTCTCGAAAATGCTGACCCTGTGTGAGATCCCTCTAGGAAGAGAAAACAAACATGGCATTATAAAGGATCTCTCCTTTTTTTTTTTAATCATTCTGTGCCTAAACATCTATTACAAGCAAAAATAATGGAAAGAAAGATGAGACAACAAAAATGTTTGCAGCACAGAATAACGTAAGCATAATTCGCGGACAGAGAAAAAGAAGCAGAGGCACATCGGATACTAAACTGTGACAATGAAATACATTAGAATATCGGACCCCACCCTTGGGACAAGTGTAGCATGTTCAAATTTTTAGTTTTATTTGTGTACATCGCAAACAGTTCAAGTTTTCAAAATACGAGTGTTCCTGTAGCTCTTGAGTGAATGCCAAGTAGCGAGGAAATGTAAGCGAGGGGAGAAGAATTATCACTGGCTCTACGGGTCCTCCACCTGAAACAAAGGTTGGAAACCACTACATAATAACTGGATAGCTAATGTAGCGTCAGGCATATTACAAGGCACAACATATCACAGGCCATAATGGAAAGTATTGCCGTCTACCATCACTCTATATGCAGCACACGACGGCCAGAGAGCATTATGAGCAACTTTGAATGAGGTGACGCGTAGACTTACGTCCGACCGAGTTTATACTTAACGATCGAGGTACAACTTTATTCCAGCACCGCGCCCACTTCTTATTTCCCTTTGTCTTGATATCGCACTACTTTTTTTTTTTAACCTGTGATGTTCCACTTCTTCTTCTTCTTCTTCTTCGTTCCGTGGTCTCTGACATGTACAGTTATGTCCAGATAAATTGTTCAATTAGAGGTCGTGCTTTGTGCCCCAAAGTTCGTCTTCCAGCGTAGCTCCCTGGGGCAAAAAGGCCGGGTCCGGGGTTCTTGGTAGAGGGGAACAGATCTGCAGGACGTGCTCCACACTATGGATGCCTATTTCTCTGACGCAGTCAGGAGTGTGTGTCAGGCTGATGCCACGCTGGCGTGCTCACACTCGCCGGTGCCCTGTGAGTAGTCTGAAGATGATGGTTTGTTATTCACGCAAGAGTTGCGGCTTCTGGTCTTTAGATGGTGGGTTGTGATGGCCAGCCATTTCTCACTAAAGTCTACAGCATCGTCTGTGTGTGTCACTGAAAAGTTACTACGGTGTGATTCTTTATACGATTCCTTATTTAATGTCTTATGACTTGTATTTTACTATTACAGTAATTTCCGCACAGTGACTGTGCCCGTTTGCGTTCTGTTTATATTTTAATGAGATGGTAAACGTGTCTATTCATTCCGTCACTTGTTACAGTAGTGCACTATACTTCCCCTACAGCGACCGAGTTACGCCGGATAACCCCCCTGGGCGATCGTAACTCGGTGCACGATCGTAAATATACACAGACAAAAACTGACAGAAAATGTTTACAGTTTAGTTACAAATACTGACCTGAAGTTTTTATAAGCCGACGTGATGAAAGCTGAAATTCAGAACAGCACCGAATTATAACTTGTAAATCCTCCCCTTAACAGTTTGAAAATCGCTGCCTCGAATACTGTGGAGAATATACAGAAATAACATAGATCATCAACTGTGGTCTGTTGTACTTTCTAGTCAACAATTACAATTCTTAGCATCAGCAACAGAAACTTCTTATACAGAAACTTTAAAAAATAAAACCCAAAAAGTATTTCATATTTTAAGTATTTCCACATGGAAGATAAAACTCACATCCGTGATGACGTTATCATCAGAAATCAAACATCCTAGAAGCGACAGTGGCCAAGAACACAACATAACGTCCCCTCCACAGCAAGATGTCATTTCTACGGCCGGGAAAAATATCCTAAAATATCAGTTGCGTCCTATTCTATTCTTGGAAGCTCAAGTACTATCGACTCTCACTCGACTAACAAGTAACGAGGATTTTCCGCAGGGCCGTTGTGCTTTAGATACAGAAATGGCTTTCAAGAACATGAAATTTCGATAAAGGAATTATAAACTGCGCGCTTCTTCATATCGTGGGCGCTTTAAATAACGCATTGTAACCGTTATTATATCTTCTTTCCTCAGGAAAAATAGCAATGGATCTCAAGTCTCCGAAAAAAAAAGTGTCAGCGTGCATAAAGTGTCTAAAACTGATCACAGGCTTGCATAAATGACAGTTTGGAACTGATCTCACGCCAACAAAAAAGAAAAAAAAAAAGCCTCAAATTGATTTCAGTCTTGCAAAAGTGTCTAAAACTGATCTCAGGATTTATAAATGAGATTTTGCAACTGATCTCAAGCCTGCAAAAGTGTCTAAAACTGATCTCAGGATTGCATAATTTAAAGTTTGGATCTGATCTCATGCCTGTAAAAAAGAAAAAAAAAAGCCTCGAATTGATTTCAGTCCTGCAAAAATGTCTAAAACTGATCTCAGGATTGCAGAAAAGAGCGTTTGAAACTGATCTCATTCCTGCAAAACAGTGTCTGAAATTGATTTCAATCCTGCAGAATGAGTGTCTGAAATTGATTTCAATCCTGCAGAAAGGGTGTCTGAATTTCAAGGATGCAGAATCCTGCAATAGGTCTTCTTAAGCCGACAGAAAGCATGCATATTCTTCAGGCTGGGCCGGTTGTTGTCCACTTCTAGAAACTAACACTTGCTATCCACCTCTAGAAACTAACACTTGTTGTCCACCTCTAGAAACAAACAATCCACATATCTGTATCGTCGTCGTCCTCTTGTTCTGTTGTCCCTGACTTTTCCTTCAAGTGCACTTTTCGGCATATTCTTCCAAATGTTGTTTTTAACAAAATAACACTTCTTTTGCTGTAATGTGATCTCTCTTAGTGAGAAAGAAAATGGAGGCTGTACAAATACAGACATAACGAAGTAATTCTTATTTAGCTGGCAAAGATATAATAACAAGACATTAATGTTATGTCACAGTAAGAATCTTTCGTCAAGTAACAATGACAGGGTGGGAAAAACCCCAGTAAAAACCAACGTAAAATGTTTCAAAAATGACTAAGACATCACTAAATCCTGTTAAGTCGGCAGTAATACCAGAGCAAATGTCTTTATTATTGTACTCTCTCTCTCTCTCTCTCTCTCTCTCTCAAGCTGGTCGCGATTTGGATGAAACAACTAATAATTTCTTAAATAATCGTTCAAATGTGTTTCTAATTATATTCCTTTTTATCGCATGTCAAAATTTTCGTAGGCAAAATTAAAAGGCTATAGATACTGCCTGTAAACCAGTTATTTAATAACGTACGTATCAAAAACAAAAAAAAAACAAGCAAAACAAAACAAAAACAACAGCGTGGACGTACATGCAGAACTATGAATAAAGAAAACATCCCGAAGAATATAAGCACTGACACAAATGTAGCTCCAAACTGGACCTAGTCAACTATTTAACCCCTGGCCTGCAAGCACCAGTGAGACATTTCTAAAGCTACAGTACACATAACTGAGTACTGCACGGGCCATCCATAAAGCATTAAGATTAAAGTAAACACAAAACGCTGAGTTCCGTGTCCACAAACAGGATCTTATTTCTCTACTGCAACACGATGTTTATTTATGAGCCACTTCCAGCCAAAGCGAGCTGTCTTACACGGTCCGCTATAGAAGACGCCAACTCTCCAGAACTTCTATTTATAGGCTTCCCCCCCCCCCCCCAACGCAAGGCGAAAATTCTTGAATCCTTTGATGGAGCAGAAGATACCGTTCTGACAGCCAGGATAATTTTCCTCAAGTGGCTGAACGCTTGACTGGCCCGCTGTACACTGGTCGTTACAGGCGAAGAACCTACAGAAATATTTGGGTAGCAGGTGGAAGCAGCATTCGGTGGTTTCGGCTGGTTTGCAATGTCTCACGCCTTCGTATTGGTTTAACGTTGATGAATTTTTATTTAAGTAATTTGAATTAGCATATCGACGACGGTTACGGCTTCGAATCCGGCCAGAGCTGACCAGATCGCCCAGCTGTACTCCGGTTCCTTCTGGAGCTGGGAAGAAACAGGCGTGCTCTGCCGTGCTCCCACATCAAAGATAACGTGCTCTGTTACACCATAATATCCCCCGCCACCTTTGTCTTGTATGTGCGTGTGATTATTTCCAACACTGCCTGCCTTGTTAACGTGCTCAGGAAAAACACGCATGCTAGATTCTACGGGTTGCTAGTAAGCAATGGCTGGTCGTAATCTATTTTGAATAAATTTTCTGTACAACATTTTCATCAGTTCGATATGAGGTGTATCATTTCTCGCCACATCCCAATCGTGCGAGCTTTTACATTACATCCCACTCTGTCTGGTCATAAACCTCGTGTGTGCTGGTTTGTGTGCACAATATTCACTTCCAAACAATTTACGAGGATCATCTTGTGTAACGCAATACAACATCAGCCTGATCTAACTCTCTGTGTACATACTAACCATCTGCTGGGTCCCCTGCGGTCAAGAATACACAAAACACAGCATGATATAGTATTAAGTTTCTATGAGTACACCTGACGTACCCGCATACCATTATTTCCACAATCAGAGTGAGATGGAAACAAATTATGAAAAGAAAACACTTACATTTTACGTCCACATGAGTGAGAAACACGTAGTACTACTTTTAAACCCCCCCCCCCCCATTTCCGGGTAGTCATTATTGGTCATCGCCCTCACAGAGACCCGTAGAACTTCAACGAGTACAGCTGAATAATGAATCATCGTATTTAGCACAGACATTCAAAAGCCAGGGAACTGCACCCGCTTGCAGCAACACCCAACAACTCCTCCGAGAACAAGAAATATTCAAACAAAACTGAGATCGCAAACAGAAGCATAAATGTCTGGACAACTCTTCACAGAATATTTACAAAGCTCTTACATGAGAAACATATCCTGTGTATTTTATCTTAAATTTAATTAAGCTGGCAAAAGTTAAAACTTTAAATAAAATTCTACGTAAAAATAACCAAATTTCCGAAGCTACAAACTTACCTATGACCATATACTAACCTACTACAATGAATATTTAACACAAGCTCCAGCAACGATTCTGTGGTAACCTCTCTCTCTCTCTCTCTCTCAACCTTAAGTGCCCAAAGCACATGAGGCTTCTGCAAGGCTTTTCCGCAAATGCCTGTCGTTTCCCTTTTTTCCGTTCCTGCCCAGGTGAGCCCTCTATTGCTCAACATCCTTTCTGTTGTTCTCCTCCATGTCTTTTCTTGTCTACTCTTACTTCTGTTCCCCTGTGGTGTCTATCTTAGTGCTATTTTTGGTAGTGAGTTGTCAGTCATTCGGAGCACATGTCCCAACCATCGCCAGCGTCTTTCCTCAATAATTGCTGTCAGTGGCTTCATCTGCATCTCTGCCAACAAGATGTTATTTCTTACGGTTTTTCTGACCAACTACAACGAATATTTAACTCAAGCCCCACCAGTGGTTCTATACTAACCAACTTTTCATTCATTTGCCTGTCCCTTGGGGAACTTTGCCTCCCTAACAGCACTCCTGTAAGCCTCTCGGTTGTGAGCAAGATGGCCTACTGCTGATGCATCCATTTGCAGATCGTCAACGATGTCTTGCGGCTATCTTCGCCTTGGTCTTCCTCTCTTTCTTTTTCCCATTATGTACCCTTTCAAGATGATTTTCTCTAGATTATCATGACGTTTAATGTGTCCAAAATATTTAAGTTTTCTCTCTTTAATCCTCTTTACTAGTCAGCCTTCTTCAATATTAAGTTCTTGTAGTATGGATATATTTGTTCTTTTTTCTGTCCACGATATTTGAAGAACTCTTCTGTAGCATTTACATTCAAGGGCATTTATGTGTTTCTCAGCTGTTTTGTTAAGTGTCCAGGTCTCACAGGTATATGTTGCGATGGGAAAGATGCATGCCCTTAAAAATCTTATTTTTGCAATTACGTCTGTTCCTCTCCACAGATTCTTTAGATTCTAACCAAGATTCTAACCAACTACAAAGAATATTTAATACTAGCCCCACCAATGGTTCTACACTAGCCAATCTACAAAGAGTATTAAATACTAGCCCCACCAATGGTTCTACACTAGCCAATCTACAAAGAGTATTAAATACTAGCCCCACCAATGGTTCTACACTAGCCAATCTACAAAGAGTATTAAATACTAGCCCCACCAATGGTTCTACACTAGCCAATCTACAAAGAGTATTAAATACTAGCCCCACCAATGGTTCTACACTAGCCAATCTACAAAGAGTATTAAATACTAGCCCCACCAATGGTTCTACACTAGCCAATTTACAAAGAATATTTAATACTAGCCCCACCAATGGTTCTAAGTTGAATTAACCAGTTCATCTACCCGTGTCAAGGATATTCACCCTTCTTCAAGGGCATAATTCATCAAGCAACCGTTCAACCGTTGGGTTCACTGAAACTTAACAGCATTGAAATGTCTAATTTTTTTGTAATCTGGAACACGACGGACAGTAAACTTCAAGGTGAAAAAAAAAACCAGAACGGCGTGACCGGGGCCAAGATGGAGCTAGCGATGTGCGACAGCAGCCACTCTGCAAAATCTTCACAATGCTTTTCTTGTTCTGATGACTGTGGGGACGAGAGATGATTATGAGTGAGAATTCTCATTTCCTAAAGCGCATGTAAGATGTGTCCACGCTCTCCTTGTCATTAAGCTCCATCTCAGCTTTTATCATGGCGATCCCTCTGTTCGCCAAACTGAGTGAAACTGCCGGTCTCCGGTGAGAAGCTGGAAATCTGTTAAAAGGTTACTGCTGTCCTCAAGGAGGCAGGTGGTACAGAAATTCTGACACGCGGGGGTGACAGAAAACTTCCGCTCACGATGACACAGTTGGAGGAAAATTATGATGATGATGCATACCCAATACGAATGTCAGGGTATGGATACAAGAAGAATCACAGGACCTAAGCTACTAGTCGCGGCACACGAAGAATAAACTGAGCAGGAGATAGTAGCATCGATGGATTTGTTTGGAATGCACTGACATTTTTTTGCTGTAAAATGAGGTATGGTTTTGGTTAGGCGTAGCTAGTCACACATTCCCCCCCCCCTCTCCTCCACAAAGCTAATGAAACAGGACGGTAAACTTGATCCACGTGAAACAGGACAGTAAGCTTTACCTCGCCATGTCACTACCAACTGGATAAAAAGTTTAAAAATAATTTTAAAAAATATCTGGGCAATGGATCTGGCAGACAAACCAGAATTTTCAACCCGCAAAAGAAAAGTCGAAAACGACCAAGAACGACCATCTCTCCATTCTGCACTTGTCCATTGACTAGTCAGCATATGCTGCCCATCAGCACAACCGCGTTTCACTACGATCAAATTAATTATTCACAAGGACACGACAATCGATCTTCATTTCTGCACGTGGCCACGCAAGCATAAACAGAAATCATTAATGTTATTAACAAAACCGGACAAGTTTGCTGAGGAAACTGTAAAACAAAATGAACTCACTCCTCCACAGGTCATCAGTATCTGACAACCATCGAGGGCCGTATAGGTAAAAAAAAAAAAGACCATGCTCAGATACAAATAATCTTCTGGTCCAGGAATAATCCAAAACTTATTAATCTTCAATAATAAATAAACAAACAAAAATACTCACTTCATTAGGACACGGTCTGAACAAACAATCAGATTACCATCATCATCAGCAACAAAAATTAATCAATTTAATCTACACCAATTAATCAATCTAGTAGCCCTGATTGATGTTCCGATTGATGATCTCTGAAATTTCTTTTTTCAATGACCAACGAACGGACTTGGATAAATCTGCAGACACACAGTCTAGGACATGGAAACTATTTTACAAAACCTTTATATCTTTCACAATATTCGAAATTCACGCACAGAAACCGGCTAATGGAAGCGCTGTGTTCCAAACACAGAAATTCTAGACTGGGTTAGAATTCAATGTAAATATTCTTAATCCTAGAAAAGTAAACTGAGCTAGGCATGGCTCGGTACTCCAGAAAGATGTGACCCGGCGTTATGCTCAAGTGGATTCGCCAAGTTTAATCTGTTTCGAAGCTGAGCTACCTGATACAGGTGTTAAATAATGCAGGTAACTGTCACAGATGGGCGAGCAGGGAGGGAAAGAGGTGGGGTTAAAGTGATTAAAGTGATATGGAGAGAAAAGAGGTTACGGAAAAAAATGTATGAAAAATGTAGAAAATATCAAATGGATGAACTGTGCTGGAGCGACCAACATATAAGGTGCAGAGAAAGCAGATGTGGTCATCACCTATTTTCAGTTTAAGAGAAGTTAAATGGGAATCTATACCAACTTCAGCTGATCACGATTACTTTAATGTAAGTTGACACAAATCAGTGATTCGATTGAAGAAGTAAATATCAGAAAGAAAGAAAGAAAGAAATCAACCATCTTTGGTGAAGCCAAAATCGTATCCGATCAAGAAGTGTATTTACAATAACTACCAATCAATCAATCAATCAGTGATCTATGGTGAGCCAAAATCGTACCGGATCAGAAAGTGTATTTACAATAACAATCAATCAAATCAATCAATGATCTTTGGTAAGCCAAAACTGTACCAGACCAGGAAATATATTTACAATAAACACCAAGCAATCAATCAATGATCTTTAGTGAGCCAGAACCGTACCGAACCAGGAAGTGTATTTACAACAACCACCAACTTCTGTACCTACAAGGAACCAAAAAATATCAACCTAAAATTCTTTTTTTCCGCAACAAGACACCATGAGCCGCGTATGCAGATATGAAACTTGCGACTATCTTCAGTGTTGGCATGAAACATATACTGCCGATTGCGTTTAATACTTTCCTGATAAACACAATAAACCAATAAAACATCCATTCCCAAGACCCTTTTTTAAACAAACATCCTGTTATCAAATAATATAAAAATCTACAACAGCCAGGGCAGATACTTCAGAACCGATCAAGATTATATTCAACCTACTAAACTTTTACTTGAGTTCAAGCATGACAACCTAAGTACTAACTGCAGCAATAATAATTCAATGACAGACACAGTAAAGGCAACAAAATCAAATCTTTACACTGATAGACACGCGAGTAGTGCGCCCTTTATTGTCACTCGTAGAGTCTGGATGTGACAGAATAGTAAATGTTAAATGTTCTCAATTACCAACTGAAGCACTCTGACAGGACACAAACAAGATATGAAGTATCATATTAAAATTACAACAACAAAAAAACACACT
This sequence comes from Achatina immaculata, assembly GCA_009760885.1. NCBI lineage: Eukaryota > Metazoa > Mollusca > Gastropoda > Stylommatophora > Achatinidae > Lissachatina > Lissachatina immaculata. Next base: position 76,141,500 of record CM019716.1, read on the forward strand.
TTTGGATCTAATATTAAGATTTTTTTTAAAAAAAGGATTTACAAATGAATGGGACATAGCTCACGGACCCATAGAAATAATGATTAATTCCGGCCGACGACGTCCTGATGACACAAGCAAAGTCATCTTGTCGTGCTGGGGATGTACTACAGCAGGCTACTGAAGAGCTCAATATAAATAAATACAAACAACCAACCGACATAAGGCACTCTGCAACCTTTATACAGTAACGTATCAAAACAATACATAAGACATAAGTAGTTTCGCACACACCGCGTTATCTCAGCCACACACAACCAGCAAGAAAATATTCAGTAAATGCCCTTTAACAAACGAAATCATAAGCTATAAAAATGGTCAACTTCCTGCTAGACTGCGATTAACCGTCGCGGATGTTTCACCTAATCTTGCCAGAACTTCACAATCTGTTCACGAAGAAGGATCAGTGAGAGTAACATACTGGACTGACACGCGATTGATTGATGATGTTTGGATGATTGATTCTTTTTTAAAGACCACATTTATCAAATATCTATGTACTAAAAGACACGTTAAAACATAAGACGAACAGTCCCGTAGACTGGTAGGGGCATTTTCCGATCTGTGGCTTCCTACTAACGTCGTGACCTCTCACAATCCATGAGCCACTAGGAAGGAAAAGAGAAATCTCTCCGCACCATTATCACAAACAAAAGTGACATTCGTATTAAAGTTAATCTGATACAAATGATTGACTTGCCCCCTTCCAACCTAGGAATAACTTCCCATAAGGTGATTTATTTATTCATTTAAATTTGAAATGTATTATGTCAAGTAATATTTTATGTAAAAAGTAAAAAACGTAAAGGTAACCCTGTCATGCTCTAGAGGCACATAGGGATATGGTGTTAGTGCCCATATTTTCCTTGACCTGTCAGCACACTAGGGGGTGATATGGTCAGTATCACGCCTGGCTGCCTTTTCCTTCCCCAACTCCAGAAGAAGTCGGGTACTCATTTCTACAGCTGGGTGACTGGGGTGCCGCCGGCCGGATTCGAACCCCCGACCTTCGCCATGAGAGACCAGTGCACTAACCACTTCGCCACTCAGACACCGTATTTTAAAATATTATCCTTTCTTTTTTGCATGCTTAACTAAATAAATTCAACATATATTTATACATTATTATATACGTTATATGTGATTTTCGACTAACTCCACTTACACTTGGTTCAGTCTAAACACACGTAGATCGTCCACATACCAGTTCCTTATTTAAAATAATCACTGGATTCCGAACTGGTGACAATTAATTCATTTCAAACACCTCAACCCAAAATCACACAACTCTGCACTGCATACCCGCACTTCAACATCCAAAAAACACTCTCTTGTCCCTACAGAATCTACGCAAGATGTGACACTCGGTTCAAGGAAAGATCTAGCGCGCGCCTGATAGAAGCTAAACTGTGTCAATAAATGAGCCCAGACTTGAAAGTAGCTGTATTTACGTATACGTCTTGAACAAATAACTCGTCATAGATTTATCTCTTCTTACAACTGACGCAACAAATCACTTTAATACCAAGCCCATCTGTTCTGATCCCACATTATAAAACCCTACAAAGAACAGGGCTCAGCCGTCGTTTACTTCGTGTCTTTGTCCATTCTACCTATTACTATGTAAGAATAAAAAGAACTAGTAAGCAGAAATTTAGTAGGGAAAGAGGGTAGGTATCAACGATAGTCATCTAACTGGGTCCTCATTTCCATTTGCTGATAAAGAACCCCACTAAGCTGTAGGCTGAGAAACAAACATCTTGTGGCACTTAACCTGAGGTTTCTTTCCCCTCCCCCCCCCCCCCCCCCCCAAAGTCCGCGCTCTTGCGTGAATAATCCGTTTCTTTTTTAAAGCACTTACAGTTGTCACAATAAGTGTGTCTGGCTTTTGCGAGCCGATTTTATCATGTCACAAATATATTACTGTGACAGGTACGGATTCTTATAACTGGGTTGACTGCAGCACTGTTGAGTTATACTCGGTTTCTTTCTCTTTTATCTTTTAGAAGGCATACCACTGTATACCGTGTTACTCCTATGCTCTTTAATGTTATTGTTTTGTTTACAATTTTTAGACCAGGTGATCTCTCTCTCTCTCTCTCTCTCTCTCTCTCTCTCTCTCTCTCTCTCTCTTCTTCATCCTTTAACTCAAACCTGTTTCATTATTTACTTGCTTGTAATTATATGCCTCCATAAAATAGCCAGCACTCTCTCAACACATGGCTCGCAAACCATCAAGTACTTCAGTGACATAGTTAGAAAAGCAACTTGTTAGATATTGTTAGAAATTATTTTAATGTTTGTTTTAAAAAAAACATATGTTAGAAGATCTGTATTTACAATGTATTTTTATTTATGTATATGTCTGCGGGTGTATGTGTGCGTGAGTGCTATTTTATTAGGTTAATTACTTCTCTTTTACCTTGAATGTAGTAGTTTAATCTTACACTCTTTTGATATGTTTTTACTAATTTAATTTGTATTTTTGTACTAAATCAAGTGTGTGGGAAGAATGAAAGATGGAGTGATGAAGGGCAGAATGTAAGACGGGCCTGCGTGCCCAATTCTTTACCCTTGAAAAATAAAGATTATTCATTCATTATTCTCTCTCTCTCTCTCTCTCTCTCTCTCTCTCTCTCTCTCTCTCTCTCTCTGGCATATTACGGATCCGGAAGAAAGTAACTACCACTTAACATTTTTTTAAAGCAATTTTTAAACTTGACTTTAAAAGAATTTTTTTTAAAAACTGCTGAGAATAAAGCAAACAAGATGTCGCATATTTACACGAGCTCTGTACCAGATGTGAACCTAGTCTTGGGCGGGCATTTGTTCAAGTCAAGCATTCAATATTCCGTGGGAGTTGTTACTGAACGATGTTGCGCGAGATGCCCTCTTCGTCTAACATGTGAATAGGATTTTTTTTTTAATGACTTAAATGTCTTCTTGACTGAGGTGATGTGCACGTTCTTGTTCCCAGATTGGGTCACCCTGACCGTTTATTATTTACTTATTTCAAAAGACTAGATGCTTTTTTTATTATCAATATAATGTGGATTTTGCAGTTATCTTATTTGGTAATGTAAAATCTCCGTTTCCATGCCATTAAGGCATATTGGGGATACAGTGTTAGGCCCGTATTTTCACAATCTTCGTGTACATGAAAGTCTGATGTGGTCAGTATCACGCTTGGCCGCATTTACCTTCCCAGATTTCTCTGGTACCCATTTTTAGAGGCTGGATGGACCCGAGGGCCTTTCTGGTATGGTCATTCATTCATTTGCATATCCCTTGCGGAACTTTGCCTCACTAACAGCTCTCTGTAGGCCTCTCGGTTGTGAGCAAGATGGCCTGCTGCTGATGCATCCATTTGCAGATCATCAACGATGTCATGCAGCCATCTTCGCCTTGGTCTTCCTCTTTCTCTTTCCTATTATGTACCCTTCCAAGACGGTTTTCTATAGATTCTGGTATGGTGGTTAAAAAAAAAATCCCAAAGCTGGGAAGTATGGGTAGCACAGGATCAGCAGACCGAGCGCCTAACCACTAGGTCAGCTTTGCCGCCTTATCTTATTTGAAAGGTTTAAAATATTCTCGTTTTGAGACATTTCTTGCTTGTGTTTTCCCTTCTTTCGTGATGCACACAAAGCTTATTTTAAAATCTAGACCTGCTACGCTGTTCCCCCCCCCCCCCCCCACACTGTCCCTGGCTGATCCCTCTAGGTTGGGAACTGATATTCTAATGCTGTTGAATGTTTCTGTTTTTTAATATCAGCTCTTCTCCTCCTTCGTCTTCTTTTTCTTCTTCTTCTTCTATGTTCAAGTCTTAACCTATGCTAATTATGAAGCCTCGTACCAGCACGGAGTTGACTGCTTTATCCAGGCAACATCCTTGTTTCTATAATAAATATGACATTCTTTAGTCCGGCCTATGCTGGTACTTATAATCTGGAAACTCCTGGCATATATATATATATATATATATATATATATATATATATATATATATATATACTTGTTTTTGTACTCCATGCTCATATAATACATACGATACGTTTGCATATAGCACATATCCTTCCTTCCTCGCCTTTTTTACCTCTATCTGGGGCATGGACCATCAACAAGAGCTCTCTATGTATTTCTCTCCTGGGCTGTTTCTTCTATTCGTCTCCAGGTGTAATCGATCTGTTCCGACTTTCACACCACACCGCCTCATAGATCTTCGTGAAGTAGTTGCTTCCTCTCCCAGGATTAATTCTTCCTCTTGCTGACCTCCTGTTGACGTTTTCGTGGCTGAAAAATGTTTACAGAATTGGTTAGCTGGTCCTATGCAAAACCTTCCTTTCTCATCCTGGTTTGGGACCGGCCAAAGTGGAGTTATATAACAGATGTACTATATTTAATTTTTACAAGAAACAAAACGAAAAAAAAACTGAAAGGTCGTATGTCCGAATATACAAAAATAAACAAAACTACACACCCGTAAGAATAAATGGTGAAACAACAACTTGGTTTGACATAAAACAAGGGGTCCGTCAGGGGTGCATATTGTCACCCTACTTATTTAACTTGTATACTGAAAATATAATGAGGAATGTTAGAGAAGATGTAGACAAAGAATATTACAATGCTATAATAATTGGAGGTTATGAAATACCAGAGATTAAATATGCTGATGACACAGTATTACTGTCCACAACACAAAAAGGAATGGAAAAACTAATTATGTCACTCCGTAAGAACTGCGAAGAGCAGAACCTCTATCTTAATGCGAAGAAAACTAAATTGATGACAGCTGACAAAACGAACAAGGCGGCTGAAATATGTATCAATGAGGAAAAACTGGAAGAAGTGGAGAGTTTTGAATATCTTGGATCACTACTAACTAATAATGTAGATACAATGAGGGAAATTAAAAGGAGGACATCTATCGCTCTTCAGAAAGTAAAACAAATAAAGAATCTGTGGAGAGGAGAAGACAGAACCACAAAAATGAGATTTTTAAGGGCATGCATTTTTCCCATCGCAACATATGCCTGTGAGACCTGGACACTTAACAAAACAGCAGAGAAACACATAAATGCCTTTGAATGTAAATGCTACAGAAGAGTTCTCCAAATATCGTGGACACAAAAAATAACAAATATATCTATAGTACAAGAGCTTGATATTGAAGAAGGCTGGCTAGTAAAGAGGATTAAAGAGAGAAAACTGAAATATTTTGGACACATTAAACGTCATGATAATTTAGAGAAGACCGTATTGGAAGGATACATAATGGGAAAAAGAAAGAGAGGAAGACCAAAACGAAGATGGCTGAAAGACATCGTTGACGATCTGCAAATGGATGCAGCAGCAGCGGGCCATCTTGGTCACAGCCGAGAGGCCTACAGAAGTGCTGTTTGGGAGGCGGGGCCGCAAGGGACATGCAAATCAATGCCCGTAGCTTCTTCTCTGACACTAAACAATACTGCATGCCATGTCCGTAAGACAGAAACAAAAACTCTACACCAAGCTCGGTCAAAGAGATTCCACGTTTATTTTCAGTCTTGTGTTTCTGATATTTTTGGATCTCCGTGTGAAAGGTTTGTCCCCATATGATGAGTTCAGGATTTACCCCGTCTTATTTCTCTCAGTAAAGTTCAGTCTATTCCTTGCCATGGTTGTCTGATCATTTTTTGATGCTAAGCACGCGTCCATTTCTTCTACACTTTCTTAGATTTGCTTTTTTCTTTTACTGCTGTAACTAATGCGACAACAAATAAAGTTATAGGTGTAAAAAAAGCTGACAAACATCTCGCTAAATATGTTTTGTATAAACGCACTTCATGAATTATTCACTGACGTTTTAATCAACTCTGGGAATGGTAACATATTGTTTGTTACGAGGCCTTCTCTGTTTCATTTACCATTTACTTTCTACACAGAAATTATTGCTTAGCAAATCGATAGACCACAACAGAGACTAATTATGTGACGACACATCAAATTACAGCGCTGTATCACCTGTAAAAAAAATAATAATAATACACTCAGATCGAAATATATCCGACACGGCTGATGCACATTTTGACATTTATTGTCCAGGCAAAAGACATAAAACTCACTGTGTCCCAGATGCACCTTGCTTTATATTTAATACAGATGAGTGTACGACTGCAGTAAAACTGGCTCTGGTAAAGCAGAGAGTGTATGTTGCAGCTTTTAAAAAAAGACAGACAGAAGTGTGAAGAAACAAGAGGCAATGAGAAGAACACGTAGAAATATAAAAGAAGCAAGAGCTAAAAAAATATTTCGACAATATACCTTTATCAAGGACGACGAAAGTAGTGATACAAGAAATAAATACCAAAAAAATGACACTTAAAACGGAAGAGATCATTTTCGTTTGGACGTCAAGCAGGTAATGCGGCTTGATTGGAGTCACTAAGAATGAGAAAAGTTGGGGGGGGGGGGGAATGTGACCAGTGAGAGAGCAGAATAGAAATATCAACCCAGGGCCACGCTGACGGACCCTACTGACCAAATATGTTAATACTTCATTCTCCATATGAGGAAAATTGGCCAAGTGGCCTGAAGTGCTAGCATCAGAGACAGGAATAAGAAGACCAGGCGGGTGAAGAAAGAATGCTGTCGCATGTAACAGTGCAACTGAAAGGGAACTGTGATTGGAAGTGACGCATCTCTGTACTTTCATACCACCAAGGCAGATCCTTGGTGGTCAAGAATGAGGACTTCACTGTACTAATTAAGACTGGACAACAAAGTATGTTAACGAAGCAGATGAAAAACAAACTGGAGAAAGAAAAGCTTAAAGGACAATACGGTGCAGCACAGAAGCGCAGAATGGAAGGCAAAGATGGAAACGCTCAGTTAGTGTAGTGAAGCAGAAGAAAGAGTTTGTTCAAAGGAAGCTGACCTAAGATTTGAGTCCGGCAGAGCGGAGATAGCCACTCTGGCGTTGCTCCGAAGAACAAGAGAGGACAGCAGTGACCGAAATGTCCCGTTTGCCTTTGTGGTTACCTTTATTGAAATGGTTGGGCACTGGTTTATCTGCCTTTGGGGGATGTTGTTTAAGTGTTGGCGTAAGCGATCTCATAAACCAAAGCCAGTCTCCCCTCTACAGACAATCATACTGCAACGTTACATATTACACATAGCCTGTATTTGAAGAAGAATACTTGGTTAGCTCGATGAAATATGGGCAAGTATTACACCTACGACATCCAAATTGTCTACTGTCAAGAAAAGCTCTGCCAGTCTGCCTATTCTGCCTAGCAAGTTATTCATGCTTACACCTGCATGCCAACAAGGAAGACTGCATAAAAAGCTCACGTGTTTCTGACTCGGACTACAGCAGAGGGAGATAACAAAACAGGCTGTTCTTAACTGGCAAACTGTGAGAAGGTTAAGTCAGATCCGCTTCACCCTGTTAGAGCTGCAAGAAGAGCGGGGACATCCTGACCAGTTCTCTGACTAATCTGGTTCCGGGACGAGGTGAGAAGACACACTGGACAGTCACAGCTGGAGAAGACAAACAAACAAAAAAACAAAACAAACATCAAGCATCCTGTAGAGGCTGGAGGATAGTGAGGCCAGCAGCTGACGATGATCAGTTTACATGGAGAGAATCACGCAGTTCTCACTCTGGTTCAGCATGTGAGAATTCTGCACAGATTATATCTCGCCGTATAAAGTACCGAAACATGATTTGACAAGGGAATGACGGTACGGCGGTGGTTTCCATTTGCCTTCCACTCGGTTTATATATGATTTTCTCCGTTAACCTTTGTCTAAAGAGACTGCTCCACAAGGCAGCAGGGTAGCTGTTTTGGCCTGCTACTGTTTATTCAGATATTCACGGCCGACTTCCGTATCTAGAGGCCGTTCCACCATCCACCATTCCGTGGATGCACCTGGTGGAAGAACCTGTCATGAAAAGACAGAAAGAAATTCAAGAATATAGTAATGAGTGAAAAATTCAAGAGAAAGAGAAAAAGACGAAGGCCAAGAGAAAAATATCTCAGTGGACTGACCAAGAAGTATGGAAAATTAATAATATCTGAACTAACTGAAAAAGACGGGCAACCCCATTCAACACGGCAAATAATAACAGTAATAAGTACCGAAAGCTGCGTTGAGAAAACCGCTATTTCGGAAAGTACTTCATGCAAGGTGAATGACAGGTATAATTGTAATGGTTTCAAAAAGTCCTAGTGATCACTAGAAAAGGCAAAGAACATTACATAGATCTTAGTACAATAAGTCAAAATTTAAAATCACTTACATGCTGACAATGAAAACGGTTTAGGTGCTTAATTTAGACTTAATTTAACATTCAGTTTCATAACTTTAACTTCAGTTTCATACTTTCCTTCCCCAAGTTGACAATACAATGAGGACTGGACAGTTTTGTGCCGCACAGCAAATCAATGACGCGTCTATATTTCTCCCTCCTTATGAACGGCTTATGGTTTTGTCGATGTTAGCCGGGCGTTTAAAGTCAAGCAGCGTTTGTTTTACGTTCTGACATTTACAGCATTGGTTTCTCCTCTAATTCTGCCGAGCTTCTAATCCTTCATCTTTGCTACATTTGTTTTTCCTCGCGAGGCTTCTGTCACAGCGTCATGATAAACACTAAGCCACAACGCCATATTAACGGGAGCTTTCCTTGTGGCTATGACGACACTGAATTCATGCTCTCTGTAGTGTATTACAGAAAGACAGACAGTTGAAGAAGGGGAAAAGGGAGGGGGGGGGAAGAAAGGGGACAACCCATGGGCCAGTAAACATTTGTTGATGTGTTGGCCGCAGTTCTGGCGGTCTGGTGTGCTTCTCCGAATGTACGTTGGGCTCAGGTGAATTGCAATTCTGAATTCAGGCAACAGCTGAATATATTACACCCTGCTGTATATTTCATAGGCCGTCGTCATACTGTCGATCTACTGTGTGCTCACATACACTATTTATGTCACAGACCCTCAGGTTCCTCTTTTCTCTTCCATATACTTGCTTAAATGAACCACCGCAACTCTACGCGAGCCACTTTACTCGCCAAAATGTCATTGTCCTTATCAATATTAGACTACGAATCTCGGCCACGATCGACTGCAGTACGTTACTGGGCTAAATTACCGACTGGAGGTTTCGAGCCTATTGTCCCTCGACTCCCAATACTGGCGACAGCTAAGAAAATGAGAAGATTTTTCACCGGAACCCTGTGAATATTTACAGCAGTGCGCAGAATGTTTCAGATTTATGTAAAAACATCGACAATAGGCCAAATGACTGTAGATGACGTCACTGGGCCGAGTAATAAACATTTATCTGGGCAGCTATTTTTCTTTACCTCCAAGTACCGAGACAGAAATTAGTATCCGCCAGACCGCTGCTTTCTTTAAAAGAAAAGATATGGTAACCAAACCAGGCAAATCGATACTGACCTGTCTTTCTCAGCGGAAAGGTTATAGGTTTGTGCTCTAGTCAGCTCTACTGTAGAAACTGTTTTGAGGGAAAACTGCATCTAAAGATGAAGGATATTTTCCTGTAGGGGGGTGACACGCTACTCTGTGCTTTCATGAATGAATAAAAAAAAGTCTCGACATTTTTTGGGGGGACAGGCAGGGGGTGAGGAGACAAAGAGATTAACATTCAGTGCACATGACTTCTTCGTTTAGTCAGATTTAACACAGCATCAGTGGTCTGTCGGTATTTCATAATCACGAGATACTATATACTGCTTGTAAAAGTCTCTCATTCTTCTAATCTATTTGACGTTTAAAAAGTGAAGGACCAAACTGGCGTATAACTTTCAGAGTTATGTTTCCCTGTTATTCTTTCTGGATGAATGGGACATTTCACCTCCTGGATTTATTTAAAGCTCCGGTGCCATTGCAGTATACAAACTAGCGGTGTCCATAGCTTGCGGTACCTCCACCCCGAAAGCGGGTAAATCTAGTGGGGCGGCCTCAGAAAAGGGAGAAGACAGGGACCCGAGAATCAACTCGGCGGAAAAAAGTCTTTGAGACGGTCTATGACTGGAAGAAAAAAACCAGACGGGAACCCCCAGCTCGAAAAATGTTGACAACCAGTGGCATATACCATTAACAGTCAATAGAACTGCATTCATATTCCAGTAATGACAGCACAAGCCAAGCATTGAGAAAGTAGTTCTTCGGTATACAAGTCCAAACCCAAAACTCCATACAAGAGGTTTAAAAAAGTCTCCAAGTACTCTCTGCATCTGCTTTGTGGAAATAAGTGGATTCACCAGCAAGCTGCAGACCTCCTATAATTAGATACTTGGATATGCCACCTGCTTGCTTCAAGAGCTTTGTTGCTTGTTCTGCCATCTATGACACATGCCAGGGGAAACAATAACAGTGCACTTCAAGGACGTAGAAGGTTAAAAAAAAATACCTTCGTGGATGTATTCCCTCGGATAGCAGTGTGTGTCTTCTCTTATACTCTGAAGATAACGAGAATGAAACTGGAGTTTTGTTTTTTTCCTTTGGTTCGCTAGTCCATGTTATTCGGTAAGTAAGTAAGTAAGTAAGTAAGTCAGTCTGTCTGTCTGTCTGTCTGTCTGTCTGTCTGTCTGTCTAAGGGGGGAGGGCAGAGTTAGGCTGCAGTATGAAGTTGAAACGGTGTTCAGGGCCCCACCAATTATACTGTATTGGGGGGGGGGGGAGGAGAGAAACTGACATTCAGACAATCCGTACAACGGTGGATGATATTTCTATACCTACAAGTTACAGCATAGAGCAAAACTATGATACTCACAGGGCGTGTTCTTACAAACGCGCGCTTAGCCTCATTTTAATGATATTAATGCCTGTGGCACGGACTATGTTTGGCTGCAAATTCAAGCTCCTGGCTTTCTCGCTGCTGATCATAGTGGCCAGGCCACTGGGGACCATATAAAACTTGAAAACTTCAAGCACGGCAGGCGGCAGCTGCATGTGCTGCCACAGCCCCTCACGTAACTGTTCTTGCCTCATCATCACGATCTCTATACAGGTTCAGCTCATGATCTTAGCTAAGCAGATATCTAGGGCAGACATGCTCGAACTCGGCATAAGCTGCTAAAATTATATCATTATCATGTGCCACCTCCGCAGAGAAGTCTGACAGCAATGTCTATTCCTTGCTTTTTTTACGTGGTGCATGCTGAATCTTGTCATCTCTTGATGTTATACATCTATACAAGTATATAACCTTGCCACCCTCTAGCTTCCCCCCCCCTCCCCCATATTTTATTCGAACTTGATTCAAAAGTGTTAGAATAAACCACACAAAATTCCAAGCGTATAAGGGAGGGCAGAGGTCAATGTGCATCAATATACAAATGCATCTTTTAAATTCGTATGTCTTTATTTACTGGAGTTCTAGGTGGTGTTTAGTGGCGTGCTCACACTTTGCTGTTTACTGTGGTTCCACGTTATTCACTGGAGTTTCACGTGGTGTTTAGTGGTGTCTCGTGTGGTGTTTCACACACTGTTTACTTCAGTTTCTCAGGATGTATACTGCAGTTTCGTAGGCTGTTTTCTGCAATCTCGAACGCTGTTTACTATGCGTGTCTCGCATGCTTATAACTCAGACTCACATTCTGTTTACTACAACTTCACAAGTCGTTTACTGGAGTTTCACCCCTGTTTACTACAACTTCACAAGTCGTTTACTGGAGTTTCACCCCTGTTTACTACAACTTCACAAGTCGTTTACAGGAGTTTCACCCTTGTTTACTACAACTTCACAAGTCGTTTACTGGAGTTTCACCCCTGTTTACTACAACTTCACGGGTCGTTTACTGGAGTTTCAACCCTGTTTACTACAACTTCACAAGTCGTTTACTGGAGTTTCACCCCTGTTTACTACAATTTCACAAGTCGTTTACTGGAGTTTCAACCCTGTTTACTAGAACTTCACAAGTCGTTTACTGGAGTTTCAACCCTGTTTACTAGAACTTCACAAGTCGTTTACTGGAGTTTCACGAGTCGTTTACCGGAGTCTGTCTCCCTGCAAATGGTACAAACTATCTCCATGCAACTTCCTACGCAGCCTCTGTAAAGTGTGAAGGAACTTTTGGAACACCCTGTATAATCTCATCCTGAATATTGCGTAGCAGAAGGAAGAAAATAAAAATCTTCGCTGTCAAGGGGAAGAAGATTTATATTAAAAAGCTGTAATATAACGTCTGTACGGACGCCGAGTGGCGATGTATATGGAGCACCCGTCTCTCGCGGAGGGGTTCATCATTCTAGTCAAGACTGAGCGTCCGAGACACACAATTGTAGTAGCAGGGTTCCCGTTCCTACCACAGTTAGGGAGGGGGAAAAGTCAGCCAGGGGTGATGGTGAAAGCATCACTGCCCTGCGCCGACAGCTCAAGGATAAAAGGACACTAACACCATACCCCAGGTGTCTCTCTGGCTTGGTGGGAATACGTACTGTCTGCATCTACACATGAGGGTACTGACTGAAATTACACAACAGGGTACTGTCTGCAATTACACAAGAGGGTACTGACTGAAATTACACAAGAGGGTACTGTCTGCAATTACACAAGAGGGTACTGACTGAAATTACACAAGAGGGTACTGTCTGCAATTACACAAGAGGGTACTGACTGCAATTACAGATGACGGTACTGACTGCAAATTGCACAAGAGGGTACTGTCTGCAATTACACAAGAGGGTACTGGCTGCAGTTACACATGACGGTACTGACTGCAATTACGCAAGAGGGTAATGCCCGAAAAAAAATAGTTGTCTCTCTTACTGTCCAATGATAATTGCGTTTTTCTAAAATCATTTTCCCAGACTCTGTTTGATACAGATTATATATTTCTTTTACCTGTATATTCGGAGACTTCAGTCAGAACAATCATAAACAACATTCAAATATGACCAAACTAAGAGCATAGAAGATTTGAGCTTATAAAAATTACCTTTATAATAAAATTAACCATTAATAAGCTTATCCCTTCACACAGTAAACTGAAGTTAGCAATTACTGAACATAAAAGTTTCATGACAGTCTAGGGATTCCAGAAGGGAAAAGAAATAAGTGTTTTAATTAAACATAGGGAAACAATGGCAGCTGTTTTTATGAACTGTACATCATTCACGACGGTCTTTAATTAACTTTTATACACTGTGTTGCGGTGATCTAAGGCGGGTAAAAGAGTCGTAGAAGAAAGAGAAATAAAAATAGAAACGGGCAAAACAACTGTAGAAAACACAATTTTTAAAACGGGGGAGGGGGGAGAGGAAGAGCCACATTGTACAGGCAGGTGGCAATAACTGCAGAGATAAATGTCAACTTAGTTATAAATATGGCAAAATGAAGCCAGAGAGAGAGAGAGAGAGAGCGCGCGCTAACGAACGAACATACTTTATTTTCAAAGGGTTAAGGACTGGGCACGCAGGCCCGTCTTACATTCTGCCCTTCATCATACAGCTTTCACTCAGTCACAGTCATTGAGCTTTTGTTAGTGAGCATAATAAGCATGAAGACACGATTAAATCATTACATAAATAAATAATAAACTTATCTCATGTCTATACACTCTACACTCTGATTTATGCAACAACATGAAGTAAACTTGCATTCTTACATTCTTTTAAAACTAACAGATTTACAGAAAAGCACTATTAAAAATTACAACAATCAAGCCATACTTTAAACTATTTTAGACTATGCTTAGGGAGGCATATAGTCCATATCAAACAGATGTTGACAAAATTTAAAGTTATAAGAACGAATATTACTTATACGTTTTACATGAATTGGTAGGGCATTTCAAAAGTGAGCAGCTGAGTAATAGAAGCTTTTTTTTAAACATGTCAAGCCTTGGTTTTGGGAGAATGCAACTGCTTAAGCGTTGACTGTGTTTTGGGTTGGATTTGAACAACGACCACAGATAGGGTGGAGCATTGTGGGATAGAATTTTATGAATTAACTTTTTAATTCATAAAACTCTATCGCACAATGGCCTTGTTGAAAAGAAATCTCTTCTTGAGGGGTAGAATATCAAGTTGTTTGTCCTTACACGTGCTGCATGTTTGTCATCCATAAGCTTTACTGCTCGTTTTTTTTAAAGTGAGTAAAGTCTTTTCATGTTTGACATGGAACAACCATCCCAGACTGTGGAACAGTAGTCCAAGTCCGTGTGTATCTGTTATATGTAGTTTTTTTTTCTGGTTCAGAGAGAGAGAGAGAGATCCGAGTTGAAGAATGAAATAACTATAGTTGCAATGTTTTGAGTATCAGGCACAGCAAGGAGGGAAAAAGTGTTGAGGAGAACAATTTCCTGAATAAACGTTCTATCCAAGATAAAACAGCTCAGTGAGAGCATTACAAGAAGACTTTCTGTTCTATAATTAAGAGCCACAAATTAGGTAGTAAAGCTTGTCCAATAATCTTTAACGAGGTGATATGACACTGTCCTGTATATAACTTCTGCGAGAGCGATTACACATGGTCCTGTCTATAATTTCTGCAGGGGAGACAAAACATTGTCTTGTTTATGATGTGCAAAAACGATAAGACATGGTCTTGTCTATGATCTCTGCCGCGGGAGTGAGGAGGCTGAGACACAGACAGAGAGAGAGAGAGAGACAGAGAGAGAGACAGAGAGAGGGATGACAATGCCTTGGTCTTATCTATAACCCGTGCAGGAACGACAAGACTGAAAGACTGACTAGGTCTGAATCACGGGTCATGGTACATGAAACCTCAGCCTAGTCCAGCTGGCTTGGCTCCTGGAACTCTAAAATGACATCCATGACGTCCAGCTGGCTTGGCTCCCTGAACTCAGACATGACATCTACGATGGGGTCCAGCTGGCTTGGTTCCTTGAACTCTAACATGACATCCACGATGAGGTCCAGCTGGCTTGGCTCCCTGAGCACTATGACATCCATGACGAGGTCCAGCTGACTTGGTTCCATGAACTCAAACATGACATCCACGATGAGATCCAGTTAGCTTGGCTCCTTGAACTCTACCATGATATCCAAGACGAGGTGCAGCTGGCTTGGCTCCTTGAACCCTAAGATGACACCCACGAAGAGGTCCAGCTGGCTTGGCTCATGGAACTCTAACATGACATCCATGACTTGGCCCAGCTGGCTTGGCTCCTGTAACTCTAACATGACATCCACGACGAAGTCCACGGCTTTGCTCCTTGAACTCTACCATGACATCCTTGACGAGGTCCATCTGGCTTGGTTCCTTTAACTCTAACATGACATCCATGACGAAGTCCAGCTGGCTTGGCTCCTGGAACTCTACCATGACATCCACAACGAGGTCCAGCTGGCTTGGCTCCTTTAACTCTACCATGACATCCACAACGAGGTCCAGCTGGCTTGGCTCCTGGAACTCTACCATGACATCCACAACGAGGTCCAGCTGGCTTGACTCCTTTAACTCTAAACACGACATCCATGACGAAGTCCAGCTGGCTTGGCTCCTTTAACATGCCATCCATTACATCCACGACGAGGTCCAGCTGGCTTGACTCCTTTAACTCTAACATGACATACATGACGAAGTCCAGCTGGCTTGGCTCCTTTAACATGCCATCCATTACATCCACGACGAGGTCCATCTGGCTTGGCTCCTTTAACTCTAACATGACATCCATGACGAAGTCCAGCTGGCTTGGCTCCTTTAACATATCATCCATTACATCCACGACGAGATCAGCGCCAGGTTTTCCACACTTAAACTGACTACCATAAAAAAAAGTGCTAGAGAACAATAAATTCTCACTGACTGAAGCCGTTTCATTCAAACATGTATTGTTTCATGTAGCTATACGAATAATACTGCATAATTTGTAGTAATGAATTATATATGATGATTATATTTTCATTCAATATTTGTTATTGTTTCAAACAGTCTGTGATCCTTATTATTTAGTTTATTACTGAATTATTAATATACAATCTGTGGTGGTCTGGCAAGATTGGTAATTCGCGAACTTTTTGGAGTCAGTACGCCAGAAATACGGTAATGTCTCTGTATTAACGCTGTATACAGATTTACTAGGGCGATATGGTTTTCTTAGCTGTAAATATTTTATCACACACGTACACGAATACATTTATATGTTAATATACTGAGACACAAGCCAGGTTAACAGCAAAACTCACCTACCAACAAGTAATGGCTGTGAAGGAAAACCACTGGGTCTTGTTCCCATCAACCCTCCACACAGCACCGACGGCTAAACAGCGAAGCGTTTCTAAGATGCAAACCTACATCTCTTGTAAGCCCGCTCTGTGGAACGTAATCAGAACCTACGCTTCGGCTCACAGGTCCCGAGCAAAACGGTCGAAGAGATCTCGTAAAGGCTCAAAAGTGAACGCCGCGAAGCTGGAAGATTTTCACGCCGTGAAGCGCTTCTGGAATTCATGTTATTCAATAATCAAGCGTCGGTGAGCCGGGTCTGTGAAAGCATTATTGTTTTGATAACCGCTGTTCTCTGGCGCGAATACATTTAATTTCCATTCCCCCCCCCCCAACCCACCCACCGAAAACGGTGGTTCGACTAATGTTCAACAAGGCAGTTATATGAAGATGGAGGAAAGAGCAAGTAGTTGGTTGTAAGGCGATGCCAAAACTTCTGGCAACTACGAGTTCGAGTCAACCACTGTCCGTACACTTGGTTTTGCCATCTGTTTAGGGAAAAAAACAAAAAAAACACTGGAAGCCGATCATGGCGGCTTTTTTTTTTTCAGATATTACATTCTTTAGTAGATTCTACCGCCATGGGGACGGATGTGATCATCAAAGTGTATAAGTGATATGAATTATGTCATGTTATTCAGGCTAAGCCTGTTGTTGGGGGCAAGAAAAGAGATGTGGGACTGGGTCTTGACCAGCTCTGGTACGCCTGCCCTGATAATTGTATCGTTTGACCAGCAATGGTACGCCTGCTCTGATAATTGTATCGTTTGACCAGCTCTAGTACGACTGCCATGATAACTGTATCGTTTGACCAGCTCTGGTACGCCGGCCCTGATAATTGTATCGTTTGACCAGCTCTGGTACGGGTGTCCTGATAAGTGTATCGCTTGATCAGCTCTGGTACGCCTGCCCTGATAACTGTATCGTTTGACTAGCTCTGGTACGCCTGCTCTGATAACTGTATCGTTTGACCAGCTCTAGTACGCTGGCCCTGATAACTGTATCGCTTGACCAGCTCTGGTACGCCTGCCCCGATAATTGTATCGTTTGACCAGCTCTGGTACGCCTGCCCTGATAACTGTATCGTTTGACCAGCTCTGGTACGACTGCCCTGACAATTGTATCGTTTGACCAGCTCTGGTACGCCTGCTCTGATAATTGTATCGTTTGACCAGCCCTGGTACGCCGGCCCTGATAATTGTATCGTTTGACCAGCTCTGGTACGCTGGCCATGATAATTGTATCGTTTAACCAGCTCTGGTACGTTGGCCCTGATAATTGTATCGTTTGACCAGCTCTGGTACGCTGGCCATGATAATTGTATCGTTTGACCAGCTCTGGTACGCCTGCCCTGATAACTGTATCGTTTGACTAGCTCTGGTACGCCGGCCCTGATAATTGTATCGTTTGATCAGCTCTGGTACGCTAGCCCTGATAATTGTATCGTTTGACCAGCTCGGGTATGATGGCCCTGATAACTGTATCGTTTGACCAGCTCTGGTACGCTGGCCCTGATAATTGTATCGTTTGACCAGCTCTGGTATGCCGGCCCTGATAATTGTATCGTTTGACCAGCTCTGGTACGCCTGCCCTGATAATTGTATCGTTTGACCAGCTCTTGTACGCCTGCCCTGATAACTCTATCGTTTGACCAGCTCTGGTACGCCTGCCCTGATAATTGTATCGTTTGATCAGCTCTGGTACGCCTGCCCTGATAACTGTATCGTTTGACCAGCTCTGGTACGCCTGCCCTGATAATTGTATCGTTTGACCAGCTCTGGTACGCCTGCCCTGATAACTGTATCGTTTGACCAGCTCTGGTACGCCTGCCCTGATAATTGTATCGTTTGACCAGCTCTGGTACGCCTGCCCTGATAACTGTATCGTTTGACCAGCTCTTGTACGCCTGCCCTGATAACTGTATCGTTTGACCAGCTCTGGTACGCTGGCCCTGATAATTGTATCGTTTGACCAGCTCTGGTACGCTGGGCCTGATAACTGTATCGTTTGACCAGCTCTGGTACGCCTGCCCTGATAACTGTATCGTTTGACCAGCTCTTGTACGCTGGCCCTGGTAAATGTATCGCTTGATCAGGTCTAGTAAGTGTATAGACACAACGACTTAGTCAGCTTTGCTCAAATAAAATTTGTCATACATGTATTTAATGAGTACGTTGTCTTATTTGGGATTACAAATGAACAGTGAACTTCCAAATTGGATCTCTCTTTTGATGTGTCTCTCCACGTTCCTGAACCAACTGTTTTTAAATCCCTCTAAAATTTACTAAACCTTCTACTCCATATCGAGCCGACTTCATACATTTTCTGTTCAGATAACTACTGTCGAGTTGATTAATGTGTTAGTCCTGAGAGAGCTTTTCCCATTAATTCCCGACGCCAAGAACACACCATTCTTAGTTCTGTCACCGACAGACACGGAATAATTTTCTTTCTCTAACTTTCCAGAGCTGGTCTTAAGTTTCCGGTCTCTCCAATCCCAAAATACGCCCACGTGTACCCTGCATGACGTTTTCTAACATTGTTTACTACGCTTTCAACTTGTTGGCCTCAGTTTGTCTGTATACGCTAGCTTCCATTTGCTCCAAGAGATGCCACCAACAAAGCCGACAGGGACGTCACTAAGTATTCTAGAAAAACATCAGCTTAGCATGTATACCCTCTCTCGAAAATAATATATTTGTAATGAGGAGCAAAATCGATAGTTCCAGATTCCAGATGGTCATTGATTTAAATAAATAGGATGTGGTCTGGAGAAACGAAAAAGAGCGCGAGAAAGGCGTGAAACAAAACCATGGTGGCTGGAACTGTAATAGCAGTCTTATAAAAAATTACTGCTGCATCTCATTCAACCGCAGCTACATGAGTTACGGGTATCTACAACGCAAAGTACCACAAACAGGGTAGAATATCTTTCTCTCCAACACTGACTAGTTATCTAGACTCACAAATGGCTGTGACGTCGACTACAGTAAGCCTTGCAACGCTATTGTGTTGTTAGGTGAAGTCTTCCACGAGATGTATGTTGCGTACTGTCCTTTCATGTAACCGCAGTGAAGACCTTCTACCCGGTCCTGTTTATTTACTTATTTGTTTTCTTTTATTTATACGTTGTTATTAATGCAAACATATATATATATATATATATATATATATATATATATAACCACAATAACACTGTTTAATTATGTATATAATAACTGTATCTTTAAACCGAGTCATTTGTCTAACAAATCACAGGATTCCAGGGGCAAAGAAAGTCAAAACTAGTTTGAAACGTTAATATTTAAAACAGGATTAGAAAAGGTTAAAGGGACTTGATATGTGTGAGAAGTACTTTGCTACAAGAGAAATGTTATTATAAGAACAGATATTCTGCTCTCAAGAAGGATGCATCACTGACAACCTCGTACAAGAGAAGTCACATAAGAGAAGACAAAAACTGTGCCAAGGAACAGGAGATTAATGTAAGCCTTCTTCGTTACTCTTGCATGAAAGTGATCGCTTTTTCTAACACATCCTGAAACATATATATATATATATATATATTATATATATATATATATATTATATATATATATATATATATATATATGTTCATGATTCTATCTCACCTCCCAGTGTTGCTCGTGTAAACACGCTGCGATAATAATCTGCTAAATTCAGACTCTATGCATTCTAATACATCAGTTAAGATGAAACAGATGGACCGCACTAGAAATCCACACAAAGTATATGTTTTATTTCCCCCTTTTCTGCCTTGAATCGAAATCGCTGGCTGAGTTGCTGAGAAAGAACTGTAAAAGCCACTCTGTATGCTTTTTTTTTTATAAAGACCATTTTCAAAATAAAGGAAAATACCAGGTATTGATTCTAATTCCAGGTATTGATTCTAATTCCAGGTATTGATTCTAGGTTCCTTTACCTTTACAAAAAGGCTCCGAGCAATTCTTGTCGATCACGAACATGTTAACGTCATTTTTAAAAAAAATTAAGTAACAGATATTCAATAAGGGCTGGTTTGGACCACCATCCTTGCACTCCAGACATGTTAAGTGTTCCTAATGCTTCTTAATACACAACTACACACAATGTCAACAGTGTACAGCAAAGGATAACAACCTGGTCTGCTGATTTACAGTTTTTTCTGTACCGACTAAAATAACGTTCACGTTCGGCATCTTATTTTACTCCAGAACCTTTCCGCCTAAAACCCATGTTACAGCCTATGTTAAAATCTTGTAAAGCTGAGAGGCAGGCATTGAATAAACCTTCTGGCTATCTGTACCATCTTGTCTGTGGTCGACAGATGAATACAATTCATTCACCACAGCCAAAAAACCGTGAGTATTTGTTTTCCCCCCTTCCAATGAGAACAATATACACGACACTCATACAATCTCTGCAGTCTAACTACACATTTGTCTTAACACAATCTCAGGCACTGCATTTACAACTCCTGTTCAATACTCCAGATACAAGTTTAAAGCAGCATGATTTACACACGCAATAAGGCATACTGTAAATTATGGACTTAACTGTTTAAGATAAGAAAAATGCTGTCTGCGGTAAACCAGTAATGCAAGTAGAAAGAGGTGTACAGTTCAGTTTAAAAAAAAAAAAAGATAGAAAAAGTTAAGAAAATGGACACAAACAGCAGAAAGGAAATGAGCACATACGATGGGTGATTGATAAGTTCTCGAGATAAGGTACAGCGGATTATTTGTGGACAGCTTTTTTTGGGTTATTTGTTAACAAGAGTTTATGCACTTAGTTCAGCGATCCTGGAGCATATGGATCCCTTCTTTGTAAAAGTCAGCCAGTAGAAAGTGGTCTACAGCATGAATGACGTCATCATCTGAAGCAAATTTGCGACCACTGATCTCCTTTTTTGAGTCTGGTAAACAGGTAATAGTCCGAAGGGGCCAAATCTGGGGAATAAGGAGGATGTTCAAGAAACTGGAAACCACATTCATGAATGGCAGCCATTGCCACCGCCGACTTGTGAACTGGAGCATTGTCTTGATGAAAGATGACTCCTCTCATCAATTTCCCTCCACGCTTTTCCTTCAATTTGACCCGCATTTGCTTCACAAGATTAGCGTAATAGGCCCAGTGACTGTTCTGCCCTTCTGAAGATAATCCACCAATAGCACATCTTTTGAATCCCAAAAGATGAAAGCCATCACTTTGCCTGCAGGCAGAACCACCCTTGCTTTCTTTGGAGGTGGAGATCCATGTTTCCGCTGCTTTAACTGTTCTTTGGTTTCTAGCTGAAAATGATGAACCCAAGTCTCACCCATAGTCACACATTGCTGAAGAAACTTTTCAGGATCTGCAGGAAAATGGCCAAGATTGCCTCTTGACATGTTGAGACGTTGTCGTTTGTGATCAACTCCAAGAAGTTTCGGGGACCCATCGAGCAGAGACCTTTGTCATTTGAAGATCATTGTGAATAATGGCATGAACACGTTCCTGGGAGATGACCAACTCAGTAGCAATGTATCGCTCAGTTAATCGTCGATCCTCCGTTATCACGTCACGGATTCTGCTGGTGGTTTCATCGATGGTTACTGTTCTTGGTCTTCCTGGACGGGGATCACCTTCCAGACTCTCACTTCCATGTTTGAAATGAGCTGTCCATTTCTTCACTGTGCTGTAAGAAGGGGCACTCTCCCCTAGAGTGGCTACCATATCTTCATGGATCTCTTTCGATGACACGCCCTTGATGCAGAGGTAGCGAATGACTGCTCGATGAGAAATTTTATCTATTTTCTCAATTTTTGCCACCCCTTACCACTTCAGTAGCCTGTAAAAAAACATTGTTTGCAGTTAATTTCTTGAAACGTTGTGTTTAATCTTAGATTTAATCTGATCTACAAATGCACCTAATATCAATTGTGTATTTCAAGTATTTGTACCTAATGCCAAGAACTTATCAATCACCCCTCGTATATTGTAAATGAAGAACATACAACAATCCAATATTTCGTCAAAAGCCGTTTCTAATGATCGCATACAAAAACAATACAACCGATAAAAACACGAAAAACAGATTAAACTAAAACATTTTCAGTGTTTTTTTTGTCTCCTCCTTGTAAATAAAACGGGCACAAAATGTGTCATGTGTTTTTATCTATTGTGTTGTTTTTCTATGTGATCCTTGGGGAAAGGGCTTTTGCTGAAATATTGGATTGTTCTGTGTTCTTCATTTATAAGTCTTCATCTTACTTCCTGCCATTCTGGTTCCTGTCCATTTTCCTCATTCTTTTTATCTTTTTGTGAAACTAAACCATACATTTTTATAAAGTAGCAATTGCTTTGCTACAGTGGCCTCATGTATATTTATTTGTCTGGTTATTCTTATATATATATATATATATATATATAATGCTTTCTATTTAGAATTTGCTATCAGTGAAGTACACAATACCCTCCATATTTCGGTGTGATCGTTTACACAAGTCAATATGTGTGAATGATGCTATATAGTTTAGGTTTCTACCTCACCGTATACAGCGTTAGTTAAGCCTGCTTGTACGAATAAACAAACCCAAACGCTACTAACCAACAAAAAAGTGAAGAAATGAAAGCCATCGTACTTCTGATTCTGGCATCATGTCATTTATAAGTGAAATGCTGTTTACCCTCAAAAGTTTTCTGAACCTAACACGTAATACAGCTGTAAAGGAAACAATTCTCAAAGACCAACATGAATCGTCCTACCACAAGTTTGCAAAAGCTGACCTTTACACACGGGAAAACCCGATACCTGATATTTTAAAAGCAGGGCAAAGATTATCTAAACAAATTCCTAGGTCCTCCCACAACCATTTCTCGTTCGCACTGAAGCATGCATCCTATGTGTACTTTCTTCTGTTTAATAACCAATTTAGATACAAAGATGGTTTCTGTAGATGGACTCACATGTGGTCACTGAGAACACGCTCGGCAACATTAGCCTTACTGCTGGTGCAAGTGAGAAGCAGAATAAATGCAGCATGCTCTACGCTTTAACTAACAAACAGAGGAGTGAACTGTGATATAAAACGTCCTAAAATGTAGGAATCTTCCCATGTGGCAGTCGGCGACCCATAACTGACATGCTGGCGTCAGGCTCGGTGAGTCACAGATGACCAAGACCTTTCTCCTCTCTCCGCTGGTGCTCCCAGTAACAGGCCTAGACTGGTTAACCAGGCAGGGATAGCCATAGTCCCCGTGGCGGTGGACTCTGCTAAATAAGCACTGCATATCCCCTGCTTTTTTAGTTGCTCTAAAGGACTGGACAAAACAAACAAACACACGCACACACACACACACCAACAGCTACAAACAGCTCCTAATGATGTTGTGCCTCGCCATCTTCACCTCATCGGCTGCCAATAACATCAGCTTGAAGTTCCAAGGAGACAGAAGAACACGTCAAAGACATCATCAACTGGTCTGTCTGGTACTAGCAGTATGTTAATATGATACGGCTAAAAAGAAACCTTTAGTAGGCTATATGGCGTTCAGTTACCTTCTAACTCTGATGTACCTGACACACGACGGGGGGGGGGGGGGGACTGATTTCAACTCAAATATTATATTTTCCTGCTGATGCCCAGATGTATGGTGTAGGTGTAGGATCGCGGCAGATAGTCTTTCTTTCGAGTTAATTCCCGAAACAATAGGATCAGGTACCCGTTTACAGTTTTAAATCTCCTCACTCCTAGCAGTTCAGAAACAAATTTACTGAAATAAAACTCATCGTTCTTATTTCAAATGCTTTCATATAAAACTCTCATTAATTTTCCGAATCCAAATATGGCAGAGAAGACAACCGTGCCATTTTAATAGAAGGCTTTAATTAAATCGTGTCTGGTTTTCCATTTTGTGGCACGAGATTTCTATTAAACACAGCCTTCCCTGGCACAACACGTAATTAAATGAAATTCAATCCGGAGAGATTTAAGAGACAGGAACAGAAGCTCTCCGAGAATGGTTTACTGTAAAAATATGTTGAGAAAATCTGCGAGCATACTTGAATTCGTTAAGAAAACAACGCGTAATTGCCCGAACATGCAGCGGAGCCGATACAGATGACACTGTTTTACAATATTTGTCTTAGGGAGGCAGGTCCAGTTCTAGATCAGATACCGTGTTTGCTTTCAGAAAATGCAAGACCGTCAGGTAAACAAACCTCCATATACGTGGTTCTGATAGTGAAATTGTCAGTTAATGCGCAAACAAACATGTATACCAGATCTCACTACATGCGTTTAAACTTTCAAAAACTGTAGTCCATTAGCTAAATTAATAAATAAATAAGAAAAGACGAAAACTGCCCACTAGAAATCTGGAAACAGTGTTTACTCGCCATTATCCTGCCACTTGCTCAATTTCTGTTAAGTGACAAATTCAGACGAATCAAAAATGTTTTCCTATAACTGTACTTCAAACTGAGTAATAACTAATATTTCACAAAAGTTCATTATGTTCATAGGAAAAGTGGTACATGAGTGGAATACGATAAGAATAAACGGTAAATTACACTACTCTGTGCGGGGAACATGACATTATTAAATATGATCATGGTGGAAGTAAGGCTTTGAAACCAGTTGATGCTGTTACTGGAGAAATTACAATCACAGTAAAAGTAAGGTTTTCACAAAACCAGCTAGATTTTACGAATGGGAAATAACGAAGCCTTCGTATGTAAATTAATAGAACATAGTGCTGTATTCATTCATTCCTCTGACATGTCCTTTCCAGAACGATGTCCCTCTCACAGCCTCCCTGAATGCAATCTTGTATGTTATATATGATTACGCTTCACACCGAAACGTCACAAACTGTGTGCTCGTTAAGTAATAAAGCTGTTCCTATTTTTTCTCCTAGTTTCTACATTTTGAATGCAATGCGGTCTTGTGCAAGTTGACCAGCGTCTGGCAATGAACACATTCAGACTTTCCGTGATGTCCTGAGTCCACCTGCGGCGAGCTCGTCCCTTTTCTCTTTTGCCGGGCACTTATGCCTTCTACTATCAACCTCTCCAAGCTACTCTGTCTCTTGATTTGGACGAAGTATCTCGGCTTTCTAATCTGTATGGTGTGAACTAGCCAGTTTTCTGCGACATCTAATCCCATTTTAAAAAAAAAAAGGTAAAGGTAATCTTGTCATGCCTTGGAGGCACACAGAGATATGGTGTTATTGCTCATATTTTCCTTGACCTGTCAGCACACTAGAGGGTGATATGGTCAGTATCACGACTGACCGCCTTTCCTTCCCCAACTCCAGACGAAGTCAGGTACCCATTTCTACAGCTGGGTGACTGGGGTGCCTCCGGCCGGATTCCAACCCTCACCTTCGCCATGAGAATTTATTTACATTTTCAAGCACTTTCATGTGATGAAGACCCTGGAAATGTGGGCCCAACACCGTATGGACAACATGCCTTAATGGCATGGAAACGGGAAATTTACTTCTTTTTTTCCCAAGCTCTTGATGATCCAATGTAATTTTTGGCTTGTTTCTCAATTTGCCAATTATCATTACTTTGGTTTTGTTGGTCACACGTCGAAAAAAATCATAGACAAAGTACTTTTAGACGTGAGATAAAAAAAAAATTGCAGGAGATTTACCGGGGACTTGAACCAAGGACTCTGTTAGGACAAGCAGCCGTCTATTCAAAAGAGAACAGTGAATTTAATAAACTTCAATACCTCGCAACCCCCCCCCCCTCCCCCAATCCCTAGCTTAAAAAAAGGTGTTTGATAGCGAAGTCATCCATGGTTCAAGTCCCAGCTAATTCTCTTGTATTTTTCTTTCTCTCACATCTAAATCTGCATCGTCTATGATTCTCTTCCAGGTCTAATAATTCGGATAACCAGTTGACACTGTAATTGAAAAGTCAGTATCATGGGAAAGTAAGGATTCGAAAAACCAGTTGACCCTGCTATTGGAGAAATCAGCATCATGGTGAAAGTAAGGCTTCGAAAAAACAACTGACGCTCTTGCATAAGAAATTAGCATCATGGTTAAAGTAAAGCTCTGAAAAACCAGTTGACGCTGTTACAGAAGTAATTAGCATCATGGTTAAAGTAACGCTTTGAAATACCAATTGACACTGTTACAGAAGAAATTAGCATCATGGTAAAAGTAAGGCTTTGAAACACCAATTGACACTGTTACAGAAGAAATTAGCATCATGGTGAAAGCACTGCTCTGAAAACACTTATGATCCAAAAGTCCGAGAATGCCTGGATTCACAGCCACCAACTGACAGTGATCTTTTAGTTCTGCAGCAACAGCAAGCTTATGACGAAAACTAAACACTTATGACTGAAGGAGGGGAGTGTGTCCTAAACGAAATTTCTTTAAATGAAATCGAGCAGATGTTTCGAAATGAGGACACCGTTATACAACAAATTATAGATTTACATTCGAATGTGGAAAAAAAAAGGTGCTGGTTCGTCGAAATCGAGAAAGCATAACTCGCTGCTATTGCAGAATTCACGAAGACAAAAAGACGGCTTCAAATATTCAAACGATAAGTTTTAGAATATAAAAAGGGCTACAACTGTTCAAACGATAAATTGTAGAATATAAAAAAAAGGCCACAAACGTTCACACGATAAATTTTATGAAGACAAAAAGAAGCCTACAAATGTGCAAAACAATAAATTTTATGAAGACAAAAAGAAGTCTACAGCTGTTCAAAAGACATTTGACAACTTTTTATAGAACGGAGTAAATCTATTTTAACTCGTTTTATGGCTCATTTCTTTTATAAACGTTTTTTTAAGCTTTCCTATTTTTCATTATTGTTTATATCCCCGTCTCTGTAAGCGGTTAAACCTTATTTTAAATGTCTAAGTTAAGTCTTGTCAGGACAGTTTCAAAACATCATAATGGTTTTTGCCATTATTTTTTTTAACCTCGATATATGCGATTTCGATGTACGCGGTATCCTCCTTATACGAATTAACTGCACATAGATTTAACTTCACATAATTTATGAACGTTATAAATGTATCAGTTATCTCGGCTTCGCTCTCAATCTACTATTTTTTCTCTCCTTCATGCACAGTCATCAGTTTTCCAGCCACATTCTACAGTCTATGTATTTCTACTGTTCTTGCTATGATCAAAGACGACGTCTCTAAGCTGGGCAAAACGCCACTTCATAAAGCAGTATGATCTTGCTATTTGCGATTCTGATTGTAGCTGTCTTCGGGTACAGTACAAACATTTTCTTATGCTCTGGGACATTCTTCTATTAATCACCTACACTTTCATGGTTTTCCTATTGTCCGCACTTCCCCTGGCAGCCTGGTTGGCTGAGTGGTTAGGCTGTCATCTACTAATCCGGTGGTACCGAGTTCAAGTCCCAGGAGATGGGCCTTTTTTCTGGTACCACCACACCGAAAAAGGCCCCAGGGTCCACCCAGCCTCTAAAAATGGGTACCAGAGAAATCTGGGAAGGTAAATGCGGCCAAGCGTGATACTGACCACATCACACTTTCATGTACCGATGGTCTTGGAAAGACGGACCTAACACTGTATCCTGAATATGCCTTGATGGCATGGAAACGGGGATTTTTATCTCCCTACCCCACCATACTTCCCCCGAGGTGAAGATGCAGTCAGGGTCAGGGTTGGTGAACTGTAAACGGTCATGACCCTGTTATCTCATCTCTGATGCTCCCAGTAACATCTAACGTAGTAGATATCGAAACTGTGGAAGATCAACGGCAATGGAGTCAGCTAAAGAAGAACTGCTGCGTCCACGCTGTTTATCTTCACTCCGGGTCTGCAAAAACAGACGCCATACCCCAATCCCCACCCGACACGATACTTGTGCTTCAACGCATCTGGCAGAAAAGATGACGCTGTTCGGGTTCCAGGGAGATAAAGCAGGACAAGAAACCTAGTTCTCACATAACCCAGACAACAACAACAATAAAAAGCCGTGATAACAATATTAAACTGTTAGAGATGCTCTTTATTGCTGCTGCATTATCTTTGCGATTATATGCCGAAGATCTTGAAAAACATGCTCATTGAAACGGATACAGCCGCGGGGAATTTAGAAATAGAATATGGCTAGCCCTGCATTGACAGCCCTAAAAAAAACTGCACAATCCCTCAGAAACATTATTATCGCTCTCATATTATAGATGAGTTTACAGAATTATTAGTGGCTGTGAAAATGCACAAATACATCCTTTGTTCAGAGACGCATGACCACAGACTTATGACTTGGCGACTGTTTGTAAGACCACATCCTTTCAAAGCCTGAAGCCTCTCATACTTCGCAAACAGGATTTTCCTTTCATGACTCCCTGCAAACAACCTCATGCACAAATAACCACAGCCATCTCCAGGCTTAGCTTACACCGAAGGCAGTAACCATCATAGCATTCGTGTACACGGTTTTGCTGTCAATGATTCCAGAAATGTGAAATTGTTTGTATGTTACAGTGCAGTATCGAAGCGACAGTCTAAAGCGATCTTTATATGCCTTGGGTCAATAATGTTATTTCAGATTTTAAAGCTGAAAAAAATGTACATAAAAATATATATCTTATAAATGAAAATCTATGCTCTGCGCTCTCCGATAACGAACAGATATGGATTTTACGAAGTTTTCTCATTCATGATATAATTTGATTATTCTTACTCCTTACTGACAGCTAACATTCTGCAGGTCGATTATTCCCATTAGCAGCCGGTGTAAGAGGGTTATTATTATATTAATAATCCAATTCAAAAACTGCTGACTGTTACGAGTATGCGGCAGTAATACGTAACTGCACTGCCAACAAAAATTGATGATAACTTCTAATCCACTTGCACACAACGCAGTCTTTCAAGGACACAGTCACCAATTCAAAACTCAGTAATCAATCAATCATGTCATTCATCCATGCATTTATGTCCTGTCCTGTCCTGTCCTGTCTTGTCTTGTCTTATCTTGTCCGATCCTAACCTGTCCTTTCTGTCATTATAAGCACATAGTTTATTACTGTCCATCTTTTTTCTTCTACTTTCCTAACATCTGCCTTTCTGGATACACATGTCTGTCTGTTCAACATTAAACCATTACCTCTCAGCTCCTCCCCCCCCCCCGCCCATTTTTTCAATCAATAACTAATATACTTTCATCCACGTACAGACTTACAGCTGTATCTATTTTCACCTACCTATAGACTTGCAATTGGTAAGGAGTAACCCTAATATCAGTTGTGTCAAAAGTATTTTGCAAGGTCATTTTGAATAGACTTAAAGATATAGTGGATACCGCAGTGAGAAAAGAACAATCAGGATTTCGAAAAGGGGAGAAGCTGTCTCGACCAGATCTTTACTCTCAGAATAATACTTGAAGAACATATTAACAAGCAGAAACCATTAATACTGAACTTCATAGACTTTAAAAAGGCTTTTGATAGCATACACATAGATTCATTGTGGAGAATTTTAAGTCTATATGGAATACCATCTAAAATTGTCAACATCATTAAAGACCTCTAAAATGGATGTGTTTGTGCAGTCGAAACAGAAGAAGGGATGAGTGGATGGTTCTAGATTGAAACAGACGTGAAACATGGATGTATACTGTCTCCTTTGCTTTTTAGAATTGCAACAGATTTCATAATGAAAAAATGCTGCACAGGTAACACAGGTATTGACTTGGTACATGGGACCCAACTAGAAAATCTTGATTCTGCTGATGACATAGCCCTTATCAGTAACAATGTGAATTCCATGCAAGAAAAAAAAACAGATATCCTGTATTCACTGGATAGCAAAATAGGACTTGAAATTAACAATGATAAAACAAAAATAATGAAACTTCCCATTAATCAAAATGGAAAAATACACGTACAAGGGACAGATGTTGAAGAAGTCTACCAATTTGCATATCTTGGCAGCTACATAGACCTGGATGGTGACACGAGAAAGGAAGTTAGAATTAGAATTGTAAAAGCAGCGTCAATCTTCAAGAATCTTGAGAACATATAGCATCCAAAAGGTATAAGCACAAAAACCAAGTTAAGGCTATTCAATTCAAACGTAATATCCACCCTCATTTAAGCATGCGAAAGCTGGAAAACAACTAAAGAAACAGACAATAAATTAGACTCTTTTGAAAACAAATGCCTAAGGAAAATACTCGGCATCAAGTGGACCGAATTCAAGAACAATGACGAAATAGACAGATGATTGAACAACAACCAGTCTCATGGGTGATCAGGAAAAGGAGATGGACATATGTTGGTCACGTGATGAGAAGAAACGATCAGAGAATCCCAAAACAAGCTGTCAAATGGAACACAACAGGCCAAAGAAAAAGAGGCAGACCACGTGAGACTCTAAAGAGGACATTGCTAAGAGAGGTCAAATTAGTAGGTATAAAATCCTTTGATGATGTTGAAAAGCTCGCCAAAAACAGGAAAAAACTGGCGAATTACCTTGCAAGCCTTATGTGACGTTTAACAGCACGGGAAGGATATAAGATAGACTTACAGCTGTATCTATTTTCATTTACCTATAGACTTACAGCTCTATCTATTTTCATCTACTTATAGATTTACAACTCCATCTATTTTCATCTACCTACAGACTTATAACTGGATCTATTTTCATCTACCTACAGATTTATAACTGGATCTATTTTCATCTACCTACAGATTTATAACTGGATCTATTTTCATCTACCTGTAGACGTACAGCTGTATCTATCAGGCAAATGTAAGCCCTTCACGATTATACCGCCCGTTGTCTCTAAATTAAAACTTCGCTTCACGGGAGAGAGGATGAAAAAAAAAAAAAAACGTGAAGTCAGACAAATCAATGTGACATTTTTCACTGGCTAAACACTGATTGTCAGGATTTAAGTCGACGCGAGGCTATACAACCTTAACAATACTACATTTTTTTTAAAAAGTATACTGAGTGTTGTCGAAGCAACCCTGGAACTGTCACATGGTGTATAGCATTTACACCTACCACGACACACAGGGTTATTCATAATTCTGTGAAACATTTTTAAAATTCGCAACAAATAAACTACGTAACGGATCACGATAATTCTTACGCTAAATGAGAGAGAAACTCTTCAAGTTTGTTCCTTTTTTTTAATAAAGCCCGTGCGCAGAGCTCCCGTGGTTTGCCGTTAGGAGGCAGTAGTAGCAAATATGATGTTCAGTAAACATGAGCAGTCATTCTGTGCTCTGGAATATGCAAGAACCTCGTCCGTTGTGACTGGGTAGCGACGATTTTGAGCAGAGTTCCAGAAGGTAGCACCTGTTTTTAACAGTATCAAGTGGTATGCGAAATTCTGGGATGAAGTCAGTCCGTGCACAGCCTCTCGGCAGGGAAGTCCTGGACCAAGCGAAGAAACTGAATCGTGTTAGAGAAGCTTACCAGCGAAGCCCCAGCCTTCATCCCGGCATGTATCGAATGCAGTCGCCAACAAATCTTTACAAAAAGCTCGCATACTGAACTAAAGTAAAAACTGGCTGATTCTCTTCCCTACAAATTCAGCATCAACAACCTACTGGCTCGATAATCCTCCAACGGGTTTCGCTACTTATTATTTAGTAGGTTTTTTTAATCATGTAAACCGGTTACAGAAACCGGGGACCTCTAATACTTCCGGTTGTTCTCCTTTTTAAATAGTAATTCACCGGCAAATACCAGCGAACGTGATCACTAAGCTATACCTATCGCCTTCTAAATACACCAAAAAATCAACACGTGAAAACGTCAAGCAGCTGAACAAACAGGCCAAAAAACAGAACAATAGAATATTAATATCAAACACAACTGTACTGATATACCATACTAATTCAATACTCTCTTATATTGATCAAAACAACGACGTTTTCAGGACACAAGTGAACAAAAGATATTCCGTGGTTTCGTCTTTAACGAGCGAACATCGAGACATGAAACGCAAGCAACTGTGAGGTGCCGCAACTTCCATTCATGACGCCGATATTCCGCAGCAGCTAAAAACTGAAACGTCTGCAGCTTGCAACAGTGAATTATCCCAATCATGATTTACACAGTGAATTCCTAAAAAAGGAGAAGGCCAGGAGGCAGATCGAAACTGAGATATAGAGACATCTACAAGGCATCGTGAGAGATTTTTCAATCAACCAAAAGAACTGGGAATAAATTGGGGAGGGAGGGGGGGGGAAGATAAAACCTGTGTCATATGCACACAGGTACTCCAACATCTGAAAAGATAACGAATGCACAACTTGAAGATAGAAGACTCAAAGGCAAGCGAACAGACTGGAAAACATTCAGATACATAAACAGCAGCACTGCCGTATAGATATGTTAGGGTCACCTAATACGTGTATACTAAGGGTTGGCAAACAAAGAATAAGTGCGTTAATCAATATCAGTGTCGAAATGTTCATCATAAAAACTAGTCTTCTACAAACAATTAAACAAAACAGAAGAGTATATAAGAAAAGGATAGGATTACAAGCAGTAAACAGAGAAATCTGAAGTAATCTTTCAGATGTGATTAAATTTCAGATTTGGTGATATGAAAAATTACAGCTTTAATTTATTGTTGGGCATACAGTATTTCCGTCAGCGCTCGCGGGAAATCAAAGAAAGCCCATGGCCAACACAACTATTTAGCGTTATCGTTACAGCGAGCATCCTAACTCCACCCTCCCTGACTTGTAAATATATTTGCACTAAAACTAAACTACTAACAATGTTAGCATATACAATGTTTATCACTGAAGATGTAAGTCACTGCCACAGCGCGATCAAACTGTGGGCTTTCTTTGAATTTAAAAAAAAAAACTGCCTCCTGATGTTTGTATTATCTCCTCGCATACTATAATCTAAATATTTCCACGATTCATTTTAAATATATATAAACAGTGAAATTATTATTACAAGACGTAGATGGCCAGATAGAGAGAGAGAGAACGCTCAACAAGAAGGCTTTAAACAGCTACAGACAGCAGTTTTGTTGGGTTTTTTTTTTTTTGAAGCGGGTGATCATGACATGCCTTCTGTGCTCCATTTGAGCTTGAAAGGGCTTTTGTGTCGCTTTTAATTACAGTTCTTAAGCAGGTTAAATGAAATAATGACAGCGCTAAAACCGGTTCTGACAGTAAGCAGAAACTGGTTCTATCCACCTCTATTAAACAGGTTAGGCTCGCCTATTCTCTTATAACAAAAACTGATACCTCCCCTTGCAGCTAAACCAGCTGCTCCATCGGTGGATCGGGAGAGTCATGGCCGAGTAAAACCCTGAAGGAAAAAATCCAGACCGTAAGCTGGTAACAGGGTTCCTTCTTTCCTATTCGCCCTCCGGCTTCCCGTGCAAACGCTGTAAGACTGCTGCTGGCGTTTGTATGTAGTTTTCGGAACTGATGGGAAGAGTACAAATGGTAATCACTACGTGGGAGGGTGGGCGGGCAGGCCTGGGTAGGGGAGGGGAAGGAGGAAGAGCACTTTCTTATACCACTTGCCCAAAAAGAAGCAGGGAATACAACTAACTACTGCACGTGTTTCAGAAATGTCTTATAAGATGGCACAGGCACTTTTTTTTTTTAATAAACCTACTGTGGGTTCACATTAGACCATGTATGTCTGCGTAAAGTACTGAGAGAAGTAATACGTCAGTTGATCTGCGGGCTGCTATCTGCTTTTAAACATTAGTTCATATGGTACGCCTGGGCTCAGGCATACATATTCTCTAGCACAGAAAGCGAAACAACCATACATTTTGTTTTCCCAAAGGTATCAGTAATACCCCATCCTCACTGCCCCACTGGCGAATGTTTTAAACTTCTGACACTGCGCAAGTATAAATGTACAAGTATTGCACTACGTTTATAATTACATATGTATGCTCATTAATACATATCAGCTGTCGTTCATTAATTACATATTTCATTAACATATATTCCTACTACAATACAAAAACTACAATCACCTACCAGGAAAGTGTACATTCTGCTTTCTTTCGCGTAGTATTTGTGAACAAGGAATTAAGAAACTAGATGTTACCCATTATTATTATTATTCATTCATTCATTCATTTGCATGTCCCTTGCGGAACTTTGCCTCCCAAACAGCACTCCTGTAGGCCTCTCGGTTGTGAGCAAGATGGCCTGCTGCTGTTGCATCCATTTCCAGATCGTCAACGATGTCTTGCAGCCATCTTCGTTTTGGTCTTCCTCTTTTTCTTTTTCCCATTATGTATCCTTCCAATACGGTCTTCTCTAAATTATCATGACGTTTAATGTGTCCAAAATATTTCAGTTTTCTCTCTTTAATCCTCTTCACTAGCCAGCCTTCTTCAATATTAAGCTCTTGTAGTATAGATATATTTTTTTCTTTTTTGTGTCCACGATATTTGGAGAACTCTTCTGTAGCATTTACATTCAAAGGCATTTATGTGTTTCTCAGCTGTTTTGTTTTTATTATTATTATTATTATTATTATTATTATTATTATTAAATAAAACATGCAGCAGATAACAGGACATCTCCTTTAACAACATCAGAAAACTTATAGAAAATGTTCTAAAAAGTTTTGATGATCACAAATCATTAGTACAGGTAAAGGTAACCCTGTCATGCCTTAGAGGCAAAGAAGGATATGTTGTTAGTGCCCATATCTTCCTTAACCTGGCAGTACACTAATGGGTAATGTGGTCAGCATCACGTAAAGCCCTCTTTCCTTTCCCAGCTCCAGAAGAAATCGGGTACCCACTTCCACATCTGAGTAACCAGGGCGTCTCCGGCTGAATTCGAACCCCCGACCTTTACCATGAGAGACTGGCGCACTGATCACTTCACCACTCACATGCCCACAGATGGTTAGTAACTGAGACATATTTCCTCAAAGCAGACAAGGCGTCACACAGTAAGTACAGAAAAAAAAGGCTATGCAAATCGCGTCCTCCAAAGAGGCTCCCAACACTAGCTTGAGAGTTGGAACTTATAAGCCCTACACAAAGAAAAATGTGTAGCTATCAACCAGAAGTAACAACCGCAGACAGAAATCACCGCCCAGTATATTATAACATATCCAAACACTTGTATAGCAACCATATATACCACAAATGACTACGACGTGGATGTAATCACAGTAATAAAACCGCACCATACAAAAAAAAAACCAGAAACTTCCAGTCTACTGAAGCCTGCGAGACTAAACAACAAGCAACTAAAGCGTAGTACACAAACAAAAAAGTGTACAGCCCAAACCGACAGAGTACGACGACCCGGTACAGAAACATCAGAAGAAAATTATAAGCATAGCCTTTATATTTGGTGTGGCTGGTACAATACACTGTTTAGTAAATGTGCACGGCCATAAAGCATTCATTATCAGGGACAGGAAATCGCTCGTTCCCAGAATGCCAAAGTGTGATTTACGCTGTATGCAGTGAACAACAGTGCAATGAAAGGGCGCTGATTTTGTTGTCGAGGATTAT
Organism: Achatina immaculata; assembly: GCA_009760885.1. Classification (NCBI taxonomy): domain Eukaryota; kingdom Metazoa; phylum Mollusca; class Gastropoda; order Stylommatophora; family Achatinidae; genus Lissachatina; species Lissachatina immaculata. The sequence goes on from CM019716.1 coordinate 76,177,225, forward strand.
TTATACGCAGCACAAAATTGCATAGCGCACATGGAGCAAGGACGAATGCTCTAGAGTCACAGCACACAAATGCTGGCTAACAGAACAGATAATATTACCATATCTTTTTCTCCCTATTCCCACAGCAGTTCCACACATGTGGGTCTGGTTTTTACATGAATACACAATTTCCTTTAATAGACTGACAGTCATGTTTAGAGCGTGAATTAATGCCCCTCCTCTTGTTGGAAGCATGAAACCCTGGTGGGGCATGAAAAACTTCCAGGGCAACATTAATGTAGAGCGGTTTTAGAACTCTGGATCTATGTCCATTACAAGCAACACGCACACAGAAAAAAAAAAAACCACTGAGCCACAATGTTACTGTATAACATTTAAAACTGTCTTGGTCGCAGTAACAAGACTCATTTGGCTAAGAGGGCGGGGCTTAACGTATTCTTGATGGTGATGGAAGTCTATCAAGAAGTTTGCTTTTGTGTGTGGGGTGGGGGGGGGGGAGGGGACGGGAGTGGTCCGCCTGGATCTTCTACCTGCCAGCGTCAGTTCGGTACAATGATTGTTCTTCAACACTTTCACGCGCGGACTGTCAGGAACATCCGGATCAGACTGAATAAAGGTCACAAAATGTAACATTCTGCTCATATTTTTTTAATAAGAAATGAATCATCGATCATACAATTGACAATAATGTACTTACTTTTGAAAACGAAGATTTCAATTACAAATCCTGCCTACAAAGACGTGAAATCCTCCGCTTCCATCTAGTTATCGGTTTTTCCGTCAATAATCACAATTCTCTTTCCTCTAATAATATTTTTGTTAAATTATACGAAAAAGTTCAATTTTCTTTTATCTCTCCTGGAGAAAAAAAAACACAAACACAGTTTTATCAACATAACTATCTGTTTTATCAGTCATCAGCTCTTCACATCAGTGTGTGCATCTGTTCTCATCTAACCTCTTTGCAATACTTGCTGGACATGTTATAAGCAGGCAGAACTTGCAGAACCTGATCTAGTAATGACTAGAAAATTCAGGGGAAAAAAAGGAAGAGAGGAAGAGATTGGGAAAGAAAAAAAAAAAAAAAAAAAAATATATATATATATATATATATCAATGGACTGACCAAGTTACGTGGAAAAAAAAGTATCCGAAATAATCGTAAACAGCAAGAACAGCACAAGAAGGAGAAGCATGATAGCAAATGTTATCCGGCATTCCATATAATTATAATAATAATAATCCTTACAATACTAACACACATAAAATCCATCACAGCTGCGCTATATTAACTTGAAAAAAACTCCCTCGAATAAGAATAAAGCGAGAGTGAGAAAGTAAACTATTACAGCGAGCCATATACTGTTCGGGCATACGCTGGTCTTTAAGCTGGCTTACGGAGTCAAATAGTTGTCGCTATTTTTAGTTCCGACAAAATAACCGGGTGATAGATACTGCAGTGCTGAGCTGTTACCAAACATAAGTAGGTCTTCGTATCGTTATCATTCAGGCATAACCCCCACAAGGCCCGTTAATGAATTCACGACACCAGACTTTTCCGTTCACGGCGTGGATAAAGTGTACTCCCAGCTTGTCTGACTTGCACAACAGTTACTTTGTGATACGCTGTCAGACGTCTTGACCCAGGAGGAAAAAAAAAAAAAAAGATGCTGACACGTCAATGGTTATCAATACGAGATGACGCTGTTTCCTAATGTCAGTGTTTATAACCAACCACACACCCACATAGTTTTCTCAATACCTATAACTGTAAACAAGTAAATAGCACTGTGTGTGTATATATATCTGAAAGTGACAAAGACACTTCACGTTAATAACGCCTGTAGTCCTAGGGCTTTTTTTTCCTTGACTATACGGAAGTGAGAAATGGGAAAGCTGTCACTTTTTTTTTTTTTTTGGTAGGATATCAGCCCAGTGAGTTGCAATGTTAAGTCTGTTTTTTTTTTCCTACATGCTCCGGGCCCGTGTCGATCCACAGCTTATCTGCCGTTCTGGTACAATATATTGTTGTTAGCAGGAAGCTTGCCAGGGAATGAGGCAATCTTAACCTGCTATAGTTCGTCAGCTCTAACACCAGGCAATCTTAACCTGCTATAGTTCGTCAACTCTAACAGCAAAGGAATACTTAAAATACACTCTCACACAGAAAGCTAACACGCAATAGAACCCACAAGTTTTTTTTAACCACGCCCATCTGATGCAATACAAGAGACGACACCAGAACACAAAGTGAAACAGAAAATACTAGACAGAAAAGAAAGCCAGAAAGCCAATGATGTTTGCTTATCAGCGTCAAACCAATGCCCTGGGCATACGAGTCTAAACTGGATGAGAACAGAGCATCATGGTAATCAAGTTACTCTGACTGACTGCCCTCGGCTATTCTAGGGCAAGACAGTCAGTGCATAACGCCCCGAGATAGCACAGAAAGTCAAATCTTTTCATGCTATCGACAGCTTCTCGGGGTCACGTGTTGTGAAGGGAACGTCAGAACATAGATTCTTAATTTATGTTGTGAACGCTCCTTTGACACTAGCGAAACTTACGAACCATTTCTTAGAACAAAAAAAAAACGTATATTTAAATTCATAATTTTTATAGGTGTACATATTTTACTATATAGATAAAATTTTCACGATAAATATAAAAATATATATATACACTGGACAGTTTGACGAAATCACCAACTGAACAGATGGCCTGCGTCAAGGACCGGGTACTACAGAGAAACAATAAAGTTAGATAGAAGTGTATGGTGCAGTTTTACAGGGCGGCAGAGGGAGTAAGTGAGAAAAAAAACGAATAGATAGTATGAGAGTAAGATAAGAATGCAAAAATGAAAAGCATACAACATTCAATATTTCGACATGAACTTTTTTCGAGGATTACATACACAAACAAAACACGACATATAACTAACAGAAAATGAAAAACTTATCTTATTGGCATCCTCCTAAGTAGGAAAAACAAGAATGCGTGTTCCATTGATGAGACATAGAGACCACGGGGTGGGGGGCACAACGGATAGCAGGTGAAGCCAATCGGAAATAAGAGGCGGGGAAAGAGAGAGAAACAGGTGGGGTGGGGGAGGGAAGAGCAATAGATACCTGTAGGCCGCTAGAGAAGCAGGTGTCGGAGGGGGGAGGAGAAGCGGAGAGATAATGAAGAACTGGAGGAACGAACAGAAGGGGTCATAAACACATGTAGGCCGCTAGAGACGCAAATCGCGGGGGAGGGGGAAGAGAGGCGAGGGAAGTAGGGAGATAATATGAAACTGGTGAATGAAGGACAAGACCTGTAGAGACAATAAACACCTATAAGCCAGAGAAGAAAAGAAGGTGCGGTGGGGAGGGGGGGGGAAGCTAGGAAAAAGAAACAAGAAAGTAGAGGATAAATCGCAGAGAAAACGTGGAAAACTAAGGAAGTTAAAGACACTGTTAATTTTAGCTGGGTGGAGACAGCCAGCCTGGAAAATAAGGCGCTGTTCTAGGACCCTCCTAGATCATACATCAGCAGAACAAGAGCGGATCGCACTAAACAGAAATGTCCTGTTTTCCCCTGTGGTTGACAAGGCAAAAATGTTTAGCCACAGGTGTCCAAGCCCTATAAGAAAGAAATGTCGTTAAGATATTAACAAAAACGATCTCCTAAGCGTAAACCGGTCTCCCCTATATACCTCATATCACAACGCTTGCACATAATAGTATACATAACATTGCGTGAAGCGCAGGTGAAGCCCTCCAAACTGATAACATGGACTTAGGGAAGGAGATATGGCTAGCCTTGTAAAACTGCACCATACACCTCTATCTACCTTTATTATTTGAACCAGTTTTACTGCAGTCGCCATCCCTTTTATATATAGAGAAACAGCCAACGCCAATCGGCACGGTACATGATGATGATTATTATTATTATTATTATTTTGCTTTCCTTCATTATTAACTTAACAATCAAACAAAATAATTGGTAACTCTCGCTCTAATGCTTGGTATATAAAAAAAGACCTTTTGTAGGCTCACTTTCTATGAATACGCTAGTTTCAAATGCCATATTAACTCTGTCTATGCTCACTGCGAAAAGAGAAGTTATTTCAGTTACATGTTACCGAAAGATAAACAATTTATTTTTACTGTAGCAAAAATCTTGGCTCCACCACCAAAGTATACCTATAGTTCCATAAGGGACTTGTGAACCACAGATTAAGATCCGCTGCACTACAAAATGTTAGGTTTACATGGCACCTGCACGATTATTAAAGATTCAAGAGGGGGGGGGGAACGGGGACGCGCTATAAAACCGGGTTTTGCCATTCTAAGCTAAGAAATTTTGACGGCCTATAAGGCAGATATTATGGTGATTGCTTCTGGGCCCCAAGACGTCGGCATTGAAGATTTCTTAGCAAGTGATCAATTTTACGCCCGTGACGCGAATTCAATATACAGATGCCATCGGAAAACTGGCACCGGCCCGATCTTCTGCTTTTATTCTGATCCGGAGTTGGAGGCATCCTTGCGGCGATTATTAGTTACAAATAACAAGGCGGATCAGAGCATCGGGGCTTGTTTTTGGGATATAAGGATGTGCAATGGCGCTGTCACTACCGTAAAGAGTACACAAAATGTGAGGGTATGAATGAGGAAGTCGCGCGGGGCAGCGGGACTTCAGAAAAATGGTTTTAACTTCCTGTGTGTAAATCGTCCCCAGTCTAGCATTTATGTGTTTTTGTTTGCTATTCCTCCACGGATAAAGAAGACATGTGCCATCAAATAAAGCTCGCATTTTACACTGAAACTTACGTGTCGAATACTTAATGTAGTAGAATTTGAATATAGTCAATGTAGTGCACACTATAAATAAAGCATTAACGGTTAATTACATGAAAATCTAGCATTAGAAACACACATGTGCCATGACAGAAGCCTGCATTACCAAGTGTGCCGTTGTTTCAGGAAGTCAATGATCTTGTAAATGTTACCTTGAAAAATTCCTTTCCCATAGGATTCTACCTCAGCCACGTATCAGGTGCAGAGAACTGAACATGCTATACATAAAGTTATGTTTACAACAATGTTAAATGTCAAAACACACACGCACACAAAAATTGTATCAATTCAGAAGCTAGCCGTTTTGTGTGGATTTTTTAACCAAATTAATGGTTTTTATGATCAGAAACCATAGTTCTCTATTGGTCAAAAACAAGTAAATAACACTAATTGAGGGCGGACTAATAAGTTTTGCTTCCTCTCAGATATTCTAAGTAAGGATAGGAATGGATAAACCATCAGATAAAGTGTTACTGAACGGATAAAGTGTCAGATAAGTGTGACAGAACGGACAAACCGTCAGTGTTACTGAACGACGGATAAAGTGTCAGATAAGTGTGACAGAACGGACAAACCGTCAGTGTTACTTAACGGATAAAGTGTCAGATAAGTGTGACAGAACGGACAAACCGTCAGTGTTACTGAACGGATAAAGTGTCAGATAAGTGTGACAGAACGGACAAACCGTCAGTGTTACTGAACGGATAAAGTGTCAGATAAGTGTGACAGAACGGACAAACCGTCAGTGTTACTGAACGGATAAAGTGTCAGATAAGTGTGACAGAACGGACAAACCGTCAGACAAGTGTTATTGAGCGGATAAATAACCGGATATGTGTGACAGAAGAATGACTGTAGCTGCAGGAGGGGGATTAATCCAATTCTACACGGGCATATCTCACAATAATATAACCCCGGGGCCCATAGATCTCAGGGTCGGGGAATGAGATCACTCGGGACCCAAAATGAGCATCATTAGCGCAAAGTTGCTTGCCTGGAGAAGGGGGACAAGACATGGAGTATGGGATATGGGTTTGGAGCGAATTAAAAACCACCCTTTGTCAATGTTCCTATCTGAAATGAGTGAGAAGCCCGGAAATAGACGTGTGAAGAGGTGATAAAATAAGGAAACAACACGAACACTAGAAAGAAGGCACAGAAAGAAAAACAAAATACGCTATCCAGCAAAGTTTGGATATGGCTTCCTCACGGCCAAGTCTAGATGGGTTGAAGCTCCAAAATGTTCCATCTTGGATATGTGCTTGGGGCAAGGATGTGTCCGCCAATGCCAGGGTTGGCAATACTGTCAATCACGATTTCCTGGTCGATCGTACTCTAAAGTTCAACTTTCAATCAAATTTTCTTTTAAATTGCAGTTCTGTGTATCTAATATTCCTACACTATCTACATACACGCCTTTTAATCTATTTTTAGTTTCAGTAGTGTTTTCAAGTAAATAAATACTAATATATCAAATCAATAAAAATGACTGTTTCACAAATCACATCATTTGTCCGGACGTCTGGCCACCTCTACGGTAAAGGTTCTTTTTTTTTTTTTTACAATTACAGACACCCCAGTGGATTGCCCAATATGCCTCCATAACCCCTCTGCCAGACTGTTGAAGCCATCATCGCCCGTCTTACTGGGTACAACTAGTATGACTTCACAAGATGTCAGCAGCTTGGTTTTACTTTTGTGGTCAGTCAGGAACAGAACGACTGAAGGAAAATTCTAATCTGGCAACAAATTCTAATCTGGCAACAAATTCTAATCTGGCAATAATTTCTGTTTAAAAATTAATTACAGGTTGAATCTTATCCCTCGTCGTTTGAGATTCCCACACCCCACATTTGCATGGATATTCCAAGAGTAGAATCTCTGGTCTATCACTGTTGAGAAGATGGATAAAGAATACGACAAAGGCGTGAACCTGATAGAAGCAAAACACAAGTACGATAACAAGAGAAATAAGAACTAAAATGTTCGCGTGCGTACACACATAAAAAGGGCAATGACAGGACAGACAAACCTGCAAATATAATTAATGATTTAGAGCCGAAGATGTGATCATATTCCGCCCATGGCTGCGGAATCCGTATGCGAAACCTTCGACTACGATACCATTGTTTTTTCCTACTGCCTGACTCCAACTTCTGCTACTTCATAAATAGTCCATATCCACCCAAAATTACCCCCTGACTCTAGCTCTTCTATTTTCTACTGCCTGACTCCAAAACTGTATATTTTTACTGACTCCTTCACCATCCACATTTCCTTCACACTCCTTCACAGCCGGGGGGGAGGGGAACTTCCGTTTGACAGGCACTTTATGATGTATTTACTGGCCAACTTTTTGTCTGTCAGCTATTGATTCTCCCCTTCTCTCCCCCCCCCCCCTCAAACCAAGCTCTCAATACATTCACAGCGCCTGCTGTAACTTATTTTCCCCCCCAAAGCTGAAACATACACGCCAAGCGTCTCATACCTTTATACACTTCCTTCAGCGCTCATTTCTTTCAAAGCATCTCTGCTTAGTCTTCCAATAAGTCCATTTGGTTTTCATTATTTTCAAGCTGAACCGTGCGGCTTACGAAAGACTGAAAGACAGCGGAAACACAACAGGCATAAAAGCGAGAAGTTTTTTTTTTCCCCCTCAACTACTCCTCGGCTATCGCTCCATGACGCCAACGTTTCTAATGCAGCGCCCTCCGGATATATGTGATGACATCTGCTTCAACCGGAACTTTCGGCGCTTCCCTAGCGCCAAATCAATAAACTGTGATGAAATGAAGCTAGCGTACACTGAAATCGAATCAGGGACAGATTGATAACCGCACGCTACGATAGATACGTGGGAATGGAATTTTTTTCCCTCCTCCTTCTTCTCCTTCTTCTTCTTCCAAGCACGAGCAGTCATTTGTAAGGACTGAAAATATTCTCCAGTGTATTCATTTTTGTTTTCTTTCATTAAATAAACTACATGCAAAAAATAAGCTTCCATGACTGACTGCAGTTATCAGGGTCCAGCAATCTTGGGCAGACCAAAGCTGCTCCACCATCTTCGTGATGATCCTAGAACCATACTTTTTAGCTCGTTCTGTCTGGTGTATTCCATTTGCTGGTGCAAGGAACACAGCAAATATCACAAATCCCACCCCCACAACATCGAACAATGGCATCCTAACTCTACGATCGTACTATCGAATAAAGGCACTCCACTTCTATGACCACACCACTGAATAAAAGCACTCCACTTCTATGACCACACCACTGAATAAAAGCACTCCACTTCTATGACCACACCACTGAATAAAGGCACTCCACTTCTATGACCACACCACTGAATAAAGGCACTCCACTTCTATGACCACACCACTGAATAAAGGCACTCCACTTCTATGACCACACCACTGAATAAAAGCACTCCACTTCTATGACCACACCACTGAATAAAAGCACTCCACTTCTATGACCACACCACTGAATAAAAGCACTCCACTTCTATGACCACACCACTGAATAAAGATACCCCACTTCTATGACCACACCACAGAATAAAGATACCCCACTTCTATGACCACACCACAGAATAAAGATACCCCACTTCTATGACCACACCACTGAATAAAGGCACTCCACTTCTATGACCACACCACAGAATAAAGATACCCCACTTCTATGACCACACCACAGAATAAAGATACCCCACTTCTATGACCACACCACAGAATAAAGATACCCCACTTCTATGACCACACCACTGAATAAAGATACCCCACTTCTATGACCACACCACAGAATAAAGATACCCCACTTCTATGACCACACCACAGAATAAAGATACCACACTTCTATGACCACACCACAGAATAAAGATACCCCACTTCTATGACCACACCACTGAATAAAGATACCCCACTTCTATGACCACACCACTGAATAAAGGTATCTCACTTCTATGACCACACGACTGAATAAAGGCACTTCACTTCTATGACCACACCACTGAATAAAGGCACTCCACTTCTATGACTACACCACTGAATAAAGGTATCTCACTTCTATGACCACACCACAGAATAAAGGCACCCCATTTCTATGACCACACCACTGAATAAAGGCACTCCACTTCTATGACTACACCACTGAATAAAGGCGCTCCACTTCTATGACTACACCACTGAATAAAGGCACTCCACTTCTATGACTACACCACTGAATAAAGGCACTCCACTTCTATGACCACACCACTGAATAAAGGCACTCCACTTCTATGACTACACCACTGAATAAAGGCACTCAACTTCTATGACTACACCACTGAATAAAGGCACTTCACTTCTATGACCACACTACTGAATAAAGATAAAAGCCTCCTGACGTTCTGCACCTCCATTCTACATGGGACAGATTACAGCAGTCAACTCAGTACCACAGCAAGGCAGCAGCGATGCGATAAGAGCCAAATGTAGAAGAAGACTTGGTGATGGAGTGTGCTAAAAGCTGCTTCATGTGGTGTCAACTGCGAGACTGTATGAAAGCTGTTGTAGCTATTTTTTTAATTGGACTTCATACATGCAAAGATCTCTACACCTCAGTTACATGGTAACCATACAACATGATGATAAATCAAATGCATCAGTTTACTGCAGACCAGAACTGTGGAGTTGGAAACAGTTTTGGGTGGATTCAGTAGGAATGTACATTTATGAAGAAGTCAGACTAGGTCAGCAGACACACATAATTGGGAAAGTTTGACATGCTGATTCCACAGCCCTAGGTTAAATACAAGAACAATTTATAAGAAATATTTCTAAGTATTAAAAAAACAAAAACGACCAACAAAACAAAAAAAACTGACTACAGCAGAGGTGTGGTTTTGGACAAAGATGACACAAATACCCTGGGGCTGGCGGAAAACCAAATGAAGGGGTCCTCGAAAAAGTTTATGATGAGCAACAACTATTTAAAATTATTAGAAAAAAACGACAGTGAATTTTCTTAAAGATGTCGTTAGACAACAGAAGTTACAGAACTTGGTAATGACTGAAAAATCCAAAGGGAAAAAAAAAAGAAAGAGAGGAATGTCAAGAGAAAAATATCACAGTGGACTGAGCAAAATGTCATGGAAAAACGAAAAATATCTGAACTGATCTGAAACACCAAGGACCAAACACGTTATATTCACCAACACTATGTGGCACAGCACATACAACAATAAAAAAACATAAAAACCATAAAAATGAACCAAAACTTAATCCTATGGTGATTGTGGCAAATCTTAATCCCACAAGAAAATAAGGAAAAGCAGAAAATAAACATAAGATCAATTGATCCCATTTATTTTCCTGGTTGTGACTCCCGAGATTGAGCTTTCTTTTGTTATACTTGATGATAAGTTATTGACTTTCATCACATGGAGATTTTTTTTTTCTGAATATCTGAAATTACATTTTTTTTTCCAATACATCAAGTTTATTTGAAATACAGGGTGAGGTCTAGAAGCTGGAAACATATGCTTAAAGCATGTGACATAAGCTGGAAAGCAAACATCATTCGGAAGATTATCTACATTTACAACATAAAGATTGCAACAGAATATGGCACGTAATCATGGGCCAAGACATTCATCACAGACATGGACTGTGAGTCTAAAGACAATGTACATACTAAATACCTGTTACTGGAAGGATGAAAACCAATCCAAGCAGAGGGAAAACACATTAGAAGTTGGTCCCTTCTCACTAAGTGCCATGACAAAGTATTTTTCCACTGTGAGATGCTGCTGCACCTATCCTTTGCACAACAAACTTTCGGTGCCAATAAAAAAGTAGCTGAAAAAGACCCCACTACAATGCTATGAAGATACATTCTTCTTCTTTTTCTTCTTCTTCTTCTGTGAGCAGCTGTTGAACTCATCAGTTTTCCGAGCCACAAAGGTTCATTGTTGCAGATGAGACATGCCTCCATTCCTCTCTGTTCATCTCTTCATCTTTTTTCTTGCCAACTGTCGACTGCAAGAATGCATGGTTGACCATGTGAAATTCTAAAGAGGACATTGTTATGAGATGCCAAATAAGTAGGCATAAAATTCCTTGATGAGGCTGAAAAGCACTCCAAAAACAGGAAAACTTGGCAAACTACCATGCGGCCCCTATGTGACGATTAACAGCACAGGAAAGATGTAAGATGTAAGGTTGTCTCACCATCACTGTCTAGGCCCACCTCTTGGTCTATCTCCTTTCACCACTTCTGTATAGGCCATTTTGTTTGTCTATCCTCCTCTATTCTCTCTAAATGCCAGAGCCACTTCAGTCTGTTGTTGTTTAGAATGGCTGTTATAAGCAGAGAATCAAACAATGTGTAGATATGAAGATTTCTACTGCAAAGAAATGATCCATCCCTAAAACAGCAAAAAGACTGAATGTCCTTCAATACACGCAAAAGGTCAAACACAAAAGATGATTGAAAATGAGATACAAACCAGTAGAATGATCACATATTTGGACTGATGGGTCTTCAAAGAGAACAGTCAAATATGGTGATGATTCTTCACGGCATAGGACAGAAAGCAAACCCATGAGCTTCTCCTAATGGGGAAGATATCCTCCAATTTCAGAACAGAACAAAAATAGCATATCTGAAAGTTCTGAGATCACTCCCAGATGGTAGACAATACTGACTGTAAAATCATTACTGGAGCCACTTAAGAAAACTAAAAATGAACCAGTCCAAAGGGAAATTATATGGGACATTAAATGTCTCTCAAAATGAACAATTGTTGCTCTGCTACTTTCCCACTGTGGAATGAAAAAAACATGTTCTTTCTTTTCATGCCACCAAAACTGAACTTTATTCAGTAAAGTGTGAAGGCAAAAAAATGTTTGCACAAAATCAGTACAGACTGCAGTGAATACAAAGATTTGCATACAGGCAGGAATGATTGCCCAATTCACTTTTTACAGAGGCATTAACCAAAACTTTTCAAGTAAGAACCAGGTATTACAGTCTGGGTTACTTCTTAAGAACTAGGCATTACAGTCTGGGTTACTTCTACCAATTTTCTTAATTCCCTAACAACAACAACAAAAAAAAAAAGTGCACTTACAAGAGTAAAATACAGACTCCAAAACTTCTCCAAGAGTATTATAAGTAGCGAGGTATGCAGAATCAAAACTGAGTCTATGGATCTGAAGCAGAAGTTAAGAGGCTGCTACCAGAACATGATGGATGCCATGGACTTCACCCTAGCAACCAGGCTCCATATTAAGCTTAACTTAACCTTTTAATGCAGCAGACAACAACGACAACAACAAAACAGAAGACACTCCTGAAGTACACAAGTGACCTTTTATAATGCACTCCCTTATGAGCAGTCACAATGTGAGGACATCTTGAGTTATAAATGATTTTGGGGATTTTTCCTGTAAAACCTAAATTAAGATTTTCATGATAAATCTCTTTTACCTACAAATGGCAAATCACCCTCGATTACTGTACAGTTTCTGACAATACACTTTCTTCAATTACTGCCAACTATACAGTTTCTGACAATAAACCTTCCTCAATAACTGCCAACCATACAGTTTCTGGCAATAAACCTTCCTCAATTACTGCCAACCATACAGTTTCTGACAATAAACCTTCCTCAATTACTGCCAACCATACAGTTTCTGACAATAAATCTCACTCAAATACTTTCAACAGTTGAACTGTTCTGCCTTATGCAATAAGATTCAGTAAATAACTCATCTGCTAATTTATGACAATTACATTCATTACATGCTGTGCCAGACAGTTCTGATGATCATGCTTCTTCATCCACACAATAATTAGTGTATATACACGAAGCTGTATGCTTCTTCATCTTGTGCAAACCTTGGTGTTTCCAGTCAATTCAAATCTTCTTCTTTATCCCATGCCATCTGGTCAATATGCTGAGATATTTTTTGTTCCTTCTGGCTTCCCTCTCCTCCTTTCCCCTTGAATTTTCCAGTCATTACCAAATTATCTAACTTTTGTCTTCACATGATGAACATGTCCAAAAAGTTCTAACTGTCCTTTTCTTAGAATTTTAACTACTTTTCATTGATCTGAAACTTCTATGAGGACCTCTTTATGTGTTTTTCTGGTTGTATGTGGTATGTGATGCATTTTTGTCCATATCCAGATCTCTGTTGCTTCCAGTTTCTTTATCATCCATGTGTTAATTGTCCAAGATTCACAACCATATAGCACGTATTAGTCATTAAAACTTTTTTTAAAAACAATGTAGAATTAAAATCACTGTTTGCTGAATATTATAATTTCAATTTTCATTTTGAAACTATCTTCTGGCTGGTCGTTGTAGTTGGATAAACCTAGATAAAATCTTATCACTTATCTAAGTACTTTTCTAAGCACTTTAGTCCACATTTTGCGCCATATGCCCTAAAGGTATTAGACAACACATAGAACAAAGGTTAAACCTCAATCCTTTTGTGATACTTTTATTTTCAATGTCTACTTTTACTTTCTTTCTACAGTTTCTACAAAATAGCAGTTACCACACAAATACAATATTCCTTACATGTTTCAGCCTCAACCGCGCACAAAAAACGTCGATCTCACTGGAACTGCAAATGTTTGTTCCTTGCAGCTACCTTCTCGGTAATCCTGCAGTATGGGTATTTACAGTGGCTTTCTTGAACACCCACAGTGTACCCAAGAAGTATTCCTTCTTGACAGCCTCCTATGAGAGATATGAGATTGCACAGTGGATCTCGCAGGGCTATCGAAGCTACAACTGCCTGACAGAAACCGGCTCTAACAAGGCGTTCTCACACGGTTAAACAACTGAAGTTTACAAATTTCGACGAAATTGCTCAACCACTCACCAAAAATGAAATATTCCTTACAGTTTTTCGCATGAAATAATGGATATCTGGCCGTGAACTGGTCTGATAATTTCAAACCCACACAGCGACGTCTGCTACAGAAGTAGACCGAACAATTCATAAACCTCTTGTGCCCGCAGACTATGTTAACTTCCGGGTCATGAAAGTCAGCACAAGGGAAGCAATTCATTAAATTATCTCATACAACGGTGGATCTCACCTTTTGCTATTTATTATGTGACCCGCTCGGCCCTTCGTCTTAGATTCAACGATTAAAATATCAGAGTTACGTGTTATTGCAATTATAAAATCTTTAAATATTCTTTAACACTAATTTATTGAAATCAGTAAACATGATTACAATGTAGAGAACATTAACCTTGAAAAACTGCACAAAGAGCAATTCAGAGGTGAAGGAACTAACAATAGTAAAGTTATGACTGAGAAAGAACGGTAAAGAATGAGTATTTGTCTAGTCATGAGAGGATTGTTCTGTTCTTTCAAAAACCAAGACTCGCTTGGTTCCTTTTTTCTTCCCAGCTGCAATAAGAGTCCATTTATTTTTATACGTGGGTGACTAGGAAGACCAAGTGAAATGATACTGGACAGTCTGATTGGATGATGTGAGAGGAGATCACCAACTGAGCTGATGGCCTGCCTGAAGGATCGTGTACTCTGGAGAAGAATAATAGCCAACGCCACTCGGCACGGCACATGATGATGATGATGATGATGATGATGACTGGGGATGATGACTGGGGGCCTTTCTTGCAGGACTTAAATAATCTACCTCAGCTTAAAAAACTAAACTTAAAACTCTTGCAATGTCATAAACCGTTTGTTGGGGCTTTAGTCTACTGCTTACGTCATGAAGTTGCTGCGTGTTGTGAGGTGTGAAACCCAGCTTCTGAAACTCTATCTATCTATCTATCTATCTATCTCTCCCTCTCTCTCCCTCTCTCTCTCCCTCTCTCTCTCTCTCTCTCTCTCTCTCTCTCTCTCTCTCTCAAGAGACAACCGCATTAACCACTAACTCACTTGGGTACCCGTTCCACAAAGGCAGTGACTTTTCTGAGTGTGTCCTTACAAGGGATGTGTCACTAATTAGCTACTTTAACATTACTCTCTGTGGTAAGAAATTATAATCTACAACAAAAAATTTAATGAATAAACAAAAATGCGAAAGATAAATTATTGAAACCCCATTCTGCTACAGAACAAAGGCATTTAATTGTTTTGGCGTGAGCTCAAGGAAATCAGACACCAGAATCGAGAGACATTTCTTCCGTAGGGAGTGGGTCCAGCTATTCTGTTGGGCTCTTGGTTATCCAGTTTGACATGGATCTACTGCCCAGGTCATGCGGGAGTCAAAGGCAACGAGAGAGCGGACAAGCTGGCAGGCGCGGCATCAATTCAGGGCACCCTATAAAATTGACAAGAAAGGAGACAGCAAGAGCCACATTGAATTAGCTGTGTATGGAGGGCAATATTGGGTTGAATGACAACAATCACATCGAAATGGGGGAGGAGAGGGGATCTGAACGATGTGGTTTAGTAAAGTAAAGGAACACAGTGTGTAGGATTAGACCTCGGAAAAAAAATCGTAGACAAACCACTTTAGTGAGACGTGAGAGAAAGAAAAATCACAAGAGAATTACCTGGGATTACTAAAGACTGTCAACCAAACATCTTTTTTTTTGGGTGCTAGTTGGCTAAGTACAGGGGAACAGAAGTAAGGGTAGACCAAAAGAGACATGGAGAAGAGTAACAGAAAGGATGTTGAGCATTAGAGGGCTCACCTGGGCAAGAGCAGAAAAAAAAGGCAAAGGAGAGGCATTTGTGGAAAACCCTTGTGGAAGCCCCATGTGCCCTGGGCACTTAAGGTTCAGAGAGAGAGAGAGAGAGAGTTGGCTAAGTCGATAGCACGCTATTCTCTCGTGGCTAGACGGCTGCTCGTCCTACTGAGTCCATGTTCGAATCCCAGGTAATTCTCTTGTGATTTTTCTTTCTCTCACGTCTCACTAAAGTGCTTTGTCTACGATTTTTTTCGAGGTCTAATCATACAATTCTAACTTCTGTTAGAAAAAGTGATGGGGAAAGAAGGAATTGACATGGTTAACCAGAACGGAGAAAGATTAATTCAAATATGTCTAACAGAGGGCATGGTCATTGGAGGCACAATATTCCCACACAAAAAGATACATAAAACAACGTGGATATCTCCAGATGGTAGAACTAGAAACCAAATAGATAAGCATGGATATCAGAAAACACATGGAAGTACATACATGAAAGACGAGCAGCCAAATTAGACATGTTGAATGTAAAAACAGACCTTGGCGAAAACAACATATAAAGAAATAGACAAGAAAGTAAAACAAGTTCAGCTA
The DNA here is from genome assembly GCA_009760885.1 of Achatina immaculata. Lineage (NCBI taxonomy): Eukaryota > Metazoa > Mollusca > Gastropoda > Stylommatophora > Achatinidae > Lissachatina > Lissachatina immaculata. The sequence continues at coordinate 76,193,341 of CM019716.1, forward strand.
GAAGGGATACATGAGAATACATAGACAATATGGCGAAAGAGACAGAGAAAGTAGCAAAAACAGGAGACAGCAAATCTTTATATAACATACAAAAGAGGCTAACAGGTACTATTACATCTAAAGAAAGACCAATCCTTAGCACAACTGGAACCCTATTAACATCAAGTAAAGACCAAAAGCAAAGATGGGCTGAACACTTCCAAGAAATACTTAATCGACCACACCCAAAAGAATTGTTAAACCTTGAAACCGACTTACCAGCCCCACAACTAAATGTCATTGTAGATGAAATTAAATTGCATGAAATTGAAACAGCAGTGAATTTAATGACTAAAAAAAAAGTTGCAGGTGAAGATGAAATAACACCCGAAATGCTAAAAGCTATCAATAGTGACAACATGAGACAACTACAGAGAACGTTTAACAAGATTTGGAAAGAAGAAAAGGTCACTTTTAAATGGAAAAAAGGAACCATTGTTAAAATACCAAAAAAGGCAACCTTAGTGACTGTAACAATTGGAGAGGAGTAACCTTAATATCAGTTGTGTCCAAAGTATTTTGCAAGGTCATTTTGAATAGACTTAAAGATATAGTGGATACTGCAATGAGAGAAGAACAACCAGGATTTCGAAAAGGGAGAAGCTGTCTAGACCAGATCTTTACTCTCAGAATAATACTTGAAGAACATATTGAAAAGTAGAAAACCATTAATACTGAACTTCATAGACTTTTAAAAGACATTTGATAGCATACACAGGGATTCATTATGGAGAATTTTAAGTCTATATGGAATACCTTCTAAAACTGTCAACATCATTAAGGACTTCAACAGTGGATATGTTTGTGCAGTCAAAACAGAAGAAGGGATGAGTGAATGGTTCCAGACAGACTGAAACAGGCGTGAAATAAGGATGTATACTGTCTCCTTTGCTTATTTGAATTACAATAGACTTCATAATGAAAAAATGTTGCACAGGTAACACAGGTATTGACTGGGTACATGAGACCCACCTAGAAAATCTTGATTTTGCTGATGACATAACTCTTATCAGTAACAATGTGAATTCCATGCAAGAAAAAACAGATAGCCTGTCTTCACTGGCTAGCAAAATAGGACTTGAAATTAACAAGGATAAAAAAAAAATAATGAAACTTCCAATTAATCAAAATGGAAAAATTGACTTAGAAGGGACAGATGTTGAAGAAGTCAGTCAATATGCATACCTTGGCAGGTATATAGACCAGGATGGTGACACTAGAAAGGAAGTTAGAATTGCGAAAGCAGCATCGATCTTCAATAATCTTGAGAACATATGGCATTCAAAAGTTATAAGCACAAAAACCAAGTTAAGACTATTCAATTCAAATGTAATATCCCTCCTCATTTATGGATGCGAAAGCTGGAAAACAACTAAAGAAATAGACAAGAAATTAGACTCTTTTGAAAACAAATGCCTAAGGAAAATACTTGGCATCAAGTGGAACGAATTCAAGAACAATGCAGAGATAAGACATATAACTGAACAACAACCAGTCTCATGGGTGATCAGAAAAAGGAGATGGACATATGTTGGTCACGTGATGAGAAGAAACTATCAGAGAATCCCAAAACAGGCTATCTAGTGGAACACAAAAGGCCAAAGAAAACGAAGCAGACCGTGTGAAACTCTAAAGAGGACATTGTTAAGAGAGGCCAAATTAGTAGGCATAAAATCCCTTGATGAGGTTGAAAGACTCGCCGAAGACAGGACAAATTGGCAAACTACTTTGCGAGCCCTATGTGACGTTTAACGGCACGGGAAGGATATAAAATAAGAATTCTAAGAGTGTTCTCTTACTTTACCGTACCAAAGCCTCGTAGTTTACTATTTTATAAGAAGTGGTTTAGTGCGCATTATCCACAACCAGTGTGTGACTGGCTCCATCAGAGGCGCTCGCGTCAGTGGATGTTGTAACAGAAGACGAGTACATCAGGGAATGCACTGGTTACTGGGACGCCAGTCTGAATACAGATTACAGGAACTAGAAAATGTGAGTTGTCCCCGTTGACTGCAACTTTGAACCTTCATTTAAGAAACAAAAAATTATTAGTAAATATTTCACTCTGATCTTGAACTGCAACTAAAGTTCCTGAGCATCAGACAGTTTTTTCATGTCATCCTCTCTTAACAAAAAGTCAAAGAGTTGCTGCATTGCGTGCAAGGATGTCACAACTTTAATGAACATCATCTCAGAACGCCCTCGTACATTCCATAATGACTGCGGTGTTTTATCTCAGACCCTGCCACTTTTATTCCCAGATTCCATTTTTAAAAAAAAATCCAAACAAGATTTCCGGCTTTTGTGTGTAACAGCTGCCTTGTTTTACTGTCTTAGTTCCATAACAGCAGGACGTCTAGTTGCTGAACGCTGAATGTCGCGTATGTTGAACCCGCTTTCTTTGTACCGCAGGCAGGGTTGGATTAACCAGCACAATAAGCACGTGATTAGGGCATCAAGGGAAAAAAGGGGGGGGGGGTGCACCACAGAAATTTTCCATACCGACTTTACTATGGTCCATATGGTGCAGCTGAACTAGGATCCGCAAAAGCCCCCCCCCCCCCCCCCCCCCCCATTAAATGGAAAATACGCTCAGAAGAGTAGATATTTATAAATACTAGACCCTGACAATGAATACGGACGAAGAAGATTTGCTCCGATAACAATAATACAGAGGAGACAGACATAATGAAAAGCGAAGACACAATAAAACCTCCGACATGAAAGAGCAGGATAAATGACTTAGATAAATGACAATTGTATAGACGGAATTGACGCCTGTGACACGTATGTTTGCTAATCTGAGGACGCTATTGCACATGGTTTTCAAATAAGAGAGTAGAGCGACTCGAACATCTGAGCAATTAAAATATTTAGAGGCGTGGCCTATTGGACAATTGACTTATAACATAAGTCACGTGGGCAGTTTTAGGAAAAGACCAGGAAGACATATAACACCAAAGAGAAAACGCGAGGGATACACGGAGAGGTAGAGTGGTCGAGAAGTAGAAGAACAGGAGCGACAGAAAGAAGACGAAAGTAACGACAGATAGAACAGATGGACAATTAGAGCATTAGATATTCAGGAGATCAGTTTAGAACCAGAGTTAGTTTTAAGACAGACAGAAATTTTCTCACGTTCGAAAAGTTGTTTAATAATACTGCGCGAGGAATGCACAAGATCGGATAAATGTTAAACCTGGCGTAAAGAGATTTAGTCCAGGAATTAGTTGGCCATGCACTGCAGATCTGGATGTAGTACAGAGTTTGGAATTGTTCTCGTATCACATGCAGAGTATTTTGAAGTTTAGAACATTGATAAATACCGCATCTATGAGTAAAATAACGCTAGAGTTTGATTTTGTGAACAATGATCATGTGCTTCAAAGAATTTTATGTTCTACTGCATCTTATTCCAAATGATGTTGTCAATAATAAATGTGAGACCTTACTTGTCAGAATTAAACGAATTCAATGAACTTTTCATCGGACTTGGTCTAGCTAATGTTGTAATGTTTGTGAAACCTAATCTAGACCACAGGAATTCCTGATTTATTGATCAAAGAACACTTCTGCTATCAGTCATTAAAATATAATTTACAACTAAACATTTTTATGATGATGGCGTGACCAAGACAAAAAATATCCTTTTTATTTCTGTACTTTACAGACCCCAAGAACCAAGATGAAACGTTTTCAGTTAAGTGGGACACAAAAGCGAAAACTATTTTTTTTAAAAAAACAGGAGAAAACTTTGAATTTAGAGTCCAAATATGGACACATATGCGGTAAATACCACTTCGATCACTTCAGAATCAAAATATGATGACGCTAGAATCAACGAGGTGTCACAAGCTCTGCCTGTAAATTTTCTTGATACCCCTACTGCAAATGTTGATTCAAGTTACTTTTCAACACATTATGGGCTTGAAATAACTGGGGACAATGAAGGTTTAATGGACCATGGTGATGATGGTAAAATCATTCTGTCTCTAAAAGACGAAGTAAATCACAATGTAGCAAAAAGGATCCAGGGTTGTGACTTGACTTCTCTGCTGATGATGTGAATTATTGGATCGCTTGTGGACCCAGTGACTGTCAACACCACACTGGGCCATTTGACAAGTCTTGCCGGCATTTCAGTAGCTGCAAACCAATGAGGTAATGTTCCAGAAACTTTTTGTTGGTAAGAAATACAAGAGAGAGTAGTTACTGTATTCACCATCACATTCAGATTATTGTTTTGTTTGTAAACTGTTTGCTCCTAAACATTTCTCGAATTTTTTTTTTATATAAGAGAAGGGTTCAGTGACTGGAGAAATACTTTTGTAACGGATAATCACGAAAAAAGCACTGCTCACTGAGACTCTATGCTAACATACTTAACTCGCAGACAAGGGGCGGATTTGGGGCAACAGTTGGAGGAACAAATTCAGCAAGAGTGTGATTACTGGGAACATGTCTTGAGGCGTGTCATAGCTGTTATTCGTACGTTAGCTGAACATGTCTTGAGGCGTGTCATGGATGTTATTCGTACGTTAGCTGAACATGTCTTGAGACGTGTCATGGATGTTATTCGTACGTTAGCTGAACATGTCTTGAGACGTGTCATGGATGTTATTCATACGTTAGCTGAACATGTCTTGAGGCGTGTCATGGATGTTATTCGTACGTTGACCTGAACATGACTTGAGGCGTGTCATGGATGTTATTTGTACGTTAGCTGAACGTGTCTTGAGGCGTGTCATGGATGTTATTCGTACGTTAGCTGAATATGTCTTAAGGCGTGTCATGGATGTTATTCGTACGTTAGCTGAACATGTCTTGAGGCGTGTCATAGCTGTTATTCGTACGTTAGCTGAACGTGGCTTGTCTTTGCGAGGAACAGAAGAAAGGTTTGGATCATTGAAGAATGGAAATTTCTTAGGGCTGCTTGAGCTCATAAACCAGTTCGATCCATTTTTAGCAAGCCACATTTCCAAATATGGAAATTCTGGCAAGGGAAATCCTTCTTACCTGCCAAAAACCACCTGTGAGGAAGTCATTCAACTAATGGCACAAAAGGTCCATGTGCTCATTGTTGACGAAGTAAAATCTTCTGGTTATTTAGTTTGTCAGTTGATTCAACACCAGATTTACCACATATCGATCAGTTAAGTATTGTACTTAAAAGAGGGACAGCCTATTGGACGCTTTTTAACTTTTCTGGAAATGAAAAGCCATGCCAGTGAGGAAATGGCAAATCAGGTGTTGCAGTACTTACGTGAAGCTTGTAGGCTAAACTTTTCAAAATGTAGGGGTAAGTCTTATGACAACAGCTAACATGTCTGGGCGTTATAAGGGGATGCAGCAAAACATTTTAGAAACAAACAAGTTTGCTATATATGTGTCATGTACAGCTCATTCACTAAATCTGGTAGGCCGAAGTACTGATGACTGCTGTCAAGAGGCAGTTAATTTCTTATCACTGAAGTTACTCTGTACCTTTGTTACAGCTTCAAGCTGCCGGTGGAAAATTCTTGAAGGTTGTATCGGAAATGAAAGCGTCTTAAAATCCCTCTCTGATACCAGATGGGAGGCACATGCTACGGCAACAGCAGCAATTTTGAAATCTTTCCTTAAAATTTTAAAAGCATAAGAATATATAGCTGAAGACCAGTCACAAAAGGGAGACTCTAGAAGAGAAGCAAATAATATTGCAGATAAGATGCAAGAGCTATAATTCGTTTTTACGTTGAATTTTTGGAATGAGATTTTGCAGAATTTTCACAGAGTAAGCCAAATTCTACAAAATGAGGATGTGAACTTAAGAACATGTGCAGATCTGTATGTATCATTAGCTGACCAACTGTGCTCCTCATGAGAAGAATTTGAAAGATATGAAGCAGCTACAAAGATGTTGATTACAAGGCACCTACAACTCGCAAACGTATCAGAAAGGAGATACCCAATGACGGAGATGCACCAGAAGTGTATCTGAATCTTATCTTATATCCTTCCCGTGCCGTTAAAAGTCACATAGGGCTCGCAAAGTAGTTCGCCAATTTGTCCGTCTTCGGCGAGTCTTTCAACCTCATCAAAGGATTTTATGCCTGCTAATTTGGCCTCTCTTAACAATGTCTTCTTCAGAGTTTCACGCGGTCTGCCTCTTTTTCTTTGGCCTGTTGTGTTCCACTTGATAGCTTGTTTTGGGATTCTCTGATCATTTCTTCTCATCAAGTGAACAACATATGTCCATCTCCTTTTCCTGATCACCCATGAGACTGGTTGTTGTTCAGTCATCTGTCTTATCTTTGCATTGTTCCTGAATTCGTTCTTCTTGATGCCAAGTATTTTCCTTAGGCATTTGTTTTCAAAAGAGTCTAATCTCTTCTCTGTTTCCATAGTTGTTTTCCAGCTTTCGCATGCATAAATGAGGGTGGATATTACATTTGAATTGAATAGTCTTAACTTGGTTTTTGTGCTTATAACTTTTGAAATCCATATGTTCTCAAGATTCTTGAAGATCGATGCTGCTTTTGTAATTCTAATTCTAACTTCCTTTCTGGTGTCACCATCATGGTCTGTGTATCTGAATGCCAGAGATAAATTTCGTATCACTGCCTTTTACACAATTGTTGACAGATTTGAAACTGAGATCCAAAGAAGAGGAGAGATATACAAAGAAATAGCAGAGAGATTTTCTTTTTAAAGTGATATGCCACATAATGTCACTTCATCATCTACTAACATTGATAGGTATTCTCAGTGCTGTCGAAAGCTGATTGATCCTTACCCAGCAACAGTAATTTCTCAGCTGATCTTCAGCAGTTTCATTCATATGTGCGCTATAAGTTCAGTGCAACAAAAAATGTAAAAACAATTCAGTCATACTGAACTTTATAAAATAATTGTAGAAGACAATATTGAGTGTGCCTTTCCAAATGTAGACATTGGCTTTCGTATATTTTTAACATTAATGGTCGCAAATTGCTCAGCTGAGAGTTCGTTTTCTCAACTCAAGTATAATAAAAATCCCATCAGAACAACTATGCAACAAGGCAGGCCGGATGCCTTATCTCTGTTAAGTATAGAAGCAGATGTGTTACATAAGATTGGTTTTGAGGGTCTGGTCAAAGACTTTGCAATTAAAAAAAAAAGTAAGAGAAAACTTTCTCAGTATAAATAAAGTGGAAGTATACAAAAATAAACTTTGTTTTCCATCTTACTGTACATTTTGTTTAATTTCGATAAATAAAATTTTATTTTATGGTTTATTATTGTTTATATTTTGAATTACATATATGGGGGGGGGGAGGGGGGAGGGGCACAAAAATCTTTTAAGTGCTTAGAATTTATAGAATGTCTGGAATAGAGTGAAAGATGTACGATAAACGGCAGAATGTCAGACGGGCCTGCGTGCCCAATTCTTAACCCTTTTGAAATAAAAATCAATCATTCAATCAATCAATCTATCTATCTCTTCTCTCCCTCTCTCTCCCCTCCCCCTTCTTTCTCTCCTCCTTTTCTCTATCTCCCCTCCCTCTTCTTTCACTCATCCTTCTCTCTCTCTCCCCCTCTCTCTCCCATCTCCCTTCTCTCTCTCCTCCCCTTCTCTCTCTCCTCCTCCTCTCTCTCCCGTCCCCCTTCTCTCTCTCCCTTCCCGTTCTCTTTCTCCTCCCCTTCTCTCTCTCCTCCCCTTCTCTCTCTCCTCCCCTTCTCTCTCTCATCCCCTTCTCTCTCTCATCCCCTTCTCTCTCTCCCTCCCCCTTCTCTCTCTCCCTTCCCCTTCTCTCATCCCCTTCTCTCTCTCCCCTCCCTTTCTCTCTCTCCTCTCTCCCCTCCCTCTTCTCTCTCTCCCCTCCCCCTTCTCCCTCTCCTCCTCTTCTCTCTCCCCTCCCCCTTCTCCCTCTCCTCCTCTCTCTCTCCCCTCCCCCTTCTCTCTCTCCTCCTCTCTCTCTCCCTCCCCCTTCTCTCTCTCTCCCCTCCCCCTTCTCCCTCTCCTCCTCTCTCTCTCTCTCTCCCCTCCTTCTCTCTCTCTCTAATTGTGCGTGGGTTTCCCAAATTTTTTCTTTATTCTTCGATAGTACCCTGTTCTCTCGTGGCTAGACGGCTGCTCGTCCTGCAGGAGTCCGTGGTTCGAATCTCAGGTAATTCTCTTGTGATTTTTCTTTCTCTCACGTCTCACTAAAGTGCTTTGTCTACGAATTTTTTAGAGGTCTAATCCTACAAAATTTGTTCTGTTACTTTACCATACCAAAGCCTCGTAGTTTCCTATTTATAAAAAAATTGTTCCCGAGATCAAGGTAATGAGCTGCACATGAAAGTAATCTCTCTGTAGGCGGCGCTGAAACACTTTTCAGTACTTTTATTATCTTTTTTTTTATTATTATATTTCACTGCAGATCTGGATGTAGTACAGAGTTTGGAATTGTTCTCGTATCACATGCAGAGTATTTTGAAGTTTAGAACATTGATAAATACCGCATCTATGAGTAAAATAACGCTAGAGTTTGATTTTGTGAACAATGATCATGTGCTTCAAAGAATTTTATGTTCTACTGCATCTTATTCCAAATGATGTTGTCAATAATAATGTGAGACCTTACTTGTCAGAATTAAACGAATTCAATGAACTTTTCATCGGACTTGGTCTAGCTAATGTTGTAATGTTTGTGAAACCTAATCTAGACCACAGGAATTCCTGATTTATTGATCAAAGAACACTTCTGCTATCAGTCATTAAATATAATTTACAACTAAACATTTTATGATGATGGCGTGACCAAGACAAAAAATATCCTTTTTATTTCTGTACTTTACAGACCCCAAGAACCAAGATGAAACGTTTTCAGTTAAGTGGGACACAAAAGCGAAAACTATTTTTTTTAAAAAAACAGGAGAAAACTTTGAATTTAGAGTCCAAATATGGACACATATGCGGTAAATACCACTTCGATCACTTCAGAATCAAAATATGATGACGCTAGAATCAACGAGGTGTCACAAGCTCTGCCTGTAAATTTTCTTGATACCCCTACTGCAAATGTTGATTCAAGTTACTTTTCAACACATTATGGGCTTGAAATAACTGGGGACAATGAAGGTTTAATGGACCATGGTGATGATGGTAAAATCATTCTGTCTCTAAAAGACGAAGTAAATCACAATGTAGCAAAAAGGGTCCAGGGTTGTGACGTGACTTCTCTGCTGATGATGTGAATTATTGGATCGCTTGTGGACCCAGTGACTGTCAACACCACACTGGGCCATTTGACAAGTCTTGCAGGCATTTCAGTAGCGGCAAACCAGTGAGGTAGTGTTCCAGAAACTTTTTGTTGGTAAGAAATACAAGAGAGTGTAGTTACTGTATGCACCATCACATTCAGATTATTGTTTTGTTTGTAAACTGTTTGCTCCTAAACATTTCTCGAATTTTTTTTTATTGTTGTTGTTGTTTGTTATAAGAGAAGGGTTCAGTGACTGGAGAAATACTTTTGTAACTGATATTCATGAAAAAAGCACTGCTCACTGAGACTCTGTGCTAACATACTTAACTCGCAGACAAGGGGCGGATTTGAGGCAACAGTTGGAGGAACAAATTCAGCAAGAGTGTGATTACTGGGAACATGTCTTGAGGCGTGTCATAGCTGTTATTCGTACGTTAGCTGAACATGTCTTGAGGCGTGTCATGGATGTTATTCGTACGTTAGCTGAACATGTCTTGAGACGTGTCATGGATGTTATTCGTACGTTAGCTGAACATGTCTTGAGACGTGTCATGGATGTTATTCATACGTTAGCTGAACATGTCTTGAGGCGTGTCATGGATGTTATTCGTACGTTGACCTGAACATGACTTGAGGCGTGTCATGGATGTTATTTGTACGTTAGCTGAACGTGTCTTGAGGCGTGTCATGGATGTTATTCGTACGTTAGCTGAATATGTCTTAAGGCGTGTCATGGATGTTATTCGTACGTTAGCTGAACATGTCTTGAGGCGTGTCATAGCTGTTATTCGTACGTTAGCTGAACGTGGCTTGTCTTTGCGAGGAACAGAAGAAAGGTTTGGATCATTGAAGAATGGGAATTTCTTAGGGCTGCTTGAGCTCATAAACCAGTTCGATCCATTTTTAGCAAGCCACATTTCCAAATATGGAAATTCTGGCAAGGGAAATCCTTCTTACCTGCCAAAAACCACCTGTGAGGAAGTCATTCAACTAATGGCGCAAAAGGTCCATGTGCTCATTGTTGACGAAGTAAAATCTTCTGGTTATTTAGTTTGTCAGTTGATTCAACACCAGATTTCCCACATATCGATCAGTTAAGTATTGTATTTAAAAGAGGGACAGCCTATTGGACGCTTTTTAACTTTTCTGGAAATGAAAAGCCATGCCGGTGAGGAAATGGCAAATCAGGTGTTGCAGTACTTACGTGAAGCTTGTAGGCTAAGCTTTTCAAAATGTAGGGGTAAGTCTTATGACAACAGCTAACATGTCTGGGCGTTATAAGGGGATGCAGCAAAACATTTTAGAAACAAACAAGTTTGCTATATATGTGTCATGTGCAGCTCATTCACTAAATCTGGTAGGCCGAAGTACTGATGACTGCTGTCAAGAGGCAGTTAATTTCTTATCACTGAAGTTACTCTGTACCTTTGTTACAGCTTCAAGCAGGCGGTGGAAAATTCTTGAAGGTTGTATCGGAAATGAAAGCGTCTTAAAATCCCTCTCTGATACCAGATGGGAGGCACATGCTACGGCAACAGCAGCAATTTTGAAATCTTTCCTTAAAATTTTAGAAGCATAAGAATATATAGCTGAAGACCAGTCACAAAAGGGAGACGCTAGAAGAGAAGCAAATAATATTGCAGATAAGATGCAAGAGCTATAATTCGTTTTTACGTTGAATTTTTGGAATGACATTTTGCAGAATTCTCACAGAGTAAGCCAAATTCTACAAAATGAGGATGTGAACTTAAGAACATGTGCAGATCTGTATGTATCATTAGCTGACCAACTGTCCTCTTCACGAGAAGAATTTGAAAGATATGAAGCAGCTACAAAGATGTTGATTACAAGGCACCTACAACTCGCAAACGTATCAGAAAGAAGATACCCAATGACGGAGATGCACCAGAAGTGTATCTGAATCTTATCTTATATTCTTCCCGTGCCGTTAAAAGTCATACAGGGCTCGCAAAGTAGTTCGCCAATTTTTCCTGTCTTCGGCGAGTCTTTCAACCTCATCAAGGGATTTCATGCCTGCTAATTTGGCCTCTCTTAACAATGTCTTCTTCAGAGTTTCACGCGGTCTGCCTCTTTTTCTTTGGCCTGTTGTGTTCCACTTGATAGCTTGTTTTGGGATTCTCTGATCATTTCTTCTCATCAAGTGACCAACATATGTCCATCTCCTTTTCCTGATCACCCATGAGACTGGTTGTTGTTCAGTCATCTGTCTTATCTTTGCATTGTTCCTGAATTCGTTCTTCTTGATGCCAAGTATTTTCCTTAGGCATTTGTTTTCAAAAAGAGTCTAATCTCTTCTCTGTTTCCATAGTTGTTTTCCAGCTTTCGCATGCATAAATGAGGGTGGATATTACATTTGAATTGAATAGTCTTAACTTGGTTTTTGTGCTTATAACTTTTGAAATCCATATGTTCTCAAGATTCTTGAAGATCGATGCTGCTTTTGTAATTCTAATTCTAACTTCCTTTCTGGTGTCACCATCATGGTCTGTGTATCTGAATGCCAGAGATAAATTTCGTATCACTGCCTTTTACACAATTGTTGACAGATTTGAAACTGAGATCCAAAGAAGAGGAGAGATATACAAAGAAATAGCAGAGAGATTTTCTTTTTAAAGTGATATGCCACATAATGTCACTTCATCATCTACTAACATTGATAGGTATTCTCAGTGCTGTCGAAAGCTGATTGATCCTTACCCAGCAACAGTAATTTCTCAGCTGATCTTCAGCAGTTTCATTCATATGTGCGCTATAAGTTCAGTGCAACAAAAAATGTAAAAACAAGATTCAGTCATACTGAACTTTATAAAATAATTGTAGAAGACAATATTGAGTGTGCCTTTCCAAATGTAGACATTGGCTTTCGTATATTTTTAACATTAATGGTCGCAAATTGCTCAGCTGAGAGTTCGTTTTCTCAACTCAAGTATAATAAAAATCCCATCAGAACAACTATGCAACAAGGCAGGCCGGATGCCTTATCTCTGTTAAGTATAGAAGCAGATGTGTTACATAAGATTGGTTTTGAGGGTCTGGTCAAAGACTTTGCAATTAAAAAAAAAAGTAAGAGAAAACTTTCTCAGTATAAATAAAGTGGAAGTATACAAAAATAAACTTTGTTTTCCATCTTACTGTACATTTTGTTTAATTTCGATAAATAAAATTTTATTTTATGGTTTATTATTGTTTATATTTTGAATTACATATATGGGGGGGGGGAGGGGGGAGGGGCACAAAAATCTTTTAAGTGCTTAGAATTTATAGAATGTCTGGAATAGAGTGAAAGATGTACGATAAACGGCAGAATGTCAGACGGGCCTGCGTGCCCATTCTTAACCCTTTTGAAATAAAAATCAATCATTCAATCAATCAATCTATCTATCTCTTCTCTCCCTCTCTCTCTCCCTCCCCCTTCTTTCTCTCCTCCTTTTCTCTATCTCCCCTCCCTCTTCTTTCACTCATCCTTCTCTCTCTCCCCCTCTCTCTCCCATCTCCCTTCTCTCTCTCCTCCCCTTCTCTCTCCTCCCCTTCTCTCTCTCTCCCGTCCCCCTTCTCTCTCTCCCTTCCCGTTCTCTTTCTCCTCCCCTCTCTCTCTCCTCCCCTTCTCTCTCTCCTCCCCTTCTCTCTCTCATCCCCTTCTCTCTCATCCCTTCTCTCTCCCTCCCCTTCTCTCTCTCCCTTCCCCTTCTCTCTCATCCCCTTCTCTCTCTCCCCTCCCTTTCTCTCTCTCCCTCTCTCCCCTCCCTCCTCTCTCTCTCCCCCTCCCCTTCTCTCTCTCTCCCCCTCTCTCTCTCTCCCCCTCCCCTTCTCCCTCTCCTCCTCTTCTCTCTCCCCTCCCCTTCTCTCTCTCCTCCCCTTCTCTCTCTCCTCCCCTTCTCTCTCTCTCCCCCCCCCTTCTCCCTCTCCTCCTCTTCTCTCTCCCCTCCCCTTCTCTCTCTCTCTAATTGTGCGTGGGTTTCCCAAATTTTTTTCTTTATTCTTCGATAGTACCCTGTTCTCTCGTGGCTAGACGGCTGCTCGTCCTGCAGGAGTCCGTGGTTCGAATCTCAGGTAATTCTCTTGTGATTTTTCTTTCTCTCACGTCTCACTAAAGTGCTTTGTCTACGAATTTTTTAGAGGTCTAATCCTACAAAATTTGTTCTGTTACTTTACCATACCAAAGCCTCGTAGTTTCCTATTTATAAAAAAATTGTTCCCGAGATCAAGGTAATGAGCTGCACATGAAAGTAATCTCTCTGTAGGCGGCGCTGAAACACTTTTCAGTACTTTTATTATCTTTTTTTTTATTATTATATTTCTTCCTACATTTTTTTGTCTTAACAGGTTCATGTGTTCCAATATTTATTTGTCTTCTTGTAGATCATCGAAACAGTTAATCACCATCAGGTGCCGTGCCGACTGGCGTTGGCTATTATGCTTCTCCAGAGTACACGATCCTTCATGCGGGCTATTACATCAGTTGGTGACCTCCTCTCACACCATCTCGTCAGATTTTCCACCATCATTTCTCTTGGTCTTCCCTGGCTCTTGTTCTCTTTATTTTTTCTGTTGTTACAATATTTTCAACGCCCCATCTTCTCATTGCATATCCTATGAAAGTACATTGTCTCTATCTTATTATTATTATTTTTTATAAGATTTTGTTTTGTCACCAGTTCTTCTCAAACATTCTTCATTAGTTATTTTTGCTGCCCAGAGAATTCGCAACATTCTTCTAATAAACCACATTTCTACTGCTTCCAGTGATTGTGTGTTGACCTGCACAATTATGTTCCTCTAAATGTCTTAATGTCAGCGGCTTGGATTTCAGTTATTACCCATGACTCGTGAGTCACATGCGGTTATTTGATGATATACATTACTCCACATGCGGCTTGCGTTAATATGTTGCTTGGGCAACTTTTACCACTTGATTAACATGAAAGATACATTTTTAAAAATAAAACGATAAAAAACATAGGTTTTACATTTACCAGATATAAATTGGAAAGCTGAACAGATAGACACGGGACAACCAGGTTGAACATACAGGACAACCAGACTGAACAATTATATATGGGACAATTAGACCGAACAGTTATATACAGGACAACCAGGCTGAACAGTTAGACATAGGACAATTAGGGTGAACAGTTAGACATAGGACAACCAGACTGAACAGTTAGATACAGGACAATTAGGCTGAACAGTTAGACACAGGATGTATGTGTGTCTGTGTGTTTTCTCGCGGGGTCACTGCGGTTAACGGTCTTCTTCTTCTTCTTCTTCACCTTTCCAAGCCAGTAAGATTCATTGCTGCGGGTAAAGTTCGCCTCCATTCCTCTTATTCTTAATCTTCTCTCTCCATATAGTGATACCAGTTTCTTTTATATCCTCTTCTATGTTGTCTTTCCATCTCTGTTTTGGTCTACCCCCTTGGTCTTGTTTCCCTCATCTCTTGTGCATATACTATTTTTGTTTCTGTTCTCTTCCATTCTTTCTACATGACCAAACCAGCGTAGTCTGTTCAGTTTCAAAACATTTATAATTCGTTGGGATTTAATTAAGCTGTTCAGTTCAGTGTTCTTTCTAGCTCACCATGGTAAACTTTTGATATCCTTTATGGGCCCAAAGATTCTTCTTAGGATCTTGCTCTCAACGATCTGCAATTGTTGTTCATCTTTCTTTGTTGTACTCCACGTTTCTGATCCTGGTCTTATTATAGTTTTGTAGATTGTTATTTTTTGGCGTTTTGGGACAGGATTTTGGATTTTAACAGGTGTTGAAAGGCAAAGTATATTTTACTATTTGTACTCTGATTTTAATTTCCTCGCTTACTATGTTGATTCTATTGAAGGTTGTGCTTAGATATTTGTTTGTTTCTGCTTTATTAATGATCATATCTCCAACATTTATATAGTCTGGATCGTTCTGCCTCTGGTCTCTTGATATCTTCATATACTCTGTCTTATCTTGGTTAATGGTCAAACCCACTTTTAGTGCCACATTTCTCAGGTGTATGCAGGTATTGATGACTTCTTGCATAGTTTCCCCCACCAGGTCGATGTCATCCATAATCTTCTCCTATCTATGCTGTAATAACCTTTCTTGAAGTCAGTAAAGGTATTATGTAGTTATTTTCCATATTCCCAGTACTTTTCTGCTCTTTAACGCAGATAAAATATATTTGGTCTACGGTTGATCTTTATTCTTCTTAAAACCTGCTTGAGAGTCTCCCAGTATGTTCTCGCTGCATGGTTTTAATCCGTTTAAAAGTATAATAGATAGTGTTTTGTAGCTTATTTGTAGTAAGGTAGTAAGGATATTCCTCTGTAGTTTTTACACTTGCTCTTATCGCCTTTTTTTAGTTTAATGGCGGCTCATGGTGATGATGTTGAAGTTCATATGATGGATGATACGTGGATCATATTGAAAGTCGTGAGCAAATTTTTTTGTTGTTGTTGTAAATCAGAATTTATAGATATAGAAAATATAAATATATCACCTTAATTGCATCCTTTTCTTCACTTTTCAACATAATCTCCATTTCTCTGCACACATCGCTCTGCAAGTTTGAAAATACCTTCCCGGAAGAATTCCGTTCCAGCTGACCAACGGCACGGGAGCACTGCTTTCTGGATGTTCTCTCCTGTGGGACCCTGTTGGCAGAAACTTTTCTATAGCCTAGGGTTTCAATCATTTCCTGTACTGCATTGTGTCCTATTCCAAGATTTACAGCGATTTCCGAAACTGTGACACGTCTGTCTTCTTTATGATGTCACCCTTTCCACGTTGCGTTCAGTGGAGGCAGTTCGAGGGTGACAGCTGCGAGGCATATCATGGATGCTCGGGTTTCCATCTTTGGAATGTTTCACAAACTTCCTCCTAACACTGCTAGCACCTATACACACACCTCCAGAAGCAAGTTGAAGTCTTTGGTAAATTTCAGCAGCAGGGATTTCCTCTTTAACGAGTAACTTAATAACAGCAATTTGACGAAACGAAACTTCAGCACCCACCCCCACCCCCCAATTTTGTTTATGCTCCGAGTGGTCACGTGACACATGATGGCGCCGTCATGTGGCCCCTATATGAAGTGCAAAGGATGCAGTTTCAGGTGATACATTTATATTTTCTCTATATATAAATTCTGATTTTTTTAAAAAAATTGCTCACGACTTTCAGTATGACCGTCGTATATAGCAAGTTGGGAAATCAAATAAACTAAGCATAAATATGAAAATCAGGATATTTAAGAGTAATGTTCTAAGTGTACTACTCTATGGAAGTGAATGCTGGAAAATCACCAAAACCATAGAAAACAAGTTGAATTCTTTCCAGACTAAATGTTTACGTAGAATTAAAAAAATATATTGGCCAAACACCATAAGAAATAACATCTTATTGGCAGAAATGCAGATGAAACCACTGACAACAATTATTGAGGAAAGACGCTGGCGATGGTTGGGACATGTGCTCCGAATGACTGACAACTCACTACCAAAAATAGCACTAAGATGGACACCACAGGGGAGCAGAAGTAAGGGTAGACCAAAAGAGACATGGAGAAGAACAACAGAAAGGATGTTGAGCAATAGAGGGCTCACCTGGGCAAGAGCAGAAAAAAAGGCGAAAGACAGGCATTTGTGGAAAACCCTTGCGGAAGCCCCATGTGCCCTGGGCACTTAAGGTTCAGAGAGAGAGAGAGATATAGCAAGTTGCATGCCAAAATACTGGTGCCAAGACACAGATAACAAATTACTGAGGCATGAATAAGTGTAGCCAATTGGAGCCACTAGAAAACAACAAAACACATAGTAGGGACATGACCGTCTTTCTAACATTTAAACGTCCATATCATCTCTCGAGCACAAAACGTGACCTCTCCAATACAACCTCAGACAAAGACTCTCAAACTCTGACTAAATCAGACCAATCATGATAAGACTTTCTCTCACAAATCGTGTGCCTTTTCAACAAACAAACAAACAAAAAATAAAACATTAATTGCACGCCGAATCTCTGCTCAAAAGTCAGGGACAGCCTGAGTATATAAACAAACAACAAGGGGCGTTAACTTTGATGACACTTGTAGAACAGTACACTCTAAGAAACATGTTTTGTTACAATTCTACGGCTTACAATACTTATCCTCGAACTCAGCTCGTTTGAGTACAATGGCATATATTTCGATCAGATCAGCAGTGTGGCAACGGGCACCAAAATGGTTCCTAGCTATGCCTGTCTATTTATGGGTCATTTCAAACACAAGGTCACAGAATCTTACAGAGGACTTTTTTTCCAACCCTCTATAGACGAAAAACCGATGACGGCATCGGCGTCACATCCATGTCAGAGAAAGACCTTGACAGTTTCATCAGTTTCATTCATTCATTTATTCATTCTTTCATTTGCATGTCCTTTGTGGAACTTTGCTTCCCTAACAGCACTCCTGTAGGCCTCTCGGTTGTGAGCAAGATGGCCTGCTGCTGCTGATGCATCCATTTACAGATCATCAACGATGTCTTGTAGTCATCTTCGCCTTGGTTTTCCTCTCTTTCTTTTTCTCATTATATATCATTCCAAGACGGTCTTCTGTAGATTATCATGATGTTTTTAATGTGTGGAAAATATTCACATTTTCTCTCTTTAATTCTCTTTACTAGCCAGCCTTCTTCAATATTAAGTTCTTGTAGTATGGATATATTTGTTCTTTTTGTGTCCATGATATATGAAGGACTCTTCTGTAGCATTTACAATAAAAGGCATTTATGTGTTTCTCAGCTGTTTTGTTAAGCGTCCAGGTCCCACACGCATACATTGCGATGGGAAAGATGCATGGCCTTACAAATCTTATTTTTGTAGTTCTGTCTGCTCCTTTCCACAGATTCTTTATTTGTTTTACTTTCTGAAGAGCAATAGATGTCCTCATTTTAATTTCCCTCATTGTATCTCCATTATTAGTTAGTAGTGATCCAAGATATTCAAAGCTCTCCATTTCTTCCTGTTTTTCCTCATTGATACATATTTCAGCTGCCTTGTTTGTTTTGTCAGCTGTCATCAGTTTAGTTTTCTTCGCATTAAAAAAGAGGTTTTGCTCTTCACTATTCTTACGGACTGACATAATTAGTTTTTTGTTATAAAGTATACCCATTATGATTTTTAACAGAATTTTATTGGCATGACTAATCAGGGCAACAGTTCGGTAGTTTGTACATAATTTCGGGTAACTCTTTTTTGGCAGTGGTATGAATACAGTTCTTTTCCATTCTTTTAGCCAAATACCTGAATGCCATATCTTTTTACATAGTGCATGATAGATTGTTGCACATTCCTTTCCTCCTGCTTTAATAAATTCAGCTGTTATCTCATCACATCCTGGTGATTTATCATTTTTCAGATTCTTTATTGCCTATTGTCGGTTCGGGTTCTTTCTCCTCCACCAATAATTCACACTGTTGATTTCTGCTTTCACAGTCAGTTGTTTCATACACTCCTCTGCAATATTCCTTCCATCTTTCTATAATTTCCTCTGTCTCTGTCAAGGTATTCCTCATCTTGTCACAAATTACATTTAGCTTAGGTGTGACATTTCTCGTCAGTGTCTTCATTTCTTTAAATATTTCACTATCTCTTCCACACTTCTGATGTCCTTCTATTCTTTCACAACAATCTTGTATATTTTTGGGGGGTCTTTTCTTATGTTTCTTCGTACTTCTTTTGTTAAAGATTTATATTTCTCTTTGTTGTTTGTCACTTTCCATTGCATCTTCATTTCTCTACATTGTTTTATCAGTTCTAGTGTGCCTGCTGTAATCCATCCATTCTTTTGTATTTTCTTTACTAGAACGTCTTTAGCTGTTGTTATTAAGATATCTCTGGCCTTTGTAGCCAAATCATCTGATGTCATCTCCTCCTGTACAGCCATCAGGATTTCGAAACGGTTCTTCACTTCTATACCGTATTGTTCTGGTATTTCTGTAAGATCAAAACGGAGTGGTCTTGATCCTGCAACTGTCTTTTTTATCTTTATCTTCATGTTTGCTATTAATAACTCATGGTCCGTGTCACAATCAGCACCTGGTAAAGTTTTTGCTGATGTTATACTTGATCTCCACCTTCTCTGCACTAAAGTGTAATCTATTTGATTCTTGGTTTTCCCATCCGGTGATGTCCATGTGTAAAGTCTTCTTGGATGTTGTTTAAAAAGTGTGTTAGCAATCATTAGCTGATTTTCCATGCAAAACCCATTAGTTTGTCACCTGCCTCATTTCTATGTCCTATGCTAAGTTTCCCTACAACATGTCCTTCATCTTCTATTCTTTCTGTACCAATCTTTGCATTAAAATCCCCAATGATTAATACAATATCATTTTTCCGTACCTGGTCTATCGTTGTTTGCAGTGCATTATAAAAGTCTTCTACTTCCTCTTCTTCTGCTGCTGATGTAGGTGCATATATCTGGATGATTGTTACATTTCTAGAAGTACCCTTAAGTCTGATAGTGAGGATTCTATCACTTACTGGATTGTAACCTAGTAATGCTTTTTGATGTTGATTTGTCCAAGTAAAAAAACCAATCCATTTTTTCCTCCTAATTCTCCACCAGAGTATATAAAGATATTATCATTTTCGCTCTTGAAGTGTCCTGATCCTTTCCATCGATGTTCGCAGATTCCTAAAATGTGTATCCCCGTTCTTTTCATCTCGTCACTTATTATTTGATACTTTCCCTCATACATACTTCTTACATTCCATGTTCCTACTCTTATTTTTCTTGTTAGTTTGATGCAGGGTTTTCCTTAGTAACACCGTCAGGATTTTGTCCGTCATCACAATTACTAGTACTGACCTCTGTCTCACACTCTTCCCTAGTGTTAAAATTAGATCCATCTGTCCTGGGGGCCTTACCACCAGATCTTTTTCCTATTTGACTTTCCATGATTGCTGTTTGGGTTTCTTGGTATATTTCCAGAAGATAGTTTACTATTGCTTTCCTTCCGGGCAGTGACTGTACTAGTCAGTGATTGTAGCCATTGTCCCTACATTGAGATCATATGCCTACCATCATAGAAAGGTGACCATAACCAACATTATCTGTCGGCTGCTCTCCCATTCCATCCACCACCTGCTCCCTGATCGTCACCCTGATCGGTGTGGGGGGGGGGGGGGCTATACGGGTACTCCACCTTGTCCAAGGGTGTCCCGTACACTGACGGAGGTCGCTATCAGTTTCATTAAGAAAGCTTAATCACGTGATTTCTTTCAGCTCTTGTGTCTCTACTTTCTCTGTGTTGCCGCCACTATCGGTCTTTCATGACTTTCCTCCTCAGTTTACTATAAACCTACTGATCTTCATAGTTATCTCTTGTACTCCTCCTCTCGTCCCAGATCGTGCAAGGACTTTTATCCTTTTTATTTTCTCAGCTCCTTAGGTTGCAACCAGTATGCGCTGAGGATCTTGATTTTCGTGATCAAGCCACAAAATGTTGTATTTCTTTCGTGTGGACTAGACAAAAATCTCAGTGACATATTAGAAGTCGCATCAAGTCAGCGGACACGACTTTCTCAGATACCAGACGTTGCATTCGCCGTAGATGCAACATGTTCGTTGTTGAGGCGAGCGCTTTCCTCCTCAAAATCTACGTTATCAATCCCGGAATCCTTTACCAGCGTTTCTTGCAACATAATTTATGCCATTTGATGGCTAACCTTTAAAAGATCTGTTTCGCCAATATCTGAACGACATATCCAAGAAAGCACCGACACGGGTCGCCTAGCACTTCTGTCAAAACGTTGTTCTCATCTGATCAAACAGTTTTTATCCCGATTTCTGAAAGTATAATACACATATACGTCATTACTTTCTGGATATTGCGATATCTTCCTGGTTATAATTTTCTCTTACTTAAATGAAGTACACTATTCACTTTAATTAGCAATGGAGCATAAATAATAAACCTTACAAAGTATGTGTATTCTCTCTCTCTCTCTCTCTCTCTCTCTCTCTCTAAACCTTTCGCCTTCTCCCCTTCCCCTCACCCCACCCAGAATCTTGTCCATGGGAGCCCTCTATTGTTCAACATCCTCTCTGTTGTTCTTCTCCATGTCTCCTTTGGTCTACTTGGACTACTGTTCCACAGTCTGTGATGGTTGTTCCATGTCAAACATGAAAAGACTTTATTCACTTCAAAAACGAGCAGTAACGCTTATAGATGACAAACATGCATCACGTATTACAAATAAGGACAAACATCCTGATATTCTACCTCTCAAGAAAAGATTTCTTTTCAACAAGGCCAAGTTAATTCATAAAATTATATCCCACAATGCTCCACCCTATCTGTGGTCGTTGTTCAAATCTAACCCAAAACACAGTCAACGCTTAAGGCTTGACATGTTTAAAAAAAAGTTTCTCTTACTAAGTTGCCCACCTTTGGAATGCCCTACCAATTCATGTAAAACTTATAAGTAATATTTGTTCTTATAACTTTAAACTTTGTCAACATCTGTTGATATGGACTATATGCCTCCCTAGGCATAGTCTAAAGTAGTTTAAAGTATGGCTTGATTGTTCTATTTTTTAACAGCTTTTCTATAAATGTTAGTTTTGAATGAATGTAAGAATGCAAGTTTATTTCATGCTGTTGCATAAATCAGAGTGTGGAGTGTATGGGCAGGAGATAAGTTTATTATTTATTTATGAAATAATTTAATTGTGTCTTCGTGATTATTAATGCTCATTAATAAATGCTAAATGACTGTGACTGAGTGAAAGCTGTATGATGAAGGGCAGAATGTTAGACGGGCCTGCGTGCCCAGTTCTTAACCCTAAGTATGTTCGTTCTTTCGTACCCTTACTTTTCCCCTGAGGTATCCATCTTAGTGCTATTTTTTTTTGGCAGTGAGTCACTCAGTCATAATGTGTAGGCAGTGAGTCACTCAGTCATAATGTGTACGACTAGTCTGAAAAAAACCCCCACATTTTGCTCTATCACTTTTCAAGCCTGGATGTTTCTAGGTTGCTGAATTTATAAATCTTACAAAGAACTATATTTAGTCTTCCTCAGACCCTCATTATGGACACATGCTATATCTCCTCTAGTAAAATGTCTGTCCTTGTTTTCTATTCACAACACTGCCAGTCGACGCCGGTCTGAATCCAGTACGTCCGGAACATACTTGTACTTAAACTGCCAGCAATGTTCTTCTTTATCTATTCCATCAGGGCAGTCAGGCCTCGTTGCGTTGTAAACACATACCAAACCTGGTTTGTTTCCTAAATCAAGGGCAGGCAACCGGTGAATTTGTGGTTTTCAAGTTATAGGACACATAATAAACTGTTTCTTAACTTTTCATGAAGACAGGACCTAAACTGAATTTTAAAACAGAAGTATCTCACGATGAAAGTTCTAGATGTTCTGAATGAATCTACTGTACCCCGGCTGTCTACCATACTGTGGAAAAGAGCAGACAAGAAAGCAATGTTGTACTTTCAACTTAAAATGTAAGCTGTATCCTTTGACTTATTTACTCTGTCAGGAACCCTATGGATATCCATACCAGAACTATTCCGTTGTTATTGTCAGTTTGGAAGTGGAATTCAGATGTGTCACAAACGGTAGCCCGACAATTAGACATCGGTGCAAATAGACACCTGGATAATCAGGCACTCTGACACCAAGAGAATTAGACATGCGCTATATAAGGAATTCAGTGTTTGTGTTACATTTCTTTAGTCAGAATTATAAGCAGTCTTTATCTTTCCCAAGTTTTTGTTGCTAGTCAAAACTCTATTTCTCTCTCTCTCTCTCTGAACCTTAAGTGCCCAGGGCACATGGGGCTTCCGCAAGGGTTTTCCACAAATGCCTGTCCTTCGCCTTTTTTTCTGCTCTTGCCCAGGTGAGCCCTCTATTGCTCAACATCCTTTCTGTTGTTCTTCTCCATGTCTCTTCTGGTTTACCCTTACTTCTGTTCCCCTGTAGTGTCCATCTCAGTGCTATTTTTGGTAGTGAGTTGTCAGTCATTCAGAGCACATGTCACAACCATCGCCAGCGTCTTTCCTCAATAATTGTTGTCAGTGGCTTCATCTGCATTTCTGCCAATAATATTTTATTTCTTATGGTGTTTGGCCAAAATATTTTTTCTAATTCTTCGTAAACATTTAGTCTGGAAAGAATTCAACTTGTTTTCTATGGTTTTGGTGATTTTCCAGCATTCACTTCCATAGAGTAGTACACTTAGAACTTTACTCTTAAATATCCTGATTTTCATATTTATGCTTAGTTTTTTTAAAATTTTTTTATTTCCATATAGTCTGCAGCACTCAAAAGCCTGGTTTGCTCTAGTAAGTCTGCTGTTGATGTCCTCTGTGCTGTCTCCATTTTCTACTACTCTACTGCCAAGATATACAAATTCGTTGACCTCCTCCACTAACTTGCTATCTACTCTGAGTACATTTCTGTTGTTCACATTTTGCTTCATTAACTTTGTCTTTCCTACGTTGATCTTTAGTCCTATGTTGTTTGCATTCTGAGTTAGCTTGTTTATTTTATCTTGCATATCTTTGTGACTGCTTGATAATAGACAAATGTCGTCCGGAAAGTCAAGGTCCTCCAGCACTGTGTCAAGGGTCCATTGTAATCCTCTGCGTTTGTCTGATGTTACCTTCTTCATTAACCAGTCTATTGCCAAGATAAATAATGTTGGTGATAGTACACATCCCTGTTTCACTCCTGTTTGTACCCTAAAGCTGCTGGGGGTATGTTCTCCACAGATCACTTTACACTGAAAACCCTTTGGTTACATTTACTATCTTATGGGGGAGGCCATTCCATCTTAGTATTTTCCACAGTGCATCTCTGTTGACACTGTCAAAGGCTTTCTCAAAATCTATAAACAATGCATATGTTGTGCTATGCCACTCATTTGCCTGTTCTAATATTTGTCTAAGTACAAATATATGGTCTATGCATGATCGTCCTTTCCTAAATCCTGCCTGCTCTTTCCGAAGTTTTTCCTCAAGTGTTGGTACAATTATGTTGATGATTATTCTGCAAAATGCTTTACTGGTGAGTGGCAGTAGGGTAATGCCTCTCCAGTTCCCGCAATCTCTGAGGTCACCCTTCTTTGGTAGTTTTACTATAAGCCCAGTTTTCCACTCCTCTGGGGCTTTTTCTAGATCCCAAATTTGTTGCAATATCCGGCAAAGTTGTTTTGGCGTTTCTGTTTCTTCTGCTTTCAACATCTCAGCAGTCACTTCATCTTTACCTGGTGCCCTGTCTGATTTTAGCTTCTTTATCGCCTCCTTTACTTCACTTATTGTTATTGGTCCTGTATTGATGTTTAGTTCCGTTTTTGCTTCAGGTATGTCTATTGTTTGTGCTGCTTGTGTTCTGTTTAGTAGGGTGTTAAAGTGTTCCCTCTGTCTTTCAATTTTTTCTCTTTCTCCACTGACCAGTTGTCCATTTTGTGTCCTTACTGCACTTTCACATCATGTGTTGAAGTTACCTGTCATCTGCTTTGTGATTTTATATATGGTTTTCATGTCATTTGTATATGCTGCTTTCTCTGCTGCTTCTGCTAAGTTGTCATAGTATTAACGTTTATCTTGACGGCATGATCCCTTCACTTCTTTGTCTTTTTGTGCATAATTACTTAAAATTTGTTCTTTAAGCCGGTGTTCAGTAATTTTTTCTTGATTTCTTTTCTTTGCTCTATCTTTTCCCATGTGGTCTTGCTTATCCATTCCTCTTTTCTCCGTTTCCGATATCCAGCACCTCTTTTGCTGTTTCCTGTAGTGTTTTATTGAACTCTAGTATGGACATTTCTGCTTCGTCTTGTAGGACATTGAAGCGGTTCTTAAGTACTATTGAGAATTCATTTCTTGTTTGCTGGTCTTTCAACATAGGGCCAGCAACCCTATCTAGTAAAAAAAAAACTATCAGACTGCCATAGAAACGGAAGCAAGGGGGAAAAAAACTCTATTTCACTTATAGGAGATTTGATCTTTCGTGGTCAGTGTTAAAATGGTGTAAAATGATAAAGTTCATCCATTCCGTGCGGAATATACAACTTATCTTATATATCTTATATCCTTCCCGTGCCGTTAAACGTCACATAGGGCTCGCAAAGTAGTTCGCCAATTTTTCCTGTCTTCGGCGAGTCTTTCAACTTCATCAAAGGATTTTATGCCTGTTAATTTGGCCTCTCTTAATAATGTCCTCTTCAGAGTTTCACGCGGTCTGCCTCTTTTTCTTCGGCCTGTTGTGTTCCACTTGATAGCTTGTTTTGGGATTCTCTGATCATTTCTTCTCATCAAGTGACCAACATATGTCCATCTCCTTTTCCTGATCACCCATGAGACTGGTTGTTGTTCAGTCATCTGTCTTATCTCTGCATTGTTCTTGAATTCGTCCCACTTGATGCTGAGTATTTTCCTTAGGCATTTGTTTTCAAAAGAGTGTCACATGTTTGGGGCCGACGATTGAGCTCTTCGGAGTTGGCATCCCTGATGCTCGGTTGGTTTCTCTGCGAGTTTCCATAACGAAATCTTTTTTTCCCATCTGGAGTCGCCTCTAGATAGGTCCCAGGATAAGGTTGTTAGCCTTATGCCCAACTCCCGGTACATGATATGTAACAGATCAAGCGGAATTCCGCTGCTTTCTGCATGCCGGCGAGAGCAAGTCACGCCGGAATATACAACGCCAACATTTAATTTAAGAAAGTGGAAAACAGTCAAGGCAGCAGCCGGAAGTTGACACGTAGAGGAGATAAAATAGGGTCATGATTAATGATAGGAAGTCTAAAACTAGGGAAACATGAACATGGAGTATAGTTTTGACTAACTACAGAAAGTTGAAACTTGGGGAAGATGAAGTAGGGTGCTGACTCATGACAGAAAGTTCGAACTTCAGAGAGATGAAGTAGGGTTTTGATTCAGGGCAGAAAGTTGGAACTTCAGACATATGAATTAGGGTTTTGATTCAAGACAGGAAGTTCGAACTTCAGAGAGATGAAGTAGGGTTTTGACTCATGACAAAAAGTTGGAACTTCAGACATATGAAGTAGGGTTTTGATTCACAACAGACAGTTGGAACTTCAGAGAGATGAAGTAGAATTCTGACTCACGATAGAAAGTTGGAACTTCCGACAAATGAAGTAGGGTTTTGATTCACAACAGAAAGTTGGAACTTCAGAGAGATGAAGTAGGGTTTTGACTCACACAGAATGTTGGAACTTCAGAGAGATGAAGTAGGGTTTTGACTCACGATAGAAAGTTGGAACTTTAGATAGATGAAGTAGGGTTTTGACTCACGATAGAAAGTTGGAACTTCAGACAGATGAAGTAGGGTTTTGACTCACGATAGAAAGTTGGAACTTTAGAGAGATGAAGTAGGGTTTTGACTCACGATAGAAAGTTGGAACTTCAGACAGATGAAGTAGGGTTTTGATTCAAGGCAGAAAGTTGGAACTTCAGAGAGGTGAAGTAGAGTTCTGACTCACGATAGAAAGTTGGAACTTCAGACAAATGAAGTAGGGTTTTGATTCACAACAGAAAGTTGGAACTTCAGAGAGATGAAGTAGGGTTTTGACTCACACAGAATGTTGGAACTTCAGAGAGATGAAGTAGGGTTTTGACTCACGATAGAAAGTTGGAACTTCAGAGAGATGAAGTAGGGTTTTGACTCACGATAGAAAGTTGGAATTTCGGGAACATAAGTAGATTATGAGACCATCCAATAAATAAAAGATACGTTTGCATACGTAAGTCTTCCTTCATCCTTTCCGTGCCCTTAAACGTCACATAGGGCTCGCAAGGTAGTTCTCCAAGTTTTCCTGTTTTCGGCGAGCTTTTCAACTTCATCAAGGGATTTTATGCCTACTAATTTGGCCTCTCTTTACAATGTCCTCTTTAGAGTTTCACGTGGCCCACCTCTTTTTCTTCGGCCTATTGTGTTCCACTTGATAGCTTATTTTGGGATACTCTGGTTGTTTCTTCTCATCACATGATCGACATATGTCAATCTCATTTTCCTGATCACCCATGAGACTGGTTGTTGTTCAGTCATCTGTCTTATCTCTGCGTTGTTCTTGAATTCGTTCCACTTGATGCCGAGTATTTTCCTTAGGCATTTGTTTTTAAAAGAGTCTAATTTCTTGTCTGTTTCTTTACTTGTTTTCCAGCTTTCGCATGCATAAATGAGGGTGGATATTACATTTGAATTGAATAATCTTAACTTGGTTTTTGTGCTTATAGCTTGTCAGTGCCATTGGGTGTCCGAGTGGCGAATTGGTTAGTGAACTGGTCTCTCATGGCGAAGGTCGGGGGTTTGAATCCGGCCGGAGGCACCCCAGTCACCCAGGTGTAAAAATGGGTACCCGACATCTTCTGGAGTTGGGGAAGGAAAGGCGTCCAGGCGTGATACTGACCATATCACCCTAGAGTGTGCTGACAGGTCAAGGAAAATATGGGCACTAACACCATATCCCTATATGTCTCTAAGACATGACAGGATTACCTTTACCTTTTTTTATGTTCTCAAGATTCTTGAGGGTCGATTCTGCTTTTGCAATTCTAACTTCTTTTCTGGTGTCACCATCCTGGTCTATGTAGCTGCCACGGTATGTAGCTCTTGTACATGTACCATGATTCACCTTCCCTGATGTGTATTTTTTATGTTAGCTCTTGCATGCGGGGCTTTTTGCGCGCGCGCACATACACAATTTGTTTTCTTATTTTTAGCAGGAGATATGATGCCTGGGGCCCCTATCCCTCTGTCCACTCTCTCTCTCTCTCTGAACCTTAAGTGCCCAGGGCACATGGGGCTTCCACAAGGGTTTTCCACAAATGCCTGTCCTTCGCCTTTTTTTCTGCTCTTGCCCAGGTAAGCCCTCTATTGCTCAACATCCTTTCTGTTGTTCTTCTCCATGTCTCTTTTGGTCTACCCTTACTTCTGCTCCCCTGTGGTGTCCATCTTAGTTCTATTTTTGGTAGTGAGTTGTCAGTAATCCGGAGCACATGTCCCAACCATCGCCAGCGTTTTTCCTCAATAATTGTCGTCAGTGGTTTCATCTGCATTTCTGCTAATAAGATGAAATTTCTTATGGTGTTTGGCCAAAATATTTTTCTAATTCTTCGTAAACATTTAGTATGGAAAGAATTCAACTTGTTTTCTATGGTTTTGGTGATTTTCCAGCATTCACTTCCATAGAGTAGTACACTTAGAACATTACTCTTAACTATCCTGATTTTCATATTTATGCTTAGTTTTTTTTATTTTCATATATTCTGCAGCATTGCAAAAGCCTGGTTTGCTCTAGTAAGTCTGCTGTTGATGTCCTCTGTGCTGTCTCCATTTTCTACTACTCTACTGCCAAGATATACAAATTCGTTGACCTCCTCCACTAACTTGTTATCTACTCTGAGTACATTTCTGTTTTCACTCTGTCCACACACAAATTTGTTTTCTTATTTTTGGTAGAACTACAACAATTTTGGAATCTCCAGAGGAGTGGAAAACTGGCCTTATAGTAAAACTACCAAAGAAAGGTGACCTCAGAGATTGCGGGAACTTGAGAGGCATTACCCTACTGCCACTCACCAGTAAAGTATTTTGCAGAATAATCATCAACAGAATTGTACCAACACTTGAGGGAAAACTTTGGAAAGAGCAGACAGGATTTAGAAAAGGAAGATCATGCATAGACCACATATTTGTACTTAGACAAATATTAGAACAGGCAAATGAGTGGCATAGCACAACATATGCACTGTTTACAGATTTTGAGAAAGGCTTTGACAGTGTCAACAGAGATGCACTGTGGAAAATACTAAGATGGAATGGCCTCCTCCATAAGACAGTGAGTGTAATCAAAGCTCTATACGAGGGTTTTCAGTACAAAGTGATCTGTGGAGAACATACCTCCAGCAGCTTTAGGGTACAAACAGGAGTGAAACAGGGATGTGTACTATCACCAACATTATTTATCTTGGCAGTAGACTGGTTAATGAAGGAGGCAATATCAGACAAACGCAGAGGATTACAATGGGCCCTTGACACAGTGCTGGAGGACCTTGACTTTCCGGACGACATTTGTCTATTATCAAG
Source organism: Achatina immaculata (assembly GCA_009760885.1). NCBI lineage: Eukaryota > Metazoa > Mollusca > Gastropoda > Stylommatophora > Achatinidae > Lissachatina > Lissachatina immaculata. Next base: position 76,222,700 of record CM019716.1, read on the forward strand.
CAGCCACAAAGATATGCAAGATAAAATGAACAAGCTAACTCAGAATGCAAACAACATAGGACTAAAGATCAACGTAGGAAAGGCAAAGTTAATGAAGCAAAATGTGAACAACAGAAAAATACTCAGAGTAGATAGCAAGTTAGTGGAGGAGGTCAATGAATTTGTATATCTTGGCAGTAGAGTAGTAGAAAATGGAGACAGCACAGAGGACATCAACAGCAGACTTACTAGAGCAAACCAGGCTTTTGCAATGCTGCAAGACTATATGGAAATCTAAAAAACTAAGCATGAATACGAAAATCAGGATATTTAAGAGTAAAGTTCTAAGTGTACTACTCTATGAAAGTGAATGCTGGAAAATCACCAAAACCAAAGAAAACAAGTTGAATTATTTCCAGACTAAATGTTTGCGAAGAATTAGAAAAATATTTTGGCCAAACACCATAAGAAATAACATCCTGTTGGCAGAAATGCAGATGAAACCACTGACAACAATTATTGAGGAAAGACGCTGGCGATGGTTGGGACATGTGCTTCGAATGACTGACAATTCACTACCAAAAATAGCACTAAGATGGACACCACAGGGGAACAGAAGTAAGGGCAGACCAGAAGAGACATGGAGAAGAACAACAGAAAGGATGTTGAGCAATAGAGGGCTCACCTGGGCAAGAGCAGAAAAAAAGGCAAAGGACAGCCATTTGTGGAAAACCCTTGCAGTGTCCTGGGCACTTAAGGTTCAGAGACAGAGAGAGATTTTTGGGGCTCCCTACCCCTCTGTCCACCCACCCATCCACACACACCCACTGTGGATACAAACAGCCTGACCACGTGTCCTACATAAATTAACTCCCCCCCCCTCAACTTTGGTTGCTGTTGTAGTTATCTGTCTAGTTTTAGTTTGTATGTTTTGTTATCTATGGGCCAAAAGTCACATGTCATTTCGCTACTTTCCCCAATCCCATCTCCAAATGGTCTAACAGGCAGGTCTTGTTTTGCCACTCATCAAATATTCTAACACTTGATCACGCTAAATCTGGAGCCTCTTGTCAGTCCATAACATACACCAGGTTTCTGGTGACATGCCTGTTAGCCTGACCCAGTCCAGATCCTCCTGCTGGGTCTGTCTGTCTGGGTCCCTATATGTTAAACTACCGCAAGAGAATATGTTCCAGGTTCCACTCACAGATTTATTTGAGATTAAGATCACTCCCCCCCCCCACCCCCACCACCTTTTCTTTTCAAATAAAATGTGTACTTCTTTCTTCCATCACTCACCCCACAGAGTGCTGCAAATGACTGCAACAACGTTATCGTGAACTATAAGGAATGGTGCAATGTTTCTTTAACACAATCCATCACTACGGAGACTACTGTGATCCCTGCCCTGTTAGCCAGGCTACGCCTGTCACTGAGGGCACCAACAGAGAGGTGGGACAGGGTCTTGGTCAGCTATGATTTGCTAACCCTGACGCTAGCATGTCAGCTAGCAAAATCTGACAGCGTCTTCACTGAGAAATGGCATAATGAAAGCTACATGCCGTCACATTACTGCTACTGTCACAATAGTGACAGTCCTATGATCTAAATTATCTGTTGCAGCTGAAATTTACTGCCCATAACAGCTCGGAAACATGACAAACAGTAACGTACAACTTGTAATCTCATGCATAAGCCATTTCACACCTCAGCTTTTACAATAAGGCACCATAAATTTATTACAGTCTTCAAAAGAAAAACAAATGCTTGTACAGTACTTCATATTTTGACCTACTGCTGTTTGTTTTGATTGACAAAGGTCTAGACCTTCGGATCTCACTCATTACTGAAATGCACTCTTGTCTACGACTCCTAGGAGAAGCTCCTGAAACTGAAATGTCAGGTTCTTCTGTTTGGTTAACTGACGTCCTTCAACATGTCAGCAGTGTGAGCTGTACCAGTTCTCAGTGCCTGTCCCAAACTGATGATATGTGCAAACTTAGAGTCTTCTTCTTCTTTGTTGTTCACTCAGACATAGACACTGATGATACATGCAAACTTAGAGTCTTCTTCTTCTTTGTTGTTCACTCAGACATAGACACTGATGATATGTACAAACTTAGAGTCTTCTTCTTCTTGTTGTTCACTCAGACATAGACACTGATGATACGCACAAACTTAGAGTCTTCTTCTTCTTTGTTGTTCACTCAGACATAGACACTGATGATACGCACAAACTTAGAGTCTTCTTCTTCTTTGTTGTTCACTCAGACATAGACACCGATGATACGTACAAACTTAGAGTCTTCTTCTTCTTTGTTGTTCACTCAGACATAGACACTGATGATACGTACAAACTTAGAGTCTTCTTCTTCTTCTTTGTTGTTCACTCAGACATAGACACCAATCTCTCTCACAAACGCAGCAGTCTGTCTCAGGTTTCCAACATCACCATAGTCAGAGGCTGAGTTCTGGTCAGGCCCTCTGTGGACTATGTAGCTGACAACTCTAGATGATGTAGTGTGCTGTCTGCTGCTCTTCTCTCTTCTCCTTCCTGAACTTTCTGAGTCAATAATGTTCATTGCTGCAGATAAAGTTCCTCTCTATTCCCTCTCTGTTCCTAGTCTATACCTGCAGCACACAGGTCACTTAAAGAGTGAACAACTGTGCAGCACAGCTAACCAAACTGACTTTTCATGCAGTGAAACTAGGCTGTAGACTGGCTCTCACTAAGTCCCAGTCTACCCAAGCGTAAAAATGGGTCGCCTGTCACCACCAGTGTTAATGAACTATTTACAAGTAGAAAGCACCTGTTGGCAATGTCAGGTATATCAAATTACACATACTGCATATTAAGAAGGGGGGGGGGAACGACTCACATTACCAGAATTCACAGTGAATGAAAAAAAAACAAACCAAATAACAAAACTGAGTGGTTCTTTTCCGCACCATAAATAGTGGTCTTCATGTGGCTTCCTACACAACTTGACCACAGTTTTCCTCTGGTTTGTAAGTCCTGCACTTATTCTTTGCTGAATCTGAAGACTTTCTGTAGTAATTCAGTCACATTTTCACACTCAATATTCTACAACAGCTTGAGATGCTCTCTGTATTAATCCCATCAGTCAGTCAGTCATTTGTATGTCCCTTGCAGAACTTTGCCTCCCTAACAGCTCTCCTGTAGGCCTCTTGGTTGTTAGCAAGATGCCCTGCTGCTGATGCATCCATTTGCAGATTATCAACGATGCCTTGCAGCCATCTTCGCCTTGGTCTTCCTCTCTTTCTTTTTCCCATTATGTACCCTTCCAAGACGGTCTTCTCTAGATTATCATAACGTTTAATGTGTCCAAAATATTTAAGTTTTCTCTGTTTAATCCTCTTTACTAGCCAGCCTTCTTCAATATTAAGTTCTTGTGGTGTGGATATATTTGTTCTTTTCTGCGTCCATGATATCTGATGAACTCTTCTGTAGCATTTAATTCCAAACATAACATATATCATAAAGAGATTAATCCCATACAGAACATATATCATAGTGAGATTAATCCCATACAGAACATATATCATAATGAGATTAATCCCATACAGAACATATATCATAAAGAGAATCTTTAAACACAGGTAAGATCTGTGACAAATTTTCTCCAAACATTTTTATGAAAATGAAAAAAAATTAGCAACACAAGTACTTTTCTGTGCTGAGAGTGTAGACTGGCTTAGTGGTTTGCTTCATGTAAGAAAACATTTTAAAAATATAGTATTTTAACATTTTCACACATTAAAAAAACAAAAAAAACAAAAAAAACATAAATCACAGCCTACCCTATTTTTTCTGTTACATTAATGCTCATGAGCACAACCACATAATGTGGTATCACACATATATGTCATTTCTAATCCAGACAATGGATTGAATATACATCATCAAAAGCAGTCATCACCAATTTTGTCCATCAGAATCCCTAAACAGATGATTAAAGTTGAAATATATTCTCAAAATCATAAACAAATAACCATATACTCCTTGTAACCATAGTCAATAAATGACAATTTGCTTTTAAGAGTAATGCATGAAAAGTTCCTCAATATTACATATATAATTACAATCCATTCATAAAATCAATCTCAAGATTAAAATTTCAGCAAATCTAGTGTTAATTATCAACAAATGATACATGAATGTATGCGTAATTTTTTTTTAATCCACCATTTTCAAGATTGAAGTTTAATCTCTAATGCAAAGTGAGAGATGATCATAAATTCCTTCTCTGATTAAGAAAGAGTATATCTAAAAAAAACTATGCTAGACAGAAACATGAACGTACAAACAGTATGCTGTATTAAAATGGCATCTATTAACTCTATCCGGGCCACCTAAAAACAAACGCGGACGTTCTCGTAGTGCCACACAGAAAGCGCGGGTCTTGATATGTATAGGGGGTATAGTTGTAAAAGTGAATGTACAAAGTATTTCCACTTTAAAAGTATACATATTATGCATGAAAATAATTGTAAATGTAAGAAGATTTCATAAATGAAGAGTTTTTTTAGGAAAAAAGTAGTGTGATGATTTTAGCTGATAATTGTGTAGTGCTTACCATCAGCAATGCCTAGATGTACAATGTTTACCATCGGCAATTTCCAGATCTACTTAAATTTTCATCCCATCTCGTCGTACGGTGGCATTCTCACTAAAATAATGTCTGAAATAACCATCTAACTACTTCTCCAGTCCATTTAATAGGTCTAGATGTACTTGGGGTACATTCAGGAACAGTGGTCTGGTCATAGGACATGTCCTTATGCCTCCGAAATCACAATAAATATTGAAATTTCTCAGTTAAAACATCGATTTCGCCTAGTTGTTAGTCACGCTTTGGATTGAACTATGAAAGGTCACCAGACATGTGCAGATAAATCGTGTACAATACAAAGTTTTACAATAGTTTTACACTGCAGCGAAACAAAATCGCTATAACGACCATGGCAGGCGCTAGACTAACAAGAAGAATTCACCACAGTGATCATGGCAGGAAAAGAGTTAAGAACAAACTTTTTAAACTGATGGACTGGGAAGGATGGTCCAACACAATGGCCAGAACTTCGTTGGACATTACCCCTCCCGACTCTTTTTTTTTTTTCTGGAGGTAAACTACTGAGAAAGCGCTCATTTCCCCAGCTTCTGACAATGAAACTTCAAAAGGCAAGGATAACGGATACTTCAGCGATGGTGCCAAAAGATATGTTGGAGAACATGAGGCAAGAAATTGAGCATTGCTTAGATATTCTTCGGGGTAACAAATGCAGAACATGCTGAAGCTCGTGAATATAAATTTTAAAAAATAAAAACAAAAAAAAACTTTCTGAACTGAGATAAAATATGAAAAAAAAAAGCCTACAAGTCTGTATCTATTATTATTTTTTGCATAACAAATGTCTGAAATCAGGGAAAGAATTTGTAATCATTCTGCATAATGAAATTTGATACACATCATCTAACATAAAAATAACAGATGTACAGTAACACTCAATTTAAATCTTCTAACTCATTCTGTGTCTATGGGAAAAATTTTACCACTTCTGGTTTGTCCGTTGAGTGCCGTTTGGTAAAATTTTACCACTTGTTTCGTTTCTTAAAAAAAAGGGTGCAATTTTTAAATTGTACACGTTTTATTTGTGCATGTCCAGTGAACTTTCATAGTTCAGTCTGAAGTGTGCCTAACAACCGAGTGAAAATGGGTGTTTTTTTTTAGAAATTTCAACATTTTGTGTGATTTCTGAGACATATGGACAAGCCCTACAACCAGACCACTGGTCTTGAAATTGCTCCAAGCTGATTTTGATCAGACTGAAGAAGTAGTTAGAAGGTTCAGACATTATTTCAGCCAGACTAGTACAAGACGACGTCGACAAGTCCATCTACAAATCTCAGATGGTAAGAAGTGTGGATCTAGTGTGGATCTAGACCTAGCCGATGGTAAGTAGGACACAATTATTGTCTAAAAACATCACATTACTTCTTTTTCCTAAAAAATTCTGCATTTATGAAATATTCATAGATTTACAGCTATTTCTATATGTAAAATGTATATTTCTAATGTGGAATACTGTCTTACATTCATTTTTACAACTATACCCCCTATACAAATCAAGACCTGCGCTTTTAATTTGGCACAAAACGGAACATCTGCGTTTTTTTCTATGGCACAGAAACAGTTAATACGAAACTAACAGTCAATACAGTCAATTATAACTTCTGCTACACTTAGCACAAGTGTATTTTTTTCTATACAACGTGACAATTGTACAATAAAGCTTAACGTATATCTAAGTTCTCCGCACGCACAATGAAATATACATCTAATACTTGTAAAGGTCAATTGAGTTGTAGAATTTTACCCATGCAGTAGAAACTCTGAAACGATACTATCTCGGCTATCGGGTCTTCTTTCCACTTTTTGGGCCTCTTTTCTCGTCCTAAAACTCAGGAAAATAAAATACAAGGTAACATTTTAGAAAAAAATGAAACATTGTTAAAAAAATATGCATTCTACGGAGTCAACATTTTAGTCAAGTGCAGTTCTTTTTTTTTTTTTTTTGTTTAACCATATTTTATTTAACTGCATTTTTAAAAATCTCTGTAGCTTCAGTACAGCAGCCAAGAGTAGGTTGGGGAAACTATCTGCTGGCTTTGACTTTCCTGAACCTCGGGTTTACAAGTTTTTTTTCGTTTGTGCTAGACAGTGGGATGTGCAGGTCTTCTGCAGCTGTTCTGTACTTCTGTACAGTATGTCACTGACAGAGAAGTCTGGCAGTAGGATGTTTTTTTCTGAAAATCTTATAACACAAATGTTCTGTTACAGACAGGGAAACAACCGTACAAAACCCTCCAGACCAACAGAAGAAGCACTCCCTCTCCAAGAAAAAAGTGTTCTGCCCCTTGCAACTGACACTCAGACTGGGGGGAGGGTGACACTCAGACTGGGGGAAGGGTGACACTCAGACTGGGGGAAGGGTGACATTCAGACTGGGGGAAGGGTGACACTCAGACTGGGGGAAAGTGACACTCAGACTGGGGGAAGGGTGACACTCAGACTGGGGGAAGGGTGACACTCAGACTGGGGGAAGGGTGACACTCAGACTGGGGGAAGGGTGACACTCAGACTGGGGGAAGGGTGACACTCAGACTGGGGGAAGGGTGACACTCAGACTGGGGGAAGGGTGACACTCAGACTGGGGAGAAGGTGACACTCAGACTGGGGGAAGGGTGACACTCAGACTGGGGGAAGGGTGACACTCAGACTGGGGGAAGGTGACACTCAGACTGGGGGAAGGGTGACACTCAGACTGGGGTAAGGTGACACTCAGACTGGGGGAAGGGTGACACTCAGACTGGGGGAAGGTGATACTCAGACTGGGGGAAGGGTGACACTCAGACTGGGGGAAGGGTGACACTCAGACTGGGGGAAGGGTGACACTCAGACTGGGGGGGAGGTGACATTCAGACTGGGGGGGAGGTGACACTCAGACTGGGGGAAGGTGATACTCAGACTGGGGGAAGGTGACACTCAGACTGGGGGAAGGGTGACACTCAGACTGGGGGAAGGGTGACACTCAGACTGGGGGGAGGGTGACACTCAGACTGGGGGAAGGGTGACACTCAGACTGGGGGAAGGGTGACACTCAGACTGGGGGGAGGGTGACACTCAGACTGAGGGAAGGGTGACACTCAGACTGGGGGGAGGGTGACACTCAGACTGAGGGAAGGGTGACACTCAGACTGGGGGAAGGTGACACTCAGACTGGGGGAAGGTGACACTCAGACTGGGGGGGAGGTGACACTCAGACTGGGGGAAGGTGACATTCAGACTGGGGAGAAGGTGACACTCAGACTGGGGGAAGGTGACACTCAGACTGGGGGAAGGTGACATTCAGACTGGGGGAAGGTGACACTCAGACTGGGGGAAGGTGACACTCAGACTGGGGGAAGGTGACACTCAGACTGGGGGAAGGTGACACTCAGACTGGGGGAAGGTGACACTCAGACTGGGGGAAGGTGACACTCAGACTGGGGGAAGGTGACACTCAGACTGGGGAGAAGGTGACACTCAGACTGGGGGAAGGTGACACTCAGACTGGGGGAAGGTGACACTCAGACTGGGGGAAGGTGACACTCAGACTGGGGGAAGGTGACACTCAGACTGGGGTAAGGTGACACTCAGACTGGGGGAAGGTGACACTCAGACTGGGGGAAGGTGATACTCAGACTGGGGGAAGGTGACACTCAGACTGGGGGAAGGTGACACTCAGACTGGGGGAAGGTGACACTCAGACTGGGGGGGAGGTGACATTCAGACTGGGGGGGAGGTGACACTCAGACTGGGGGAAGGTGATACTCAGACTGGGGGGAAGGTGACACTCAGACTGGGGGAAGGTGACACTCAGACTGGGGGAAGGTGACACTCAGACTGGGGGGAGGGTGACACTCAGACTGGGGGAAGGTGACACTCAGACTGGGGGAAGGTGACACTCAGACTGGGGGGAGGGTGACACTCAGACTGAGGGAAGGTGACACTCAGACTGGGGGGAGGGTGACACTCAGACTGAGGGAAGGTGACACTCAGACTGGGGGAAGGTGACACTCAGACTGGGGGGAAGGTGACACTCAGACTGGGGGGGAGGTGACACTCAGACTGGGGGAAGGTGACATTCAGACTGGGGAGAAGGTGACACTCAGACTGGGGGGAAGGTGACACTCAGACTGGGGGAAGGTGACATTCAGACTGGGCGGAAGGTGACACTCAGACTGGGGGAAGGTGATACTCAGACTGGGGGGGAGGTGACACTCAGACTGGGGGGAAGGTGACACTCAGACTGGGGAGAAGGTGACACTCAGACTGGGGGGAAGGTGACACTCAGACTGGGGGGAAGGTGACACTCAGACTGGGGAGAAGGTGACACTCAGACTGGGGGGGAGGTGACACTCAGACTGGGGGGAAGGTGACACTCAGACTGGGGAGAAGGTGACACTCAGACTGGGGGAGAGGTGACACTCAGACTGGGGGGAAGGTGACACTCAGACTGGGGGGGAGGTGACACTCAGACTGGGGAGAAGGTGACACTCAGACTGGGGGGAGGTGACACTCAGACTGGGGGAAGGTGACACTCAGACTGGGGGGGGATGTGACACTCAGACTGGGGGGAAGGTGACACTCAGACTGGGGGGAAGGTGACATTCAGACTGGGCGGAAGGTGACACTCAGACTGGGGGAAGGTGATACTCATACTTGGGGGAAGGTGACACTCATACTCGAGGGAAGGTGACACTCATACTTGAGGGAAGGTGACACTCATACTTGAGGGAAGGTGACACTCATACTTGGGGGAAGGTGACACTCATACTTGAGGGAAGGTGACACTCATACTTGAGGGAAGGTGACACTCATACTGGGGAGGGTGACACTCATACTGGGGAGGGTGACACTCGGACTGGGGGAGGTGACACTCGGACTGGGGGAGGTGACACTAGGACTGGGGGAGGTGACACTCGGACTGGGGGAGGTGACACTCAGACTGGGGGAAGGTGACACTCGGACTGGGAGAAGGTGACACTCAGACCGGGGGAAGGTGACACTCAGACCAAGGGAAGGTGACACTCAGACCAGGGGAAGGTGACACTCAGACCAGGGGAAGGTGACACTCAGACTGGGGGAGGTGACACTCAGACCAGGGGAAGGTGACACTCAGACCAGGGGAAGGTGACACTCTGACTGGGAGAGGGTGACACAGATTGGGAGAAGGTGACACTCAGACTGGGAGAGGATGACACTCAAAAAGGGAGTAATATTTTAACCGGTTTCATAATGTTTAAAAAAAAATGAGCATTTTATAGCTCCTAAATTTTAGTATACTATTAATATATATTATATTAACATTACAATTCCGTGATAATATGGAATAATATTAAAATAAGTGCACAAATTCAAGTATCTTGGTACAACGATAACATCAAATGGTAGGTGTAGCACAGAAGTCAAAAACAGAACGTGCCAGGTAAAGGTAGCACTTCAGACAACGAAATCTATTTTGTGTAGTCCATCTTTGTCAACAGATACTAGGAAAAGAATACTGAAATGCTATATGGGGCCAGTATTGCTATAATGTGGGAGCGAACCATGGTAACTAACAAAAACAACAAGAGCATTAGAGGCAACTGAAACGTGGTTCCTACGAAGAATGTTAAGAATGCCAAGGACAGCCAAAATAACAAATGAAGAATGCCTAAGAAAAGCTCATGAGAAACGAACCTTAATGAACAGACTATGGAGGAGACCGTCTTGGTTCACCGGGCAAATAATGAGAAGAGGAGGAATTGAACATATCATGACAACAGGGGAAAATGGGAGGCAGGAAAGGAAGAGGTAGACCAAGAGAGTAAATCTTAGATGGCTTGACAGAATGGCATGAGAGAAGCACAACAACAGAACTGAAAGATCAGAAACTGTGGAGAGACACGGTCACTGACACCTTCATGCATGGCACATGATGATACTTTAGTAAAATGCATGATGGTCGCAAGGCATCATTGATAATCTGCATATGGATGCATCAGAAACAGGGCATCTTGCTTACAACAGATTGGCCTACAGGAGAGCTGTTAGGGAGGCAAAGTTCCGCAAAGGACATGCAAAATGACTGACTGACTGACATGATTAATGGTTCTAAAAATTTTAGCTAAATGTGATTTTGCTAAGTCTGATTCAGACAATACAGAACACTTTGTCTTCGTGAAGAATATATCACAGTTCACAGTCACTCAATCACCGTATCTCTGACAACATGTAAGAAACGGTACCTTATCTCTATGAAAGCCATTAGCCTCCAGTATCTGCCTTGTGCAGTTGTTGATATGCTTGAAGCGATCAGAGCCCAAGAGTATTCCACCATACCACCTCGAAACCACCACGATCACATTTTCAACATTCATAATCTACAATACAACAAAGAGCCAGAATGTTAACCCTTCCATAAACGTTTTTTTCAATGATAAGATAAATGATAAGATTTTTTTTCAATGATAAGATAAAGAAGATAATCATCTCATAAACTGTTTTTTTTAAAAAAATTCTGATGGTGCTGCAGGCAGTCACCATTCAATACTGTCTATTCTCCATGTGCAAGGAGGGGAGCAAAGACTGGTAGGGGATGTTCCAGATTATGACCGATAAACCACAGCTGACCAAAACCCTTAAACCCTTCTTGTCTACTTTATCTTTTATCAGATCAGCCTGGATAATGAGGCAGGGCTCATTATGGTTGGTGCCAATGGTGGTTGCATCCACAAAGATGCTGCCTTTTTTTTTGGGAGGGGTGGTGGGTGGGGTGGGGTGCAAGGAGCTTGAAGCTAGCAGAGTAAACCACTGACGGTTCACACTGACTCAGCTGTTTGGACACATCTTCAATATCCCCTGTGGACTGAAGTGAAGTCCCTTATGGGACTAAATGTGATATCCCACTGTTCCCCATCATTCACAATCTGGCATGTGAACAGAGTAAGGTAAAGTGTTATGTCATGGAGGTACCTAGGGGATATGGTATTAGCGCCCATATTTTCCATCACCTCTCAGTACACTAGAAGGTGGCGTGGTCAGCATCAAGCCTGGGTGCCTTTCTATCCCCAGCTCCAGAACCCAGGTGCCCTTTTCTAAAGCAGGGTGACAGGGGCACTTCTGGTTGGATTTGAACCATGTGTCTTCACCATGAGAGATCAGTGCACTAAAACTCTGCCACTTGAGCACCTATGTGAAAAGAGTGATAAAGCAGGTAGACTCCATCTTCAGATGCTGCTATCCCCAACTATATTGTATTGGGTACCCAATCTACGGTTGGGTCAACTAGATGGCACCAGTTGTGGGTCCTGAATCCACAACTTTCCAAGTTCAATGAAATTAGTCTACCCGTGCCTTTATATCTATGAATGAAAATGTATACATATATGCACACATAATAAGGATCACCACGGCACTGACTGCAAACAGCTACTTAACAACAGCAATACCTGGCAATAGTAAGACACCTCCCAGCCCCAAAGGAAAAAACAAATTAAAACAGATACCTGCAACAGGTGTAGCATCCTAGAGCCTGCATGTGTTTCACCATCATCATCACAGCCTTGATACACAAGTCCAGAGTCAGACATTATTCTGTAGGCAAACATGTTGTGGGTTGCATTGGCAATCTTCTTGTTTTCCAGGAGTTCATTTAGTACCGCTGGTATCTGAGAGATGATCACAAGAAACAAAACATCATAAAACACATTTCTTCCTGTATCTGAGAGATAATGACAAGAAACAAAACATCATAAACCACATTTCTTCCTGTATCTGAGAGATAATCACAAGAAACAAAACATCATAAAACACATTTCTTCCTGTATCTGAGAGATAATGACAAGAAACAAAACATCATAAACCACATTTCTTCCTGTATCTGAGAGATAATGACAAGAAACAAAACATCATAAACCACATTTCTTCCTGTATCTGAGAGATAATGACAAGAAACAAAACATCATAAACCACATTTCTTCCTGTATCTGAGAGATAATGACAAGAAAAAAAACATCATAAACCACATTTCTTCTTGTATCTAAGAGATAATCACAAGAAACAAAACATCATAAAACACATTTCTTCCTGTATCTGAGGGATAATGACAAGAAACAAAACATCATAAACCACATTTCTTCTTGTATCTAAGAGATAATGACAAGAAACAAAACATAATAAACCACATTTCTTCCTGTATCTGAGAGATAATGACAAGAAACAAAACATCATAAACCACATTTCTTCTTGTATCTGAGAAATAATGACAAGAAATAAAACATCATAAACCACATTTCTTCTTGTATCTGAGAGATAACCACAAAAAACAAAACATCATAAAACACATTTCTTCCTGTATCTGAGGGATAATGACAAGAAACAAAACATCATAAACCACATTTCTTCTTGTATCTAAGAGATAATGACAAGAAACAAAACATAATAAACCACATTTCTTCCTGTATCTGAGAGATAATGACAAGAAACAAAACATCATAAACCACATTTCTTCTTGTATCTGAGAAATAATGACAAGAAATAAAACATCATAAACCACATTTCTTCTTGTATCTGAGAGATAACCACAAAAAAACAAAGCACCATAAACCAAATTTCTTCATCACTAACCAAATTTCTTCTTGTATCTCAGAGATAACCACAAGAAAAAAAAAAACATCATAAACCACATTTCTTCTTGTATCTAAGAGATAACCACAAGAAACAAAACATCATAAACCAAATTTCTTTTGTTTCTGAGAGATCTTCTTTTTCGTACGCATCGTCTGTCTATATCTGTAGTCCTGTCTCTTGGATAAATTTCACTGTTTTTTGTAATTCATGTATGGACTGGTAGAGCTTATCTTCTTTGGTGGTTTCACTGGCCCAGTAATTACTTCTCAGTGTCTCATAGTTGGTGCAGTTTTGGAGGATATGTTCCACAGTTTGGGGCACCTGGGCACATGTACAAAGATTAGTAGTACCAACCTTAAACTTTGTATACATATGACTTCAGAGTCGGCTGTGTCCTGTTTGGAGACAGAAAATGGTGACTTGTTCATTTCTGTTTAACATGTGATAGTCATCATGTGGTGGTGTTTGTGGCTTCCTGTAGGTTTTTATCATGCTTTTCTTCTGATTATAGGTAACTGGTATGTCTGGTTGTTCCATTTCAGTGCCCTCTTTGGCCAGATGGTCAGCTTTCTCATTGCCTGGTATCCCACAGTGGGAGGGAATCCACTGCAAAGTGATTCCATGTTGTAAACCAATTTTTGACAAGGCATTCTTAAGATCTGGTAGTTTGTTGCATTGAAGAGCTTCCAGTACTAATCTTGCTTCTGCAAGAATTACTACGAGGCATGTATCAATTCTGGGGTCTGATAGTTTTTCAACTGCAGCAATAATCGCCCTAATTTCTGCATCATAGTTGTTGCATTATTTTCCAGTGGGTATGGAAATCTTGTCAGTGGTGTTGTTATTATATTCAATATGTGCTCCTGCCCCTACATTCTTTATGGCATTGTGTGTAGATCCATCTGTATACACATGTATTCAGGTGTCATATGGATATTTGTCATCTAGCACACTAAGTGTGGCTGTTGATCTTACAAGACTGCTTTGCATCTCACCATTCTGCACACTTTGAATAGTTACTTGTGTACAATCTGCTTCCTTCCATGGTGTATGCTCTGGTACAGATGATAATGGAGTGACTAGAGTTGGAAAGTCGGGTATCAGCTTACGCATGTGCTTGGCCTGATGAATGAAGCTGCTTTTTTTAAGCCGTCTTAGTGCCAAGTTCTCTCAATCTCTCCTTCAGGGGATGGCTTACAGAGCTGAAGAATTTCTCTCCCAAGGACATGACCTTTGTGTCTCTAAGTTCTTTTAGCGCTTGAACACCAACTATTTTCTGAATTTCTGCTATTGGTGTGGACCTCATGGCACCTGTGACAATCCGTAGTGACTGATTTTGTACCTTGTCTAGAATATGCAGCGTAGTGTTTGATGCTGGTTCTAACCAAATTTCTTCTTGTATCTAAGAGGCAACTACAAGAAACAAAACATCACTAACCAAATTTCTTCGTGTATCTAAGAGACAACTATAAGAAACAGTACATTTACATGAGAACCAAATTTCTTGTATAAAACACAATATATCTGCATCAGTAAACAATTTCTTTTTTTCATCCAGTGGTGATTTCAAGATTATACTGCAAAGCCTACCATAGAAAGCCTTCGTTTAAATGTCATTTAACCCTCTGAACCCAAATTTCTGTACAATTCAGGCAAACAAATATGTTTTATCTTCCCAATTTCCCACTAGATTAAGATCTCAGCTATAACTGATCTACACAACATGAGCTGCCTGATCATACAGATATGTCAAATTTTATCTGCAAACTGTCAAACTGTTTTTAAAAAAAAAATGCTGAGTTTGATCTAAAATTCATGACAGAGTTATCACTTGATCTCAGATTGCTGTACCTTCTTTCGTGAGTCCAGAGAAATTTGATTATGTTCTGAAGGTTAAAATGTCAGTTCAAAATTGTGAAGGAAATGATACTCAACATGGACATTAAGAAGCATAACAAACTGGAAATGATACTCTACCTAAGTCAAAGAAAGAACAATGAGAATGACATGGGGTGGCCATTATTAAGAGACGGACAAAGATGTCTTTGTGTACCATCAAGGCATGAGACTACGTTGTCTGTTACCACCAAGGCATGAGACTACACATATCTTGTCTGTGTGTATCATCGGGGCATGATACTTACACATATCTTGTCTGTGTGTATCATCAAGGCATGAGACTACATATATCTTGTCTGTGTGTATCATCGGGGCATGACACTTACACATATCTTGTCTGTGTGTATCATCAAGGCATGAGACTACATATATCTTGTCTGGGTGTACCATCAAGGCATGAGACTACGCAGTCTGGAGAACTAATGAAGCTATTATTGATTAGATATCACAGGACTGGAAGAAAGCCGTTATCTGGCCAGGTGCTTTCAAATTCAGAAGAACACATTCTACCTGTACCTACCTGTGCCTTGTCTGTGACATGTGCCAAGTGAGCCTGGAAGGTGCTCCTTCTGTCCGTGAGAGTGTCACCATGAAAAATTTCAGGACATGGCACTGAAGACAGCAAAAAACATGCACAATACATAATTTGTCAGTCAGTCACCTGCATCAGTCACTTGCATGCCCTTACGGAACTTTGCCTCTCTAACAGCTCTCCTGTAAGCCTCTTGGTTGTAAGCAAGATGCCCTGCTGCTGATGCATCCATTTGTAGATCATCAACGATGTCTTGCAGCCATCTTCACCTTGGTCTTCCTCTCTTTCTTTTTATGTACTCTTCTCTAAATTATCATGACATTTAATGTATCTGAAACATTTCAGTTTTCTTTGTTTAATCCTCTTTACTAGCCAGCCTTCCTCAATATTAAGTTCTTGTAATATGGATATATTTGTTCTTTTTTGTCCATGATATTTGAAGTAGCATTTACATTCAAAGACATTTATGTGCTTCTCAGCTGTTCTGTTAAGTGTCCAGGTCTCACAGGCATATGTTGCAATGGGAAAGATGCATTCCCTTAAAAATCTTATTTTTGTAGTTCTGTTTGTTCCTCTCCACAGATTCTTTAGTTGTTTTACTTTCTGAAAAGCGACAGATGTCCTCCTTTTAATTTCCCTCATTGTATCTCCATTATTAGTTAGTAATAATCCAAGATATTCAAAACTCTCCACTTCTTCCAATTTTTCCTCATTGATACATATTTCAGCTGCCTTATTTTTTTGTCAGTTGTCATCAATTTAGTTTTCTTCGCATTAAGATAGAGGTTTTGCTCTTCGCTGTTCTTACAGACTGACATAGTTTTTCCACTCCTTTTTGTGTTGTGGACAGTAACACTGTGCCATCAGCATATCTAATCTCTGGTACTTCATAACCTCCAAATGTTATGGCAATATAATATTCTTTGTCTACATCTTCTCTAACGTTCCTCATTATATTTTCAGCATACAAGTTAAATAAGGAAGGCGACAATATGCACCCCTGATGGACCCCTTGTTTTATGTCAAACCAAGTTGTTGTTTCACCATTTATTGCTGCCTGTTGGTCTAGAACTAGTAAAGTTATCTATACAGAAAACAATCTATGTAACTGATTATGTAACATATTATTTTACAAATAAATTATATAACACATTATTTTACAAACAGAGAGAACTTTATAAACCTTTTAACCCACCATCAGCCCTTTAAACAGTTTTTAAAAAAATTGAAAACATAAAATAACAACATTTATATTGTTTAGTTCTGCACATAGGAGGAGTTTATAAACTGCTGCAAAAACTTCTTCTTTCTTTGATCACTTTCAGGCACCAGCTTGTATACTTCTGAAGTAACCAACACTAAGCTGGAGTTTGTATACATCCCCACACAGCTTTTCTTGGACTTGTATAGGTGCTGACCTCATCTGTTTTCTCTGCTCCTCGTATGTTTGGCACCTCTTGTAGAACATGTTCTCTGGTCATTTTCCTGCTGTCTCGTGGAGGATCTTGAACTTGTTGAAAAGACGATACCTCAGTTTGTTGCGACTGGTGCTGTCAACACTAAAAAATGGTCACGGTATAATAATCTTAATAAAACACCGACTTTAAAAAAAATTTTTTTTTATTATGAAGAAGCGTTTGTGTTCCAAGAGCGTTGCTTGGTGGTTTAAGAGTTAATGAAACTTGGCATGTTCAAATGTTCAAACCTGACTGTGGCAAATACCGTGACTGCTCAACTGGGAAATAGCTAAGGTCACCAAGAATGCTGGGATCAAATTCGTCTTCATTGTCTTCGGCTTCTGCTGATTGAACCACAGCATGGCCATGCACTTGCAGATCTACAGAGAAATGAATGAACAAAAATCTGTTACTGAAATAATTTTTCCCAAGGATGTGTAAGTTATATTTATCACTGAGATTATTTCAGGAGATGTGGCATCCATATCTGAAGCTAAGGTTCGCTAATAATAACCACAATTCTTTCTTGCGGTGTTTCCTGGTGACAGACTGTCACTGCAGCCTGCCATATGAAGCAGGGATTGACAAGGCCCTGTTTCAGTACAGATTACACATCGCACTTCCATGTGCAGAAGGTCATGGAAATACGAACCTAACAATGTATCCCCAGTACGCCTTAACGGTATGGAAACAGGGCTTTTCACTTTACTCAGAAACTGACCTTGCGAAACAAGATCACTGGGGTAAACTGTTTTGCAACCTCCATAAAACAAGATCCCCGGGGTAAAATGTTTTGCAACCTCCATAAAACAAGATCCCCGGGGTAAAATGTTTTGCAACCTCCATAAAACAAGATCACTGGGGTAAACTGTTTTGCAACCTCCATAAAACAAGATCCCCGGGGTAAAATGTTTTGCAACCTCCATAAAACAAGATCACTGGGGTAAAATGTTTTGCAACCTCCATAAAACAAGATCCCTGGGGTAAAATGTTTTGCAATCTCCATAAAACAAGATCCCTGGGGTAAACTGTAAATTGTAATCTGTACAAAACAAGATAATTGCAGCAAAATGTTTCAAATTAATAAACAAAATCCCTAAAATGATTTGTTTTTACCCTTTACAAATTTGTTTTTTGAGTTAGTTACAATTAATGTAAAGGGTACTTAGCTCTTTCCAAGTTAAGAAAGAATGCTTTCTAAGTAAAGGCTTCCTTAAGCAAAAAAATAAATGCATTAATTATCTTCTTTTTTTTTTTCTTTTAGGGGACAGATTTTTCGCTGTGGGAGTTCAATCTTTTTCTCTTCGCTGAGAAGATAAATTATAAGATGTTCTGGGTATCTCAGTTTAATGTTTCATCTATGTCAAGAAGATAAGGTTAACAATGACATGCTTTGGAATGGTCCGGTGCTCCCTTTGCTGCTTTCAGATTCTTCTCTTCTCCATGCTTTCTTCTCTTCTCCGTGCTTTTTTCTCTTCTCCACGCTTTTTTTCTCTTCTTTTTTTCTCTTCTCCACGCTTTTTTTCTCTTCTCCGTGGTTTTTTCTCTCTTATTTAAAGAATCACTGAACATCATTCGTGCCAACTCTTTATAAAAAAAAAAAAAGGCGAGAAACAACATTCTAGAAATAGTTTGAAAAGCTGGTAATTATCTGTACACGTAATTTGCCATGAGGAACAGAAACCTATAGAACAGTGGTGCCAAACTCATGCAGCAGCCATTTTGCATACAGGAGTACCTCTTGCAGACCACATACTAACTACACACCTTACCTCTTTCGTTGCTGGAGGCGAACATGGACATTCCGATTTTACAGAATTAAATGTGCGGGTCTTGATATGTACAGGGGGTATAGTTGGAAAAGTAAATGTAACAAAGTATTTCCATACCTAAAAGAATACTTATTATGCACTAAAATAACTGTAAATGTATGAAGATTCCGTAAATGCAGAGGTTTTTTAGGAAAAAAGAAGTGGTGTAAAAGTAGGAGAACATTTTTGGCACCAAAAAAAAAAAAAAAAAACCAGATAACTGCATCCTATTTACCATCAGCACTGTACAGATCTACTTGTACCACACAACGAGATCATCAGATATGTGGCATGCTCACAAAAATAATGTCCGAAATAACCTTCTAGCTACTTCTCTAGTCCATCTAATAGGTCTAGATCTACTTGGGGTACATTCAAGAACAGCTGTCTGGTCATGGGGCATGTCCATATGCCTCCGAAGTCACAAAAAAGTTGAAAATTATCAATCAAAACTTTAAAAAATACCATGGCTGCTACCCACGCTTCAAACTAATGAAGAAAGGTCACTGAACACATGCACTAAATGTCTACAATCAAAATTTACACTGGTACACTGGTTTTTTTAACATAAAACGAAGCATGGAGCCCTATCGGGACATTCAACAAGGAACACTTAAACCGGAAATATCTTGATCGTGATACGCAGAAATGACAGAGTTAAACCACTACTACGTTTAAGGATGGTACTTGCAGCTGGTAATGCACTTATTGAAAGGAAATTAAAGTATGAAAAAGCAACAAGAAACACAAAAAAACCAACAATTATTCCAAAACATATGAAATAACATTAATGAACTAAGGTAATACTTTCATATGACCAAATGAAACCCAACAGAATCTGCTTTTCTTCACTCTCTGCAAAACATAATGTCACTCTGCGACAAGTATCTTGCTGGTCCCTCTAATTCCCACCTCCTACCATCTTTTGCTGGTCCCTCTAATTCCTACCTCCTACCATCTTTTGCTGACCCCTCTAATTCCCACCTCCTACCATCTTTTGCTGGTCCCTCTAATTCCCACCTCCTACCATCTTTTGCTGGTCCCTCTAATTCCCACCTCCTACCATCTTTTGCTGGTCCCTCTAATTCCCATCTCCTACCATCTTTTGCTGGTCCCTCTAATTCCCACCTCCTACCATCTTTTGCTGGTCCCTCTAATTCCCACCTCCTACCATCTTCCAGATGTACCTGTGTCTAAAAATAGCATTCCCCAACAGATCTCCATCTCATCTGCATATTAATACATATTAACAGTATAACAATCCTAGCAGTAAACAGACTATTACTTTCTTATCAGCTTTTAAAAACATACTTTCAAGTGGTAACCAAATGAGACATCAGTGTTTCCCAACTAGGTGTTATAGGTCATAAAAAAAAATTCTGCTGCGGGCTACCAGTCTGACACCCCTTGCTACGGAAGAATGCACAAGACATAAACTACAGCATCAACTATCACACAGAAACTTGCCAAGATTCAACCAGACAGTTGGTTGTTACCTTGCAAAAGCTTTGTAACGGTTTGCTGAATACTGACCAACTAGTCTAATACACTGAATGATAATGTATTCTTTTGTGTTCATATGTAATTAAGTAAACTTAATCCTTGGAGAAATAAGATGGAACAATAGATTACATAACAAAAAAATGCTGAATGAAGTTGATTTTTATGTAAAAATTCAACCCTGAGTGGAGAGTGACAGCAGATTTGATGTGAAATGTTCACAATCTATTTGATGTGAAGAGTGTACTCGGACAAGTATTTTTATCTTCTCTTCCTTATCTAAATCTTTAACAGAAAAATTTGGGGTAATAACATTAAAAAGTTTACTCATCACTGGAAGAGAAGATTTCTAGAATTTAGTTTTTTCACTCGTTATTACAGCAACTTTCCTTGTCACCATCTGATGTTTATTACAGCAACTTTCCTTGTCACCAACCGATGTTTATTACAGCAACTTTCCTTGACACCATTTGATGTTTATTACAGCAACTTTCCTTGTCACCATCTGATGTTTATTTTTACCTCTGTCAGATTTCTCCTGCAGAAATTCCCTCACAGCCTCAACCCACAGGAAGATTAGATCTTCTCCCATGTTATTGCTGGAAGAAGAAAGAACAAAAATTTAAAGAAATGCTGAACTAAAAACGGAGATAATTTTTACCAAAGTAAACACAAAAAAAAAAAAAAAAGGTTTCGTTATGTTAACACAAAATACACTACGTTTCATAGATTATGTGAGAAACAACAGCACTGGTAAACAAACAAACAAACTTACCAATTAACACAAAAAATGTATTTTATATCTAAAACACAAAAAAAATGTTTCACAAAAAAAAAAACAAAAAAAAAACCACCAAGTATTTTACATAATAAACACACACACACACACACACAAACCGTGTTTTACAAAGTAAACACAAAAAAACCTTTTACCAGTAAACTTGTGATAATTTGTTGTCAAGATTCACACGCTCCTCACCCCTCAGCCATGGGGCACTGTAAAAAGAGAAAAAAAATAATACAACATTCACTTTCATGTATCTATCTTTTCTCTCATATTTAAAGTAAAGGTAAGCCTTTCATGTCACAGAAGCACCTAGAGAATAAGGCGTTAGTGCCCAGTTTATCCTTGACCTCTCATCTCAGTAAAGGGCAATGTGCTTAGCCTTACATCTAGCAGTCTTTCCTTCCCCAGCTCTAGAAGAGGCCAGATACCCATTTCTACAGCTGGGTGACTGGGACACCTCCAGCAGAATTCACACCAACAGATTTCTTCACAAGTGATGAGTGCACTATCCACTTCACTACTCTGTAGCTCTGTCATGTGCTCATCTTACATCCTTCCCATACATCATATAAGACTCACATGGTAGTTTGCCAAGATTTTCCATTTTCAGTGAGCTTTTCAACCTCATCAAAGGATGTTATTCCCACTAAACTGGCCTCTCTTAACAATGTCCTCTTTAGAGTTTCACGTGGTCGACCTCTTTTTTCTTCAACCTTTTGTGTTCCACTTGATGTGCTGGGAATGAAAAGTGAATGTTGTCATGTACTGGGAGCACAAAAGTGTTGCTTTCAAATTTCCCCAACAACTAAAGCCCACAAGCTAAGGACATGCTGAACAATCTGTCAGCACTGGTATCCTATAAACAGACTATTACACTTTCTATTTTTCAATTTTGCTTTTCAGGGTTAGTGGCTGTGATTTTTTAAAACTTTTCCAAATCTCATTACAGATGCAAATTTTTACAAATAGGAAACAATAAGGTCCTCACACAGTAAAGTAACAGAATATGGTACTGTAGACTTTGAAAAAAAAAAATAATAAACAAAGCACTTTTAGGCATGAGAGAAAGAAAAATAACAAGAGAGTTACCTACAACTTGAACCATGGCATTCAGACAGTCATTGATGGCTTAGCTATCAAACACTTTTTTTTTGGGGGGTGCTAGATGGCTAAGTTGATTAATGCACTGTTCTCTCGTGACTAAACAGTTACTCGTCCTACCAGAATTCATGGTTCAAGTCTCTTGTCATTTTTTTTTTTATCTCTCATGTCTAAAAATGCCTCGTTTATGTTTTTTTTTTCCAAGGTCTAAAAATACAATACTGTTGTCTGTTACAATCCCCGTTACCAGTTTTCAAATTTTCCCATAAGATTCAAAATTGAATACACAGGTCTTTATTTTTTAGTTGCTCTGTATCTCAGTACAGTAATGTCAGTAACGGAAGTGTTTTGTAGCTAGAGGCTCTTCTGAAGACCTGTGGACACACAGTAGCCTGGTAAATGGTGTTTCACTCTCAGGGTGAGTATACAAAATATAAAAAACTATGATTCTCAACTGGCTCCACTACCTGACAGATATGTCTTGGTTTCTGGCTATAAGCATCAAGCAGGACCAGCTTTGCCTGACTGAGCCCAATAACCGTATCACCGCAGACATCGTTGCCTCAGCTCCAAGTAAAACTAAATAACCCTTTGCAGCTCAGATGTGAACCATTTGATTAAAGAAGCAATTTCTAATTGTTCTGCCACAGGAAGTCTGCAAGTGTGCCATTAGGAGAAGTGTTACTATTATTAATAATTATTATTAAAAGTCCATTTCTAAGTTTCCAGATCAGACAAATGTACTACATGGTTAACACTTTGTATCTCTGTGATATAATTTTTTTAAAAAATTGATGACCACTTGTGTAAATCCTCAGTTCACAAAAAGCTACAATAGTGATGTCTGAACAATAATCTATGACAGTTCATATAACAGGGTTGTCTGAACTACAATCTATGAGAAATCACATAAATCATTTGTATGAACTACAATCTATGAGAATTTACATAATACATTTAATCTGTAAGAGTTCAGAGAAAAGTGTTGTCTGAACTATATAATCTATGAGAGTTCACAGAATAGTTTTCTTACATCCTTCCCGTGCCGTTAAACGTCACATAGGGGCTCACACAGTTGTTTGCCAAGTTTTCCTGTTCTCGGTAAGTCTTTCAACTTCATCAATGGATGTTATGCCCATTAAACTGACTTCTCTTAACAATGTCCTCTTTACAAAAAAAAATTCACGTGGTCGACCTCTTTTTCTTCAGCCTGATGTGCTCCACTTGATAGCTTGTTTTGGTATTCTCTGATTATTTCTTCTCATCACATTGCCTACATATGTCCATCTTCTAGAATAGTTTTCTAGAATAGTTTTAGTCTAACTATAATCTATGAGAGTTCACAGAAAAGTGCTGTCTGAACTATAATCTATGGGAGTTCAAATTCAGATAAAGCAGAGTGCTTTGTTCATCACTCATCACCATCATCATCGGCTTAGCAGTTATGCTTCACTACTTTCACTACTCTGATCAAATCAACAGCCAATGTTTTCCTGAACCATTTGGTCATTCCAGTCTGGCACTTTTTTTTTGGTCTACCCCTCTTTCCTTTTCCCTCAACTTTCCCTTCAGTCCCCCTCTTTCCTTTTCCCTCAACTTTTCCTCCAGTCCCCCTCTGTCCTTTTCCTCAACTTTTCCTCATGTTCCCCCTCTTTCCTTTTCCCTGAACTTTTCCTCATGTTCCCCCTCTGTCCTTTTCCTCAACTTTTCCTCCAGTCCCCCTCTTTCCTTTTCCCTCAACTTTTCCTTCAGTTACCCCTCTTTCCTTTTCCCTCAGGTTTTCCTCCAGTTACCCCTCTTTCCTTTCCCTCAACTTTTCCTCCTGTTACCCCTCTTTCCTTTTCCCTCAACTTTTCCTCCAGTTACCCCTCTTTCCTTTTCCCTCAGCTTTTCCTCCAGTTACCCCTCTTTCCTTTTCCTCAACTTTTCCTCTAGTCCCCCTCTTTCCTTTTCCCTCAGCTTTTCCTCCTGTTACCCCTCTTTCCTTTTCCCTCAGCTTTTCCTCCAGTTACCCCTCTTTCCTTTTCCCTCAACTTTTCCTCCAGTTACCCCTCTTTCCTTTTCCCTCAACTTTTCCTCCAGTCCCCCTCTTTCCTTTTCCCTCAACTTTTCCTCCAGCTTCTGTCTCCTCACAATATGTTCAATGAATTTTGACAGTTTTTTTTTCCTTATGGTACTCATTAGTTGGTCAAGTTTTTTAAATTTTTCTGAAGACTTTTTTTTCCTTTTCTAGCTAGATTATTGTAATGTCTTACTGTAATAACAAGAACAAAAGTGAATGTGATAGTGATATTGTCAATGTTGGTGAACTAAAGGTGAGTTACTACAGCCTGGATTTTTGTGGGGGTTGATATATTCTCTATGATCATGGAGCTTTCTAAGAAGTCTGTCTTATAAGTGTTATCTGAAAATTTCAGAAAATCACTGAAGACCATTAACAAATAGTAAGTTTCAAAATATCAGTAGCAATGTCAGCTGCAAAGAACTCAAAAACAACTTGAAACACAAAGATTTTTTTTACGCAAAAATTTACCTGTAAACTTAGTTTCCATTTTGGGGCTTCTGTGTTGTCTGATACAAGAATGCAGTAGATGTTTGAGGATGAATCAATAACACACCATTCATCTCCATAAATGGCTGTGAGTGCTTCTATTTCATCTGCCTTTGATCAAAGAAAAGAAGATCTATGTAGCTTTTGTATACCAGCAATCTCTGACTCTGGAAAGAATGATATAATACAGAAGGAATGTTGTTAAGAACTGGGCTAGAATTCTGGGTGATAAATTTGGGGAAGGGTGGCACTTTCTTGTGAGGTAATCCGATTTCTCCCTGCATGTATAGTGGAATTTTGTGGGCTTCATATTGTTCAAAGGACTACAGGGTGGCACGACGTCTGATTTTGCAGTTAGTGACCCACAACTAACAACATGCTAGCATCAGAGTTAGTAACCATCGCTGACAAAGACCCTGTCCCATTTCTCAGTTGGTGCCTCTAGTAACAGATCTAGCCTGCCTAACGGGGCCGGAAATGTTATGGTTCAAATGGCGGTGAAGTCTCCGAAAGAAGTGTTGCACAGCCTCTGATGTTTACCTCCACCCAGAGACTGGCAAAATAGCAGCCGTGATCCTCTCCCCATTTTAACATGATGCTGTCTCTCAACACCTTCGCAGTATCGACTACAAACAACACACTGCTCTCAATTTCTGGCAGATAAAACAACAACTATGACTATAAGAAAAAAAAAATCGTCCTGAACGCCATCATACGCCGTCTGCGCGATGTAACAAGAGGAAAGCCACAAGAGCATGATAACCTCGCCATCACAGAACAGAGGCACCCGTCTTACATCATTCGTAATAATTGCATGTACAATATGGCCGAGAACAACAGACTAATCTGCATGTGTTTTACCTGTCTTGCAATGTTGGCGTCTTTTGACATTTTCTGGCGAATGCGCTTTAGATTATATCAACTATTTCG
Source organism: Achatina immaculata (assembly GCA_009760885.1). Classification (NCBI taxonomy): domain Eukaryota; kingdom Metazoa; phylum Mollusca; class Gastropoda; order Stylommatophora; family Achatinidae; genus Lissachatina; species Lissachatina immaculata. The sequence continues at coordinate 76,248,485 of CM019716.1, forward strand.
CCTCGCTGCAACAGGTTAACTTGCTTGTCCACGTAAATCCTCCACGCCATTTTGTTTACAGTCACGTGATTCCTAAAAATAAATGGTGCATTTCAGATAAAATGCTCAAAGTACACTTATAAGTTGTAACCACTCAAACTGTGGCAGGAAAATAGAGAAAACTTAACTCACACTATATTTGCGACCTGTTTGATTCAGAAAAATAGCTAATTCCCCAATGTCTTCATTTTCTCGAGCGATTCAAGACCCGTGCTCCTCAGGTGTAACTAGTCACGATGAGAGGTACCAGAAAATGCGAACTGTGCTCCTGTAAACGTTTTATTCCCCATAACACACATACATGCTTACATATATGCGCATGCACACAATGTTAAAATTGGAGGCTGTGTGCTAGCTGTGCGCGCACTGTAAAACTCCCAGGTGTCTTCGGGGATCTTTTACTGTTAAAAATAAGATACGCAACACTACTGTAGCCGTAATGGACACCAAATTTCAAACTTGTATCAACAGACAGAACTACAACAATAAGATTTTTAAGGGCATGCATCTTTCCCATTGCAACATATGCCTGTGGGACCTGGACACTTAACAAAACAGCTGAGAAACACATAAAAGCCTTTGAATGTATATGCTACAGAAGAGTTCTTCAAATATCATGGACGCAAAAAAGAACAAATATATCCATACTACAAGAACTTAATATTGAAGAAGGCTGGCTAGTAAAGAGAATTAAACAGAGAAAACTTAAATATTTTGGACACATTAAACGTGATGATAATTTGGAGAAACTGTCTTGGATGGATACATAATGGGAAAAAGAAGGAGAGAAAGACCAAAGCGAAGATGGCTGCAAGACATCGCTGATGATCTGCAAATGGATGCATCAGCAGCAGGGCATCCTGCTTAGAACCGAGAGGCCTATAGGAGTGCTGTTAGGGAGGCAAAGTTCCGCAAGGGACATGTAAATGAATTAATGAATAATCAACATTTTATTTTACGGAATTAATGTTTCAATCTTGGCATGAAGAAACTTTAAGATTTTAACAATGAAATGATGTTCATTAAATTTGGTATGGACTTTTATTCTTTGCGACTGAGGCCTCCGTTTTCAGTAAGGTGTATGGCCTCTGGCCTGTATCAGAGAACGACATATCCTTGATATGGATTCGATTAGCTGTTGGATCTGGTGTTGTGGGATGGCTACACACTCTTCCCAAAGTGCAAGGGACAACTGTGGGACTTGTCTGTTGAATTCATCCCATAAGTGTTCTATTGGGTTCATGTCTGATGACATGGATGGCCACGGAATGGTCTGGACGTTGTTGTCAGCGAAGAACTTGTGTAAGTTGTGCCACATGAGGTCGATCGTTATCCTGCTGAAAAATCGATCCTGGTGCAGCCAGAAGTGGAAGGACGTGAGGACGAAGAATTTCAGCGACGTACAGTTTGGCATTCAGGCGTCCTTCAATTTGCTCCAGGTCGCTTCTTTCCATCAAGCTGATCGTCCCCCACACCAGTACACCTCCACCACCATGTGGAGGAGCCTCATCCGCGCAGTTCTATGCATAGCGCTCATGGACTCTGCAGTAAACTCTTCTCCGTCTATCGTGTAGCTGGAGCAAAAAGAATGATTCACCACAAAACCAAACCCTTCTCCAATCATTCGCAACAGTCCATTGACGATGCTGGTTCGCCCACTGCAGTCGGTTCTGGCGATGCCGGTCCATAAGAATAGGACCTGTGTATGGTCTTCTAGTCCAGAGACCAGCATCGTGCAGCAGGTTCCTGACCGTTTGATCTGAAATTCGACGAGCTGCTGTCATTGACTGGGCTGCTGAGGACGCAGATGCAAATCGATAACTGAGGTGGCGCAGGCGTATGAAGCGGTCTTCGGCAGGACTTGTGGCTATAGGTCTTCCAATGTGCAGCCGGTCTTCAACTGAGCCAGTCTCTTGAAATCGTCTCCAAAGGCGACTAATAGTGCTTCTCTCTCTCTCTCTCTGAACCTTAAGTGCCCAGGGCACATGGGGCTTCCGCAAGGGTTTTCCACAAATGCCTGTCCTTTGCCTTTTTTTCTGCTCTTGCCCAGGTGAGCCCTCTATTGCTCAACATCCTTTCTGTTGTTCTTCTCCATGTCTCTTCTGGTCTACCCTTACTTCTGCTCCCCTGTGGTGTCCATCTTAGTGCTATTTTTGGTAGTGAGTTGTCAGTCATTCGGAGCACATGTCCCAACCATCGCCAGCGTCTTTCCTCAATAATTGTTGTCAGTGGTTTCATCTGCATTTCTGCTAATAAGATGTTATTTCTTATGGTGTTTGGCCAAAATATTTTTCTAATTCTTCGTAAACATTTAGTCTGGAAAGAATTCAACTTGTTTTCTATGGTTTTGGTGATTTTCCAGCATTCACTTCCATAGAGTAGTACACTTAGAACATTACTCTTAAATATCCTGATTTTCATATTTATGCTTAGTTTTTTTTAATTTCCATATATTCTGCAGCATTGCAAAAACCTGGTTTGCTCTAGTAAGTCTGCTGTTGATGTCCTCTGTGCTGTCTCCAATTTCTAATAGTGCTTCTAGCCACATTAAATTGTCTGGCCACTACACCTTGTGACTGGCCAGTCTGTAAACGTCCAATGATGAGTCGTTGTTCTGCAGTGAGATGAGCCATACGTGTGCATTGAATTTTCAAATGACTTGATTCTAAGAGCGTCAGTCTTTTATAGGCATTCCAAAACATGGTCAGGTTCTAATGACTTATAGCCGGAGATGGGGTGGGGTGGGGGATACGCTCTCCACTCCAATAAAATGCCTCCAAGGCGTGCGTCTCAAATAGCTTCTGACAGTCAAGTCTAGTTCCTGGCCTTCTCGTGGCAGAACTGTTCAAACTGACAGGAGAAGGGGCGAAGGCGAATATTTGGCGCCTGAAAACCAGATGTTTCGGGTAGATGAGAGTCACGTTTCATAGCTCATCTACCGCTGCTGGAGAGATTCTTCAGCTGCAGTGCGTGGAGTGAGGCACCTCCGGGCCAGTGAAGAAAGGTGCAAATAGGGTTGCAGCGGCGGTGCCACTGTGGAAAAGGTGAAAGAAAGGATTAAGTGAAATAATCAGTAGTCTCGAGGTCAGGAACGCTCAAATCATGGCACCTCTGCTCTGGAGGTCGGCCACGTCCTATGTGCACGCATACCGGGCAAATTAACCAGGGGTTAAGACACTGCTGGCAAGATTCTTTGGATGCCGCGCGTGGAGTGAAACTCTTCTCGGCCAATGAAGAAAATGCTAAAAAGAAAATAGGGTTGCCTTGCGGCGCCCATATGAAAAGGTGATGGAAAGGATAAAACTTAATCGGTATGTCCAGTAGTCTCACGGCGAGACCTACTCATACCACGGCACCTCTGCTCTACAGACCGGCCACGTCCGATATACACCCATACTGGTGAAATATGCCTAAACCGGCTTAAACCAGGGGTGACACTTGATGGCTACTCATGTCACTGTACCTCCGCTCTAGAGGTCGGTCACGTCCTAAACACACCCATACTGGATATTACGCCTAAACCGGCTCAACCCAGGAGTGAAACTCACTAGTGGCGAGGATTCGTCCTCCTGGACAAAAGCTCCGTCCTGGTCACAACTAGGAAGGGTAGCGGCCACGACCACAAAATGCTGAAGTCGGAGACACTGGACCAGGGCAGTCTAGATAGGCAACCACCTCTCACCCGGCGGGGATGTATGCGTATTCTAATTACGCTGAGGTTTTCCGGTGTGAGAAAGTCCAACGCTGGACTGAATGGACAACCACCTCTCACCCAGCGGGGATATACTGATATCCAAAACAGGTAGAGGTTTTCCGGTGAGAAAGTCCAACTCTAGATTAAACTGGTGCAACGAAAACCACGGTGTCACGCAATCCGGCTTCTGAGACCCACCGAGAATACAGGCTCAAGCCCTGCGATACTCTGAACCTCTTGTTGTCCTCTCGGGGATCTCGTGTGGTCCTTTCGGGGATCACAGGGGGACCACTGGACCTATTGAGGACCACAGGAGTAAATTCAGTAGGATCACGGGGCTGTCTTGGTGGTAGAAGCGAAGAAGAAGAAGAAGAAAAACATGGTCAGTGAGTTTTGTGTTCAGTAAGTTTCACGGGATTCTCGTGAACCTGTCATGAGTTATTGTCAAAAATGCTGTTTTGACTAGTGTCGCTTTTCTGTGCACATGAATCATCTTCTGAGTACAATTCAGGTCAGCACGTGAAGTTGATGTCCAAGTGTTTTAATCGCAACATCGTATTTGTTGCGCTTCTTTCTTTCTTTTTTTTCTTTGAACAGTATAGTTCTTAAACGAAAATCGAAAAATGAATTTTAAGAAGATAAGCCACATCACTTAAAGAGAGTCAAATAAAAGTAAAAAAAAAAAAAATTCAGTAACTGCTTTTCGATATAAGGCACTTGTGAAGTGTGAAAAATTGTGAGTTATTCTACCGTTATTTCTATTTGACTATAAAGGAGTTAATATATAAATATACAGAAACAGTGTGGCCAAGACAATTAATGATATGATTTATGAAGTGTCATGAAAGCTTTGTAGTTGTATCCAACACTGCATTCATCATTTTCCTCATCTTTTAACCATCAATATTTAACCTCACTAAGCAACAGATCTCATTTTCATCTTTCTCATGCGCAAGTTTTTCTCTTATATTATCAGTGTTCATGAAGACGGTTATATTCATCCTGCCTAATCATATCCGGGCTAAGACAGTAATCTCCCTTTTTCTGTTGCTTCCGATAGCAAGCTGTAGAATTGCATCAGTCTGGACCGCAAGGTAACAATCAACATATGCATGCTCCCCTAGTCATGCAGAATGTTAAAGTTCAAGACTTGGAAATTTCTGAACTGAAAAACTAATAGTTGACATCATCTTAAAAAGAATAATTGCTACTGTCATCCTTCATTACTACATTAGGTACCATTGTCCACACCTGGGATTGCAAAGTCTTCAGTTCTTAATTTCTTTCGTCATATGCGACAAAGTGTGTTCACTAATGCCAAGCCTGGCTAACTTTTTTTTTTTTTTTGTGGCTAGTTTTGGTCTTGTCTCACTTCCTAGAAATAAACTATACATAAATCTGGCAAATAAGATGGAGTTTGATATGATCTCCTACATGCCAGAGGTTTACTGAAAAACTTAGCACTGCAGTGCTGATCTAACTTCTTTGGCAAAAAAAAAAAAACTAGATTATGGTGTTGATGACTATAAATGTTTCTATAAAACTGTGGAAAGTAAGTAAAATGTAAGAAAAAGAACAAATTTTACTCGAGTTTTGTTACTGCATTCACAGTAAAGGTTGTCCCCACCAGTTCTTTCCATTTAAATTCTTTAGATGCCCCGAGAAGTTCATCATGAGCTGCTAGGTCATGCTAAATCAGGAACGATGTCACCAGACACTTCACTCTATTTTGTGGTACCAGTTTCGTAGCTTCTGCACCTGGTCCAAGCTCTCCAATTCAGTTTGGATGTAAAGGTTGCACTGCCAGGCAGTGTTGAGGTGTATGTGATCTTCATTTTCACACAAAAATGGAAACATATACAAGGATTAAGAGAAAAAAAAGTATGAAGATACAGGGAATATGCTGTTAGCATTCATATTTTTCTTGATCTGCCAGCACACTAGAGGGTGAATTGGTCAGCATTAGTCTGGCAGTTTCTCCTTCCCAAGTTCCAGGAAGAACCAGGTACCTGTTTTAACAGCTAGATGACTGGGGTCTCTTTGGCTGAACTTAAACCACTGACTTTCACAATGTAGTCTAGGTCATTAATCATTTTGCTACTCAAGTATCAAAGAAATGAGAGCTCGAACTTGAAGAACGCCCATGCTCTGCTGCTGGCCTAGAGATGAGCCTCCTTACACTCAGGACACTCCTGTACGTGCTCAGCCTTTAGCCTCAGTGCTGTTCATAGTGAGAAAAGGTATAATAACATTGAAAATTATGATTTAAATGAAAATTTAAAAAACCCAGCAGTTATCTTGAGTAATGTTTTAATGTACGAGGGGAAGAACTCGCAAATACCTGTTACCAACAACAACAAAAAAAACTAAATGCGAGAGTAATTTGAAAACGTTTAATTTTTGAACCTACATTATTCCCCTATTTCTCAACGTAATCGCCACCAACATTGATACATTTGTCCCATCGTGTAATCAGTGATGCAATACCCATGGCGTAAAGATCGGGAGTCCGATTTCTGAACCATTTTTTTACTTCTGTTTCCACCTCTTCCTCACTCAAGAATCTTCAATGGACCAAACAGATGAAAATCACTTGGAGCTAAGTCAGGACTATAGGGTGGATGTTCAAGAACTTCCCAACCCAACTGGCTAATTTTCTCTTGGGTTAACCGAGCCGTATGTGGTCTGGCATTGTCATGAAGGAGCACACGTTTAGTCAGCAGACCAGGACGTTTTCTTTGAACTCATCCCGTAGCATTGACAGAACTTCAAAGTACGATATTCACACTGTCACCATGCTTCTGGAACTTGGTTAACAACACTCCTAGATAATCCCAGAACACTGTCAGCATAACCTTCCCCGCAGAAGGCGTAATCTTGAATTTTTTTGCGCATGGCGATGACGGGCGTTTCCATTGCATTGAGGCACGTTTTGATTCGGGTTGGTAGTGGTGCACCCAAGATTCGTCTCCAGTAATAATCCTTTGGAGCATATCTTCACCTTCATATGCGCAATGACAGAGATGCTGCAATGACAAACCAAATCGGTTCATTTTGTGTTCATCATTCAGATCTCTGGGTACCCAACAAACTTTCCGAAAATTCAATTGCTCATGCATTATTCGGTAGGCTAAGCCATGTGAACATCCGACTGCACTTGCTACACTGTCTATCGTTACTAGTCTATCAGCTCTGATAATCTCATTCACACGTTGCACAGTCGCTTCTGTTGCAATCTGAACAGGACGGCCAAGTCGGATTTTGTCAACAATTTCGGTGCGTCCCTGAGAAAATTCTTTTACCCAGTTATAGACCGCTTTACGTGATACATACTTTTCAGCATAAACTGTAATCATTTCCTTATGAATGAGCTCAGCTGAATGTTTTAGCCCACAAAAATCGCACTACATTTCTCTGTTCTTCTTTGGTACACACTAACAGTTGGGTAGTCATTTTGTTATTGCTGTGCGCATGAGCACGTAACTCCCAGCGCCCCCTACATACAACTATTATAAAGTTGGATGATGGTACTATCTAAGGATATATTTAAATACTACCTGATAACTACCTGATACTACTGATAAAATATTTTAATTTGCGAGTTGCTTAGTGACTTCCCCTCGTACTGTCTATTTCTCACCTCCTCCAGTTCTTGGTTTCACATTTGTTTTCTGGGAAGCTATACAGCAAAATATCACATTTTTGTCTTGTTAGAACAATAAAGCTCATTCCTATCACTGTAAGCAGCTCTGTGTGGCTTTATGGATATGTATGCTTCTTTTGCACACTTGTAGACATATGTACATGATATTAAGCTAGTCACCAACTTCTGCAGGGGAAACTTGCTCAGGAAAGCCATGACAACAATGTATTACCAAAAACACCATCATGAATCATCACTGGACAAAATGGTTTACTACTCAGTTGCAGTCCACTTTGAAGAAAAACAGAACTTCACTACTTATACTTTTCTTTCACATTATTCATCCTTGTATGTAGAACAATGTAGATCTGAAGAAATTGCTAGAGTTAGGACAAATTAAAGATGCTGGCAGGAAATCTTAACTATGTGGCAGAAAATGCATCGCAAACAACATTTGACAGGAAGTATTAGCAAACATACTCCTGCAGCATGTGGCGGAGCATATGTGGGTGTTGTCCTGAATGCACTGAAGCTGGAGTCTGAATTTTGAACCTTTGAACTTTCACCCTTGACTAGGGATATCAACTTCACATCATTCACACACAAAACACAGGAGTGACTTATAACAGCACTTGTAAAATAATTTTGAACATTGTTCTTTTAATGCTTTTTTTTTCTTTTTTCACAATCGTATACACAGATACAACATCAAAAAAATGACAAAAATGCAAAATAAATTGATATGCAAAAAAAAAAAAAAAAAAAATTCATAGAATTTTGTGTCTCTTGCAGTAACAATTTATTAAAATGCCACTTTACCTTTGAAGACAAGAAAAAAAAATTATATATATATATATATAAGCAAAACTAACACTTCATGAAGCACTTCTCATTATGCAACAAATTTTTATAATCTTCAAATATAAATTTTACAGTATATTTGAGTTTCACTATAAATTTCTGAGATGTTAAGAACTGTTTCAGTACTTTCCATTTCTATTTACTAAATAAACCTGTTTTTCTGAAGAAAGCAGATAAACACACAAATATTTGAAAATTATTAATAAGGTGCATTTGTAGACAAGCCATGGAATGATTTAAAATTACTGACAAAAGCAAGAAAAAAATTCCTGCTACTGTCTTTACTTACAGAAAAATTCAGAAAACTGAGCATATGTGATCTGGAATGTCTTACTAATGATTAACTAACCTGGAGAATTATGATCAATTGAACCATTTCATCACAAAAACAATTCTGATTTGAAATACCGAAAAAAAAAAACCAACCTCATTCCAATCGGTTAAAACTTTGAAATCACAATTTCATGCTTTACATTTTATCCATTATTTTGCAACATACCAAGTTCTGTGACAGGAATTTTGAAAACTGGTGGAAAATTACTGCCTAAGCCTCTCTCAAAACCTCCAGTTTCTTGAGTGACACACCAGCTGGTCTCACTGGGCCTAGACCTCTCATTCAACAGCCATTTCATTCATTCATTTGCATGTCCCCTGCAGAACTTTGCCTCCCATATAGCACTCCTGTAGGCCTCTTGGTTGTGAGCAAGATGGCCTGCTGCTGATGCATCCATTTACAGATCATCAACGATGTCTTGCAGCCGGCTTCGCCTTGGTCTTCTTCTCCTTCTTTTTCCCATTATGTACCCTTCCAAGATGGTCTTCTCTAGATTATCATGACATTCAATGTGTCCAAAATATTTAAGTTTTCTCTCTTTAATCCTCTTAGCTAGCTAGCCTTCTTCAATATTAAGTTCTTGTAGTATGATATATTTGTTCTTTTTTGTGTCCATTCAACAGCCACAAAAGTTAATTTGTTGACAGTTTCTAGAAATTTCATTCTACTTGTTTCAGAGATGGTAGTTTTCTTTCTATAATCTTCCTACATCTTTTTTTTTTCTTGGCTTTCAAATTAATTAATTTTCCTTTACTGTAATTCAGTTAACTGGCCAAAAAAAAAAAAAAAAAAACCCGGCTACAGACAGCAAGTTAACCGTTACTCAGGATTCAGACAGTCAGTTTACAGGATTATCATGGCTGAGATAAGTTTTCTGTTGTATAAATTTTAACATGGAAACTGTAAACATGTTAATTAAATCTCAGGCAAATAAAACTTGGTCCTTATAACAATATGTTATTATTTCAACTTTTTAAAGTGAGGAATGTTGAGGAAGATCTCTTTGTTAAAAAAAAAAAAAAGTCATGGAATGTATTTTATTCCCCAAAAAACGGTTGTCTATGAAAATTTCATTTCCAGGCACTTTATTTCTGGAAGACAAATGCTGACATCAGAAAAAAAAATGTCAACAATATCCTTGATTTGAAAATAATAACTGATAGGCACACAAGGCACACAAGGTAAGCTTTTAAAAAAAAAAAAAATGTGTTTTTAAATAAAGTCAGTAAATTATCTTCAGAAAGAATGGAGCAAATTTTATGGTGTAATCCTAATCCATTGACAATCAAATTTGGATGTGTTCTTTTAACACTCATCTGAGTTCTGTAGTTATATAATAATGACACTTCTCAGTGTATAAGACAGTACTGAAATGGTAGAAGCCATCTGTTTATCAAAGCTGCAGTGCATCACTGTACTTAGCAATTCCATCATGGCTGGATGCACTAATATTTTACTGACACTATAGGGCACGGCAAAACTAAATCACATTTCTGTAACAATATCTAGTTTCCTATACATCCTGAATTTTTATCTTTTAGTCTGACCTTCGCTGTCTCTTGAAATAATGCAGTGCCACTTTACAAAACACCAATTCTTCCCATATCAGTTTTGTGAGTGGTTACTTAATGACCAAAAAAAAAAAAAGAGTCAAGAAAAGAATCTTAGCTAGGCAGCTTCAGTACCATTTTTTACATTTAACAATGGAATTTCTTGTAAAATAAAGGTTTCCTTTTTTTTAATAAGCAAAGTTTCTCATAAGGAAAGCATTTAGTAAAAAGCAAGAATTATTTCTACCCAAGAGTGGAATTTTGTCAGTCTAACATATTATAAGAAATCAAATATATATGTAACATTATAAACACCAGCACCAAATCAAATAAATAGCTTCATTTTGTATATGACTTAGTAAAGTGCAGAACAAGGAAAATAACTATGTACAGGCCAATAGTTTATTATATTGCATTTGTATAATGTGTAACAATATAATCAAACGTAAGGTTAAACATTTAAACTATTAGAACTTTTACAATATCATTAGTCCCAAGTATCAGCAAACATAAAAAGGCAAAGTTACCAAAGAAAAGGTGAACCATATGGGAAAAATGCAACCTGCTGATTTCCGTGTAACTGTTGGAAGTACTACACTTTATGTAGCTAAAAAAGTGCTACTGCTTTCTGTAGCTAATAAAGTATTACAGCTTTATGTAGATGATAAGGTGCTATAGAAGCTAATGAAGTGATACAGTTTCATGTAGCTAATAAAGTAGTGAGATTGACACCATAGGAGAACAGGAGTAAGGGTAGACCAAAGGAAACATGGAGAAGAACAACAGAGAGGTTGTTGAGCACCAGAAGGCTCACCTGGGCAAGGGGGGGGGGGGGAGGCAAAGGACAGGTGTTTGTGGAAAACTCTTGTGGAAGCCTCCTGTGCCTTGGGCACTTAAGATTGAGACTGAGAGAGAGAAAGAGAGAGAGAGAGAAAGAGAGAGAGAGAGAGAGAGAGATAATGAAGCACTACTGCTATCTAACTTATAAACTGGTACAGAATATGTGCATTCAGATGCATAACAAAGATGATTATTGCTGGGCCACTGAAATCAGAGAAGGTCTGCCTGCAGAAAGAGGCATAACTTAGTACACCTCACACACAGCTGCACGAAGGTAAAAATAAATGTTGAAATAAAATCCAGCTCATCAACTTCAACCACTTTTTCAGCAGGGGAAAAAGGGGGACAATGATCATTGCTAATCTGCTAAGATAAGATTTGGATGATAAAAGATAAAGATTTGCATGATAAAAGATAATGATGCAAATCTATTTCAGTTTTTAGCCACTGTTTTCCTGCCAGGACCAATGTAATCAAATGATACTGAAGTCTATATCATCCTAGCTACAACATTACAAGAATAATTTAAAAAACAATATAAAAGGAAAACACCCTTTTGCTAACTTGCTTTCTTTATTCTTTTTTTTTTAAACAGACTGATTTCATTTTAATTCATTCCAAAATGTTCTGCATCAGTCAAATTTTTTTTAAGCACCTGCAGGAAATAATGATAGCCTAGTGCTCAAATTTCAATTCTTAATTGAAAAAAGCAAAAGTTTAAGATACTTTTTAGCAAAAATGTAGGTGGAAGTTGAATATGAAAACAGAATCAAAACAAGACTTCATTCACCAGCTACAGAAATATCAACAAACCACAATCTTTCAACTAAGAATGGGATACCGCAGACTTCTAAGTCACCTCTATCATCTCAAAATATCACACACAAATGAATGTCCCTGTGGCTTTGGGATCCAGACATCAGAACACATACTACAGACCTGTCCAACTCACTCAAACCTCCAAGAACAGATCTGGCTCGAGGGAGAGGAACTGAAAGAAAAGCTATGGGGCTCACACTAAAGCCTGGAAAATACTATGAACTTCATCGAGGTGACCGGGCTGCAGATTTAGCAAGCTCAATTTTCTTTGAACGCTGATGAAGAAGAAGAAACAGAAGTTGGATTTTAAACAAATATGCACTAGAAGTGAGAGCAATTATTTAGTACTCGCAATTAAATGTAATAAAAACTTACATACATGAACTAGGGACATGAAATAGTTTATCCAGATTTTTCTGTGGAATGAAATGAAATATTAACTGCCCCATGAAAATCTCACCAAATTTGATGCCACAATATGAATGGAAGCCACTCTATAGCATCCACATTGTAAGAAATTGATAATGCATTATGTTATTTATATATGAATACAAAAGAGGAAAAAAAATCACCATAAATTTCACCACATTTAAAAGCTATTTAAAAGCACTTCACAGAAAATGAGAAAGGAGTAAGTCTCGTATTCAAGCCTGCCTCCAAATTATTTTTTATACAATGAAAGATTCTTCAAAAGGTAAATACAAAAAACATAATGGTGAAAAAATATTTATCAACAAAGGCAGACTAAAAAAAAAAAGGCAAGATGGATAAAGGCACTTTACATCAGAAAAATGAGCAATTTAAATATAGTGTTCCTTTTTTTAAAATTGTTTTTCAAATTAAGGTTTCTTTACGATTTATTTATTATGTGAATTTGCACCAAGACAGAAGGTACAACCATTGCTTTCTTACACATGCAACACTTTCTAAAATGGCTTAAACACAGTTTGGTCAAGTATAATTTTCTGGAATGGTTCTCAAATGCTGTTAGGTAAAATTCCAGTCAGAGCAAGAGTATTAAAAAAAAAAAAAAGCTCTTGATAGCTGTCCCAAAATATTTCAAACTGAGATACATAATTTTTTTATCAAACAGCTGCATAGTCAAGTTTACTGATACAACTAAATTATAAATAGTTAACTCTTTCACTTCAAAACAACACTGGCAGGGATTGGTAGATCTTGCACACCTAAACGAATCAATGCTCAGAGCTATATTTAGGCAATTTCTAAATAAAGTGAAAAGTAGAACATTTCTAACCCAACCTATGTTTTTAAATTATAGAGCAATTTCTCTTCCAGTTTCTTCTTACCAGAATTTCTTATCATAATTTATTCTGGCAGAGAATGGAAATTTATTCAGGAGTGAAAATAGTTAAGCAATATTTAAAAACAGTATCAGTTCTCTTAGGCACCGCTGTCAAGTGTTTAAAAAGAATGGCAGATATTACCCAGCTCCTTGCATCAAGCATTTAATTGTATTTGTTAGAAGTAATCGTTTGCAACTATGCTCCTCTGAATCAGCATATTTACATTTAAGATTCCTTGCTTCAAAAAATGGTTCACTTTTACTCTTCAGTTTTACTCTCTCATTATTCATTTTTTCCACTTTTGAATTATCTAACCTCAGATTTAGCCAAACACCAGGCATCCTTCTGTTCATGTTGAATGTCCTTACAGTGAACATAAGGCAATAAATGCATGAGTCTTGCTGACCCCCAAAAGCATAAAAATTAGCAACATCTGTAGTATATGCCAGGAAAAAAAGAAAAGCTGAATGTCTCCACAATGTCCACAAAATTTTTCTGAAAAGTTATAATCTTCCTGTAATCCCTCCAATATTTATGCAGAAAAGGAAAAAAAAAGCTATCTAAACTTTCTACAAAAATATATTTTAAAAAACATTTGGTAAGAAAATTAAAGAAAAAAAAACTGATATAATTAGCAAATGATAAAACATTAAAAATAAAAAATGTGCCAAGTGGGCTATAAAAAGTATTTTATGATGGAAATAAGCCACTAACAAACAAAAACAAAAAAAAAATCCATCTTAAGAGTTTCCACTTACAGAAGTAAACTGAACATATTGCAACATTTTGACTAGCCAATCCACATTGCAGAAAGGAAATAAACTGTAGTTTTATAAAAGAAATCCAAGTACATTTATAACTAAATGAAATGGGTTTGAACACACTCCCGTTGACTACAGATTAATAAGAGATGAAAAAAGACTGAATATAATGAAATGCTATTGGGTTATCCCCCTTAGATTGGTAGTTATAATTTATTTTGAAGTTATGTCAGTTTCTCATTTTAGTGACAACCATTATACAGGATGCAAGCATATATGAAACCAGTCCTTTTCAGAAGAAATATTACTTCACAAAATTATGACTGAAGTATTTTCTCATATAGTTACATTGTGTGTGTATTTGTTACAGTAAATAGTTCTATTTGTTATAGTAATATAGTTCTATTTATTATAATAACATAGTTCTATACATCCTAGAAGACAACACAAAACAGATGGAAGTGAGTTGTCAGTGGGCTTTGCTGAGCATCATTATGCAGAGATGCTGCTGTCAATGTTTTCTTATTTGTTTAAATAAACAGATGCAATGGCCATTTTGCCTGTTAGATGTTTCATAGGATACAGATGTTAGCTGTTTGTAAAAGTTTTCAAGCACTGTTTTAAGTTCCTCTCATAGCTACACACAGTAGCAACAACCATGCTTGTAACTTTTAAGGTCTGGTTTGTCTGTTCTCACGTTTTTAGTTTAAAGTTTTACCCTCATTTTTATCCCTAATTGATATGTCCTTGTCCACAGTTGTATTCTGTATGTCACAGTCTTTCATTAGTCGTTCCTAATCCTTATTTCTCAAAAGGAAAAATCTGTTAAAGATGGCTTTCAAACATCTTTGTATCTCAGATTCTGTCATCATGTGACTTTCTTCCTTCTGGAAGTTTGCCAAATAATTTTATATGAGGCTACAATTGTCATCTATTCTTGCAGAATGCTCCAGCCAACTTAGCCTTTTCCTTAATTCTGATAAAAAGTTTTCAAACAATTGTTAACAAAATGACTTTCGATATACTGCTAACAAACCAAACATGTATATAGATCTCAATACCCTTAATAATTGGAATGTAAAAGACAAAACAAAGCAGCAATGATTTTCACTTGTTTTCATTTCCTAAATTCTAAATGTGGGATGCAAGAATCAGATACCTTAAACTTGATTAATAAAGACAAAGTAATTTTTAAAATATCTCAGTTATTTTCTACCATATTTGTATTTTGGATACAAAGTCTTGATGATTCTGAATTTTTTTAAAAACTAAATACTTATGAGCACTCATACAATCAATGAAGCATCACAATTCACGCAAATTATTCTATACTGAAATAACCTCATGTAGTTATAGTCCAATAATATTTTCCTATCCCTTCTAAAATACTGTACTACGGCAACATTTTTTTCATTGTTAGTTCCCTTCCTCCCACATGTAACACACACCTCATCATGCATTCTAGTTTCCAAGGTTTTATCCACAACTTGTTTCCACTGTACGTACACATATCAAAAGGATGTGTTGGCAGCTCTTGTTAACATTTACATAAAAATTTGAATACATATTTTAATAAATCATTTTCTTTTAATCAACATAAATAACTATATAACAGTGAAATATTATATGCTTTGGAAGCAACAGGCAGCAGTAAGAATAAATGGTGAAACAACAACTTGGTTTGACATAAAACAAGGGGTCCATCAGGGGTGTATGTTGTCACCCTATTTATTTAACTTGTATACTGAAAATATGAGGAATGTTAGAGAAGATGTAGACAAACAATATTACAAAGCCATAACAATTGGAGGTTATGAATACCAGAAACTAGATATGCTGATGACACAGTATTACTGTCTACAACACAAAAAGGAATGGAAAAACTAAATATGTCAGTCCGCGAGAATATAGAAGACCAAAACCCTATCTTAATGCAAATAAAACTAAACTGATGACAGCTGACAAAACAAACAAGGAAGCTGATATATGTATCAATGAGGAAAAATTGGAAGAGTTTTGAATATCTTGGATCACTACTAACTAATAATGGAGATACAATGAGGGAAATTAAAAGGAGGACATATATCACTCTTCAGAAAGTAAAACAACTAAAGAATCTGTGGAGAGGAACAGACAGAACTACAAAAATAAGATTTTTAAGGGCATGCATTTTTCCCATTGCAACGTACGCCTGTGAGACCTGGACACTTAACAAAACAGCTGACAAACACACAACTGCCTTTGAATGTAATGCTACAGAAGAGTTCTTCAAATATCATTGACACAGAAAAGAACAAATATATCCATACTACAAGAACTTAATATTGAAGAAGGCTGGCTAGTAAAGAAGATTAAAGACAGAAAACTTAAATATTTTGAACACATTAAACGTCATGATAATCTAGAAGACTATCTTGGAAGGGTACATAATGGGAAAAAGAAAGAGAGGAAGAACAAGGTGAAGATGGCTGATGTTCTTGCAAATGGATGCATCAGCAGCAGGGCATTTTGCTTACAACCGAGAGGCCTACAGGAGAGCTGTTAGGGAGGTAAAGTTCCGCAAGGGACAAGCAAATGACTGACTAACTGACTGGAAGTTACTCTTTGGAAGAAACCCTATATCAAATGTATTGTGACTGTTTTTTCTGACTAAGAATTTATTTCTATAATGCTTAAGAGAAAAGTGATATGCCAGTGTGGAAACAGGAAAATGATTTACAGAAAAGCTGCTAAATAGAATTTATTTTGGCTTGTAAAAGTACTGAAAAAAAAAGCTAAACTGGTACAAATTGCAAATATTATCTGAGCATGATCATGTGACAGTAAACAGTCTTGTGAAATATTTGTTGCTGTATAGGTCACTGTTTGGCTATATATAACTCAATTTGTAGGTATCCTGAGCAAAGTGAAATGCTAGGAAGTTAAATACAGATGTGAAAACCCAGAAGGAGAGAACTTCAGTGTAACTGAAGCTGAGATTCTCTTCTATCAGTTTTCTGGTATTTTCTGCAGCTCTGCTAGACTTTTAGATATAGGAACGTTTGCCCTTCTTTGGAGTTGATCAGTTGAGTTAAGAGAACCTTTGCCCTCTTCCTTTGGAGCTGATCAGCTGAGTTAAGAGAAGGCTGATGCTACACAGGGTAAGTTTCTCAAAACCAGCTGCCTATGAAAAGGCCATAAAAGCATTCTGATGTAAGCACAAAGAGAGTGAACTTCACAATACAAACATGGGTTACTGTTGCTGAGTTGTCAACATCCATAAATAGATGACAAGTACCTGATGAAAAACTTGTAGGAAGAAAAGAGCCATTGTTACAAGGTTTTGAATGCATGTCAGTGTGTGTGCCTTTACGTGCATAAATAACTTACTTGTGAAATTAGTATCAGCGGCTGTGTAATTATATAATAAATCACCATTATTTATAATTTTAGTCAGGAAGATGAGAGGTAACAACTGTGTAGCCATACAATTAGAGGGAGGGAACATTTTATAATATATAGAGTGATGATGATGCTTAGTTTGGATTAAACCATGGACCAAAGATGTCTGTTCTAGAACATTAGTTCCCAGCCTTTTTACATCCTAGGATCACTTTTCCAACTAAGTTGTGGACCAGTATCTCGTATGAGATATGTCATAAACCCTTATTTGTGTTCATACAAAAGATGGCATTTAATACCAAACTGATAAAGCAGCCATGGACCACAGGTTGTGAACCACTGTTCTAGAGGAGTGACAGTTATTACAGCTAGAGAACCAGTGTAGACCAAGAACCTAATCCATCTTCTTGTGATGGCACCAGCAACAGGATGATAACATTCATTCTGCCCCGGGAATGAGATAAAGAATCGGTCAAAGAAGATTTCCGAGTCCATTCCATGGACTTCAAGAAGGCATCTGTAATCCACTTACTCTTCATCTGACATGATGCCATTTCTTCAAGAAGAAGAAGAAGAAGCCTTGACTGTACTTCAAAAAACAAACTACTGTATTACTGTAATCTTATTTTGGACAGTAATAGAAGTTTAACTCTATAATTATATATATATGTACACACACAGCTACATGCATATAGTCTATTTGTGTGCATTTAGACATGCGTCACT
Source organism: Achatina immaculata (assembly GCA_009760885.1). Lineage (NCBI taxonomy): Eukaryota > Metazoa > Mollusca > Gastropoda > Stylommatophora > Achatinidae > Lissachatina > Lissachatina immaculata. The sequence goes on from CM019716.1 coordinate 76,266,440, forward strand.
GTTTTGGCATTAAAGCATTTAGAAAATCAGCAATCAACAATATTCATCTAAACATACAATACAGAAAGGCACTGTCTGATGGAAGACGCTGGGCAACATTCAATAGATTTTAAATAAGGCAAAGACATAAAAGATATGTATGATGTGTACAAAAGATCGTATACAGGTATGAATATTTTGTAGTTTCAGCCATATTTATGTCCACTCAAGAGAAGAAATATAAGTTATCTCCCTCAAATCACTTCTTTCACAATGTTCAGACATGTTTGGTTAGTCACATTTGCCTTCTGAACGACTTCCTACAAGGTGTTGCCTTTCATGCTGAATCATGAGATGCTTGGCCTCAAACTCCCTCTCACAAAACTGACACACATACACCCTTGTTGTTTTCACTACTTCATTCTCCTGCTGGGTTTGGTTCACTTCTATGCTGGGTGAAGTGGACACAGACATGTCCTCATTGGTGTTATTGTTATTGATGTTCTTGTCCTTGTTGTGTTTCTCCAGCAACTGTTCCAGAGCCTCCGGATCAAGCTTCGTTCCTGGAAAGTGGAGTTGGATATGGGGGGAAATGACCTGCTTGGATGTTGTGCTGAAATCACAGAATGGGCAGGTGAAACTGTCCTGAGCCATATGGCATTTCACATGCTCGTTAAGTGCATTCTGAGAAGATGCTGTGTACGGACAGCGCTGGCATTTTAGTTCTTGGACAGTCAAACTCTCTAACTCACTTGCAGCCTGATGAGATTCCTTCTTAATGCCGAGGACAGCATCCTGGTGGGAGCTTGTCATGTCTAAATCTAAAGACTGTTGTTTACTAAATGGGCTCCTTAAAGCTGAGGAAGTAGGAGAAAGAGTACTTGCACCTGCGGTAATATGTAGGCGAAGATGCTGCTGCAGAAGACCTCTGCTTCTAGATGCATATGAGCATTTGGCGCAGACAAATTCTGCACCTGAATCATGCATGTTCTTGTGAACAGAATAACTGTTTTTTGAACTGGTTTTGAAAGGACACAGACTGCACGGATAACTCTTCTTGACAACAGTCAGTTTGAAGGGTGGGGACACAGGTGTCTTCATTCACCTTCCTCCATCGGTTTGTCCACATTCTTTATTTCAGTAAATTTAGCCTCAAACTCCCCTGCTGCTCCATCATCAAATTCTTGATTGAGAAAAATCTGGTCTTCTGGACTGGAGATATAGCCTGATTCATTTTCATGGACTCTGCGATGCTGATACAGAAGTACCAACCGATCAGCACTCCAGTCACAGCAGTCACAAATATAACGATTTCGTAATTCATGGCCGCTACAATGAGTATCAAAATGCTCCTTTTTAGTAGTCTTATAGGGGCAATATGAGCAGGAAAACTGGTTAGTGCTGGCTTCACTGTTTCCTTCCCTGGGATTTGCAGCATCCAGCAGTTCCTCTATCTCTAAGACATCGGTGCTCTGTTGAAGAATGAAACTGGTATTCAGTAAATCTGCTGCAGGGGGGTTAGCATTATATCCAGGTTCATCGCTGTGAAGCTTGCGATGTTGGCTGAGTAGATTCAGCCTGTCTAGGCTGTAGCTGCAGTGGTCACACTTGTATCTCTCTTGAGTGCCATGAAAACTTACATGTTTACGAAATTCATATGCAGAATTACTACTGAAAGGGCAATGTGGACATTTCTGCTTGCGGAAATGTTTGTCAATGCTGTCACTATCATCAAAGATGAGTGCAGTTTTGTGTGCTGCCTGAGCTTCTAGAATGTCCTTTGCTTCAAGATCTTCAATAGCTTTGGCATCAATATCATCTGAGTCATCAGAATGTGCATCATCATCATCATCATCAAAATCATCAATATCATTTTCAGTGTCTTCACTTTCATTGTCATCACTTTTGAAAGTGACATTTGGGCTGTTGGGGTCACAGAAAATGTCATGATACTGCCCATCATCCTCAATTGGGGTCTCATGAGACTCAAGATGATTCTTCAGTAAAACAGCCCTGGCTGCACTGTAAGAACACTTGAAGCATTTGTACTTCTTGCTGTTACTATGCTGTCTCATGTGCTTTACCATGTTGCTTCTACATGTAGTGTTGTATGGACAAGTTGAGCATCTGTATCTAATTCTTTTAAGCCTGGACTTGGGAGAACCCTCCTGGTCACTCTGGCCTGCTTCTGAAGTCTGTGGAACTGCCAGGACTCTTGCTGAAACTTTGAATTCTATTTCACTCATTTTTCTGTCAAAAGGCTCTTTCTTCACTTTAACTGGGGTTTTATTTTCCGTGAAGGATCTCTGATTGAAAGTATAGCCAGCATCATGGACTCTGATGTGCTCGGTGAAAACATTGGCAAAATCTGAGCTGAAATCACATATTGGGCATGAATACTGAGCTTGTCTGCCATGGTCAGAAACATGGGTCTTCATGTGTTCAGTTACAAAGGTTTTGAATGGACAGAAGGGACATGACATTGCTTTGGTAGCTGAAGTTTTGGCATCTGTGGCTGATTCCGCCTTTTTGCTTACATCATTCACCATCTTCTTCTCCCTTAAGGCATTTAGCTGAACCATTTGCAGCTCACTGAAGTTGATCTGTTTGAAATCCAGAACCTCTACAATTCTTTCATGCAATGGATGTTCTCTCTTGCAGTGATCTGACATAACATGAATGTTATCATCAGTGAACTGGCACTTCTTGCAGGTAAATTTAGACATGGCTCGATGACTCTGCATCACATGACAACATGTCTCAGCGATGGAGGCATCATGGAAAGAACAGTGAGGACACACAAAGTTTAGAGCACTGCCCACTGCTACAATGTTGACCGGGATTCCACTCCAGGTATGCTGCTGTCTTGTGATATAGACAATGTCATGAATCACCTCCGAGTGAGATGACCTACCCTTGGAGCTGAGATCTACGGCATCAACATCTGGTGCCTGGGAAATGTCTGGTGGGCTGTCATTGTTATTTCCATGGATACCAGAATTGGCAAAGACCAGGTTCATTTTGTGAACCTCAGCGGCATACTTAGGGTCTTGACTCAGGGCTTTCCACTTTCGTGTATGGGAGATCTTCATGTGCTGATACAAGAGGTTCATCTGGTCCACACTGTAGTCACAGAACCAGCACTGTGAAGTCAGTTTACTTCCATGAAGTTCGAGGTGATGCTGAAATGTAGTGAAGTTAGCTGAGGAGAAAGTGCACTTATCACAGTCATATCTCTTGGCACCCCTGTCATCTTCAGTCTTCTTATACACTACCTCCTGCATTCTGGATGTTGATGCTTCATTATACTTCTCATTTACCTGGTGGTTCCTCTTCTCTGCAATCTGTTGCTTCAAAATATCTAATGACTCACCCATGTAAAGCTTCTTAACCTGTTGACCTGAAGGTAACTTGGCATGAAGACTCTTTACAGACTTGGACAAACTTGTATCCTGTTCCTTCAGCTGGACTGGGTGAGCCTGGCATGCATGTTTGTACACAGCAGTCAGGTTTACAAACTCAGCAGGGCACCATTCACACTTGAACTTGTTGAGATTTGGAGTTCCTTGTGAGCTCGTGAGCTGCTTGGGAATTTCACTCAGAATTTGCTGAATTCTAGCCTCTGTGGAATCAGTGACACGTTTCTCAGTCTCTGTGTATTTCTTCTGAAATTGGGTACTGTTTTGGCTTGTTTCTACCTTCTCTCTGTCCTGCTGCTGGAATTTATCATGTTTTTTGTGAGAACCCTTCCCAGTGTCTTTCACTTGATGCTGATCATCATCACTGATCATGAAAAATGTCTCCCACTCTTTTGAGTTGAAAGCTGAATGACTGGTAATGTGGTCCAGCAGAGATTCTTTGTCTTTGAACAATGAGCTGCAATAGAAGCACTGGATGCCGCTCTCCTCGAGTTGCGCATGTTCTTCCATGTGCTTATCCATGGTCTGACGACTCTTGCACACAAACGGGCACTTAGGACATTCAATCTTCTTTACCTGTTTTCTTGGGTGCTTGATACGAGCCATGTCAATTTCAATCTCTGTTGATGGAGCCGGTGAACTATTACTGGAATCCTGTCCTATATGCTCTGACATTCGGTGCTCCACAAGGCTGTCCAAAGTTTGAAAGAAAATGTCACACTGTGTGCATCTGAATCTGCCTTGGGGTGTCTCAGGCTTCTCTTTTCTGTCTTTCATGCTGCTTACTCTTGGGAAGTGGTTGTAGCTCTTTCTGTGTTTCTTTAAGTCACAAGCCCAGCGAGTTGAGTACTGGCACACGTCACATTTAAATGGCTTGTCATCTGAATGAAGCCCCGAGTGCCGCTTTAACTCTGCCTGACTCTGTGTTGAGAATGGACAATGTGGGCAGTTCCAGACCTCCCCACTGTGTCTGCAGTTACCATGTGCAACAGGAGATGCTCCACGAGACCTGGCAGGACTGCCTGAAGAATGTTTGCCATCTGCCGTGAAAAGGGCACTAGCTGCTGGTGGAATCTGCGAGTTCAAGCCATTAAATGGTACACCATTAATGTATGCTGTGTAATTGTTATTGATGTTGCTGTCTGATGCACTTATGTCATTGTTGTTGGTGCTACTGTTGTTGCTAAAATCATGTATGGATCCAGCGGATGCTGGTCTGCTGAGGTCATCACTAGAAGAAGAATCAGAGGTGTGATTACCCTGGTGATCATTGTCAGATGGATATATATATACCAGCTGCGGCTGTGGGGTCATTTTCTTAATCTTTCCTTGCTGGCTAACAACAGCATTTGGTGGTCCATTGCTTATTAGCATTTCCTTTCTCCTTGACTTAGTTGTGTCAATGACATCGTTGATGCCCCCGCCTCCACAGCGTTTCAAATGTTTCACAACATCCCATTTCCATTTGCTTCTATACTCACATCTAGGGCATAAATATGGCTTCGAGTCAGAGTGGTTCTTCATGTGCTGTGTCACTTCAGATGGCCACCGAGCGTGGTAGTTGCACATTGTGCACTTGTACGGCAGCTCCTCTGATCTGGCTGTTCCTGGACTTGGACATGAAGAGCCTGTTTCTTTGCCGTTGTTTTTCCTGTTAATGCTCCCTCCATTACTAACACTGCTAGAAATCTGCTGATTTCTCACAGCGTCCTGAACTGCCTTCTGGGCCTTGCTGATCTCTTCCACTCCTTGGGCAGACTGGGATATCTGAGCAGCTTGGCTAATCTCCCCACTGCCAGAAAAGGAATATGCATTAAAGAATGTCAGGTTCTTGTCTTTGTTTGGTTCATCATCAAGAATATTTACCTGACTTGATATAAGTCTTTGGCCTGCCTGAGTAGCAGCAATGATTCCTTCCACAGATATGCTGTCATCTCTAGTAAATAATCCACCATTTGTAATGCCACTATTGGCTTCAAGCTTTATTTGTTTTGCCATTGGCTCATCTTCATCATCAGAGCTTCCATCTGTAGTATCTTTCTTGTCATTCCTTCTATAAGGATTTGGAAGATTTGGGTGGCTTTTCTGGAAGTGTTTCACCAAGTCCCATTTCCACTTATATGTTGATCCACACACCATACAAATATATGGCCGCTCTTCTGAATGAGATACAGCATGTTTCTGGAGCTCTGCTGGCCATTTAGCTTCAAAGTCACACTTCTTACATTTCAAACTCTTCCCTTCTGAAGCTCCTAAGTCTTGACTTCCCAGCTCACCAATATCTTGTATCTCCATATTGAGCAGGTGGTATGTCTGCTGTAGACCATGTGGAATCTTCTTTATAGCTTCCTTGTAATCTGTTAACTTTCTGAAGTGAAGTTTAATGAAGTGGTTGTTCAGTTCATCCATCGAGTTAATTTGAAGCTTGCACTCATAGCACCTGACAATTCTCTTATTCAGATGAGAGCTTGTGTGGTTAGCAAACTCAACCTCAGAGGTGCTTGTGAAATCACATTTTGAGCAGTGGTGGAGCCGGGGTATCAGCTGGTTCATGCTGTGAGCAGGTTTCAGGGTGTTTATGTCTTCCCGAGATTTTTCCTTCTTAACTTTCTCCATTGCTTTGTTCTTTGAAAAATCAAGTGGTTGCTCCTGGTCAGGAGATGCACCTAGGTCCTGGCCATTCACTGCTGAATATGGCGACTGCCTTGACCCTGGTTTGTTGTCTCGAGTAAGATCTAGGGCACCCTCATCAGATGAATCATACCCATTAGAGGGTAGAGAGAGGTGGGGCAATGCCACTGGCATACCAGGAAAAACAGGCTGGGTTGTGCTCGCTATGAAAGGGCCAATCATTTTTGGAATTAATGATGCAGCAGGAGAGCTCATTCTGGAAGTGCTAGTAGCCATGGAGGTAGCTGAACTCAAGAAGTTTGGGGGACTTGGGGACTGCGTTAAATTGCGTGGGGAAGATCGGGAAGGATCTTCACTCTTGTTGGTTTTAATTGTGGCTAAAAAGTTCTTATCATAAATTCTGCGGGCTCCTAACTGAGTGTATTTTCCAGATTTTAGAAGTTCCAGCATGCCAGGAGGGCTGGCCACTTCCGCCAGGGGGTCCATACTGTGTTTTTCCTTCCAGTGTTTGTTCAAGCTTTTCCTCCATTTGTAAATGTTACCGCATTGTGAGCAGGCATACTTTGTGCCACTGCTGTCCACAGCCTCAAAGTATTTTCCTGGGTCGACTTCCTGTCGGGTTTTCTTCTTCTTTTTCTTGTCCTCATCTAGTACCTGGTCAATGTTTTCAGAGGTGATTACCATTGGAACTGAAGTTGACTTTTCATTCATGGAAGGGGTGTCTGCGTCATCATTGTCTTCATCAAATTCTTCTGCTTCTTCCACCATGAATGGTGAATCACCTTTAGATGAACGTACAAAAGATGCATTTGAGAAATTGTTAGGTCTAGTTATCTTGATAGAAGAGCCTTTTTCTGTGGAATCAAAGGATGAGTTGAGTTGATCATCTCCTTCAGAAAAGTGCTGCTTCTGGTGTTGGGTTAGCTTCTGCTGGTGGACTGTTGCATACTCGCACAAAGCACATTGAAAAATGGTGTAGTCTGCGTTGTGATCCTTGTTCATGTGAGAGAAGTAGGACTGGGCGCTAGCTGTGCTCATCCCACACTGCTGGCAAGTGTATGTGCGGGTATTTTGCACACTGCCTAGTTTTGGCTGCGTTTTCGCTAGTCCTTCATCGTCGATGACCAACCTATCATCGGAGTATTCATCTTCACCTTCATCTTCACTCAAGTTATCTGTAGTATCATTTGCTGTGCTAGTTTGTTGGTTTTTATCTCCCTGCACATTCTTCACATCTTGCAATGTTGTCATGGCGTCCGGTTCATCTCCATCTTGATCCATGTCCATAGATTCCTGGTTTGCTACGGCAGGCAATTGCTGAAGTTTTGATTCAACATTCTGAGAACGTTTGAAAGATCTTTCATCAGCTTGTTCAGTTTCAGCAGTGAAAGTTCTGGTGATCTTGGCATCTGCCACAGATATAACTTCTGCTACTGAATCATTAGTTACTTCCATTATTGATACAGTACTGTCTGAAATGCTACCCTTTGAGTTACGTTTTGGTCTCAGAACTCTCTGAGATTGTGCGACATTAGATGGTAGCGATGCTGGCGCTTGCAGTGACGATGATGCGGAGTCTTGCTTAAGTTCATCAGAGTCAGAATGTGTTGACTGGTGGGCTGTGAATTCACGGGCGTCCACGCAGGTGAACTTACACTTCTTGCAGTATCTCTTACGACCTCGGCTTTTTGCAGGACTGTCACCTTCATTTACTGACACTTTGTCGCTCCACCCACTTGCCATGGGCAGATTCTTGGGCATGATAGAGTTGAGTTGGAATCCTGTAAATAAAACAAAAAGAAAACATTTATTGCATTTCATCCTTCTGTCAAGTGTGATTTTGTCAAATGTGGCATATGAAACAGTGGTAGAACTTTTTTTACGGTATTCTTTTTTAATGGACGAGATGTTTCCCAGTCAAAAAAAAAAAAGAATAAAGCATTCGAAATTGGTACCTGGCTCCCGATGATGAGAGTGGAAATGTAGCTAAACATAATACCGATCACATCGCCTTAACATGTACTGACAGATCATGGAAAATATGGATACTTAACACCAGATCCCAAATATGTTTCAATAGCACATGTGCACTAGGTTACATTCTGATTATACAAGATTCGTAGATTTGTAGGTTCTTTGCAGAAATTAAAATTCTGACGTAGGCGTAAATATCCACATATCTTTCGTGGAAATAAAACGCTGCTATTTAACTTACTATTTTGCTAATTACGAAATTCTGCATGAGTAATTATTTGAAAAAAGTCACGTAATAAAAGATTTTAAAATGTGTCGAACAAAAACAAAAAAAAATGTATAAAAAAAGATAAACACATGTTCTATATCTAACGAAGAACCTCTACGACAGAGCGATGTGACAGATCATGATCAACATCACAGTGATATTTTGCAACACAGAAACGGGTCACGTGTTTGTGGACGCTACGAACGGCTCGAAGATCACATATACCAGTCACGTGTCTTAGGACGCTACGAACGGCTCGAAGATCACATATACCAGTCACGTGTCTTAGGACGCTACGAACGGCTCGAAGATCACATATACCAGTCACGTGTCTTAGGACGCTACGAACGGCTCGAAGATGGCATGTGAAAAAGAAATGAAATGGTTCCAAACAATTTTTGAGGACGGCCAGTCAAAAGTTGTATTGTGAAATGAAACTGACTAGAGATATACAATCAGCCATCTGCATGTCCCTTGCGGAACTTTCCCTCCCTAACAGCTCTCCTGTAGGCCTCTCGTTTGTCTATCTGACCTTCCATATTGCTATTAGGGTTTCTTGGTATGTTTACAGAAGGTAGTTTGTCATTGCTTTCCTTCCGGGCAGTGACTGCAGTGATCGTAGCCACTGTCCATACACTGAGATCATCTGCCTACCATCATAGAACAGTGACCATAACCAACATTATCTGTCGCCTGCTCTCCCATTTCATCTACCACCTGCTCCCATGTCTTCACGTCACCCTGATCGGGGAGTTATACGGGTACTCCACCTTGGCCAAGGATGTCCCGTAGACTGACGGAGGTAAGGAGGCGTGTTACTTCTGGAGGTGTACAATACACACAATAAAACACAAGACGCCAAAATTTTCAAATGAAACTGCCTCGGCGAACTTTCTGTTCTCTATTCTTCACATTGTCACCCAGCAACCAGATAGTTATTCGCAGTGAAAGAAAACGTGCCATGCCGTGCCGTGCAAGAAGTTGCTCAAGAACCGACCGTGTACCTCTATCCATCTCAGTCTTCTATGTTTTCCATCAGACCATGCTTTCATGCCATCCTGTTCTGTCTTATTTCTTGGGTTCCTTTTGTTCTCTTCCCATTTATTTTTCCTACTGTATATTTTACAGGACATTTTCTTACTGTAGTTTTAATTAAATTTCAAACTTCCTTGACTTTCCTAGTCATTAAAGACGTGTGTCCCGAACATCAAAAGATGTGTGTTCTCCAACATCAAAGATGTAAGTCTTCAACATCAAAGATGTGTGTCTCTAGGAGACAGTGTAGTGACGACTGACCACAAGCTAGCCCCCCACCCCCACCCCAACCGCCGGGATACACTTCTTATATCTTATATATCTTATATCCTTCCCGTGCCGTTAGACGTCACATAGGGCTCGCAAAGTAGTTCGCCAATATTTCCTTGGTAAGGGTTAATATACACTTGGTAAGGGTTAATTCCCGTTCCTCTAAACCATTCATCAGCAGATATCAAAAACAATAATTTCTATTTGCAGTCTCCCCCCACCCATCGGACGTCGGGGCCCTTAGGTCTATGTCTGTTCAGGCTAATGATAAGACCCCTCCACCCCCACTGCTCTTGTGATCTCTGTACTGGTTGGTTTATTGCTCAAAACTCACTTTCACGGAGAAAGACGGGCATATACCAGTGTTTTAGTTCTCGTGTTTTCCTCAGTCGGTGACGACAAAGATGGCATACATATATACACTCAGAGTAGACAGTAAGTTAGTGGAGGAGGTCAACGAATTTGTATATCTTGGCAGTATAGTAGTAGAAGATGGAGACAGCATAGAGGACATCAACAGCAGACTTACTAGAGCAAACCAGGCTTTTGCAATGCTGCAGACTAAAAAATCTAAAAAACTAAACATGAAGACGAAAATCAGGATATTTTAAGTGTAATGTTCTATGGAAGTGAATGCTGGAAAATCACCAAATCCATATAAAACAAGTTGAATTCTTTCCAGACTAAATGTTTACGAAGAATTAGAAGAATATTTTGGCCAAACACCATAAGAAATAACATACTGTTGGCAGAAATGCAGATGAAGCCACTGACAGCAATTATTAAGGAAAGACGCTGGCGATGGTTGGGACATGTGCTCCGAAAGACTGACAACTCACTACCAAAAATAGCACTAAGATGGACACCACAGGGGAACAGAAGTAAGACAGACCAAAGAAGACGTGGAGATGATGTTGAGCAACAGAAGGCTCACCTGTGCAAGAGCGGGAACAAAAAGGCAAAGAACAGGCGTTTGTGGAAAACCCTCGCAGAAGCCCCATGTGCCCTGGGCACTTAAGGTTAAGATATACAGTATATTATATGCCACCATCTATATCACTAGATATATATCATTAGCATATCAGGTCGATAGCTTCGCAGTTGTATTGATATGCTAATGATATATATCTAATGATATAGATTATATAGATATATCATCCGTGAAAATTTGTTAACTGTTGGTCATTTTTTCATACTCATAATGACCCATTATTAGTGTCGAGTCTAGGCTAGGATATAATGAGATCAAAAGATATCCACAAGATAATCTTCTAATTCATTCGTTCTAACACGCCTAATCGGTCACCAGTTCTCTTCTATTAAGTGCAGAGTCCGTAGCACGAACAAGAAAACAAAAGTAGAAAGTACTTCTATGGAAGTGTTTACGTCTTTATGCTAGCACTTCTTACAAGGATGCAAGGTTAACAAACACACAACTAACCTCCATAGCGTCGGCGTAAACTGAAGTCATATCAGACTGAAAACTGATATCATGTCACGGAATTGAAAAGCGCGAAACTTTGTCCACGGTTTGTTTTACTGCTGGTAATGATGCTGTGCTTAGTAGATGTTTACCCATCTATTCCATGTTTCCAAATGCGAAAACACAGTCTATTCTAACGAAAAACTGGAACTAGCTGGTCTAGGTTAGGAAGGTCGCGTCTTTAATACAGAATTCAACTGCAGTGAAGCACTCGAAGGATAAGCTCATTACTGAACTCTGTTCCGACTCGTTCTAGCAATGCTCTCGCTGAAGCGACACTCAAAGGTATGCCAATTTTTCAAGAGGCCTACGTTATCACACTGATGCAGAATATCGGTCCCAACATGTTATCAACGACTCCGCTACTTTATGAGACCTTGATTGTGAGATTCGTCTTGTCTTAATTTTGACTACAGGCAAAACGTCCTAACAGAGTACAGGCCCCTGGGAGACATCATCATCAAGTGCCCCGCCGGCAGGTGTTTGTCACATCTTACACTTCATCTTAAGCGATCTTCGGTTTGTTTTTTCCCTGGCGACCTGACCACTGCATAGTTTACATCACTGACTATGATCTCATCAACGCAGAATCAACATTTCAAACTGAAATCAAATTTCTGATTGAATGATGGTGTAAGAATATAAGCAGACAAAATAAAATTATATGCTCAGTAAAAGACTGCTAAACTCACCACAAACAATACCGCAGTAAATATAACACTACGAAGTGCTGTTAAAATATATACCGGGGAAAGACTAAGCATAACATCAGAGAGTCAGAGAGCCAGAGAGGAAGTATAAAAAGCCACATTTCTATGGAGACAAAAGAGAGGGACGGAAGTGAAGAAAAGGAAACTGACTATCTTTCCTGACAGTCTGACTCCAGTCTGTTTTGCCAGGTTGAGGCTCAGAAGACGTCTTAGGGGAAAGAAATGCCCAGCTGCACCACCTTGTTTATCATTTCCTGCGAACCCAGCAGTGACTGTACTAGTCGGTGATCGTAGCCACTGTCCCTACCCTGAGATCATCTGCCTACCATCATAGAATAGCGACCATAACCTTGTTTATGTTTGGCTACAACAAAGTGTCTGACCAGTTTTGTGGAAAATGTGTTTAAACTTTTAGTTTTATCGCTCTCAGATCATTATTTCTGTTAATTCAAGGTCTGAGTTAGAAAAAAAAAGATGATTTCTGTGTTCACGACAAGAGCCTGTTGTGTGGAGACTTACTGGAACTTACTCACTGCTGTAAAACTAGCTTTCACCATCACTCTTTGTCTCTCTTTCTGTCTGTCCTTTCTTTATATCTCTCTGTGCCTTTCACTGTCTCTCTCTGTACCCCTCTGTCTCTCTGTCTCATTTTCTCTCTCTGTCCCTCTCTGGGTCTGTATCTCTCTTTCTCTCTCATTTTCTCCCTCTGTCCCTCTCTTGGTCTATATCTCTCTCAGCGTTCTTGCTTTTTTAAATCTCAGTGCTGAAAACAACAAAAACGAAAATACCAAAACCAAAAGTTATAACAGTCTTGTTCTCTTTGTCTAAGTTCTCTTTGTCTAGGTTCTCTTTGACTTAAGTTACAGAAACTCTGAGGCGGTGAGAGTTGCTTATCAGCAAAATAGACGTCTTTGAGGACAGAGTTCAAAATTTAAACCAAAAAAAAAAAAAATTACTGTCTCTAAACATGACAGAACCAAGACAGAAGTAACAGACAAACACGATTTCAGAAATCTCTCCAAGCAGACAAGGGACATCAATCGCGGATACCAACAAAAGCAAAGTTTGGTACGCTATCACCACTTGTCGGTCTCAGACAGTTGACACAGGACGGTATCGAGTGGTGGATTATCTATAAGAATAATCGTTATCTTCAACGTGAACGGACCTGATTTTTTAAAAGTTTCTTGCGATTCCCAGAGTGCGATTTTCAGCAACACTCGCTCCGTCCGTTAAGACAGGAAAAAACGAGGGCTATATAATGCCATATAAGTGGAACACTGCAGAATGTGACTCTCTCTCTCTCTCTCTCTCTTTTTCTCTCTTTTCTGGGATTTAAATAAATATTTGAAAACAAAAACCGCGTTTTATCAATCAAGCAACGTCTACGATTTCTGATGCCATCGCTGTTTGTTCAAACTGTAGTCACATCAGACGCAGTGGCAATTGTAGTAACTGAATTGTTACAATCTATTTGTTGTAGTAAAAGTTTCTGTTGTTGTTGTAAATGAAGAAAAGGCAGATGAAGTAATGTTTGCAGGAAATGGAGAAATAGTAGATGAAGCGAAGTTCTGTGGTAAAATGGTAGGTCTTTGCAGTAAATGAATACATGATAGATGATATAATGTTTGTAATAACTGAAGAAATAATAGATAACGCAATGTTTGTAGTAAGTGTGGAAGTTGTAGGAGAGAAGAAAGTCATGTTGATAGCGGTTGTATCAGTATCTTCTTCTTCTTATTCTTCTTTTAAATAATATGTTACTCTGTTGCTCAGCTGCCTCTGAGAAGAAAAAAAAAATCACATTCTTCTTCAGGCTGCCACAACATCCCATACCTTCTACCTCTGGTCCACACCCCGAGGTTGCGAATGTCTGCAAATGCAGCCCTAATTCATACTTTTTTTCTAATCAAGTTTTTTTTAATGACATTTAAAAAACGAACAAACAGTCTTTCAGTTTATGAGAATAGTTTGTTGAGGAAAGCAACGAAGTGTGTATTCATCAACCATTTTCTCGCACCATGAAGGATTATATGTGACTTTAATCGAGATTTTAAAAATATGGCACATAACACACACTGAACATATTTCATGGCATAACTTGGGAAAGTTTTTATTTTGAATGGGTTTTCCTTCTCATGCTCCCTTGAAACCATGTTCCTATAAAATCCTCTCTTTGTTATTGTTCACAAGAAGCAGTCGATGAGTGGCACACACACACACACACAAGCCGTTGCACAGAAGAGAAGTATACATGATTCAGCTGAACACTGCGCGAGTGGGCGGTATCTTTTCTATGGAGCAGAAAAGAGGCACTATGGGAGGAAAAAAAAAGTTTCCCCCCGAAGACTGAAGAGCTAGCTCGCAAGATAAGACAACTCTTGAAACCACGCCGGAGCTGAACTGGGTCCTGACTAGCGAGATAAAAGAGTTCTAGATGACATTACGTTTCCTGAAATGGGAATCTTTGAGTGCAAATTTTAAGGGGGTTTCTCCCCCCCCCCCCCTTTCTTCCCCCCTCCTGGGTTAACAATCCACAAATTTAAAACACAGGCCTCAAACGGTTTGCTTGAATTTGTCTCCGAGAGAATGACGCATATAACATGACAGTTTAGATCACGTTTGACAGGAAAAACACTTTTAAGTGCCTGGGTCACACAAACACACTACAAGCTCGCTGGCACAAGAAGATTGTGGATGTTGAGAGGATGGTCAGGCGTGGGAGGGGACTGGGTAGCAGACTTGAGGAAGTAAAATGAATAACAAACTCATCGTAAAAGAGCGGGAAGCAACATAAGGAACAAAGTTAGAGGGGGAAAGTGCAGACATTGGGGGGGGGGGGGGAGTCATCTTTGTAACAACAGCATCGACCGTAACCTTTTCCTGTCGTTTGTCAAATAATTTCTGTTTTATATGAACGACAGAGTTCTTCGTGTGATGTGTCCTTTCCCTCTCGCAGTCTCCCTCAATGGGATGTGTCCTTTCCCTCTCGCAGTCTCCCTCAATGGGATGTGTCCTTTCCCTCTCGCAGTCTCCCTCAATGGGATGTGTCCTTTCCCTCTCGCAGCCTCCCTCAATGGGATGTGTCCTTTCCCTCTCGCAGCCTCCCTCAATGGGATGTGTCCTTTCCCTCTCGCAGTCTCCCTCAATGGGATGTGTCCTTTCCCTCTCGCAGCCTTCCTCCATGGAACACGGTCTTGTGCAAGTTGACCAGAGTCTCGCAGTGACATATTCAGGCTTTCCATGGTGTCCAAAGTCCGCCTGCAGCCAGGTCGTCCCTTTTCTTGTTCTGTCGGGCAATATGCCTTCTGGTATCAACCCAACCCCTACAAGATATTGTGTCTTTGATGTGGTCGAGGCGTCTCAGCTTTCTTTTTTCTGGTGTTGGTTACGAGTCTTTCTTCTGCAACACCAAACTCCGTCAATATCTCGTTATTTGCTTCCTTTCTGTTCATTATATTCTAAGTGGCCTTCTGTAATATTTCATTTCATTCGCTGTTAAACTCTTTTCTAGTGATTTGTTCAGTGGCCACTGGGAATATGTTAATTATATATATATATATATATATATATATCGATACCGAAATTGAGAACGGAAATAAATTAAATCAGGATATTAACTGCTACCCACATTTACCAGCAAACAAATACATCACAACTAAGAAAAAAAAATCACCGTACAACTCCACCTTCCACCCATTTCTGTACTATCAATGCCAAGCAACAAAGAATACAAGGAAAATCACTCCAACAGAATTGAGATGTTTAAGGAGAATACTAAATGTGACATGACGAGACACAAATTTTTTTTTAAAATGACACAATCAGGGCAAGGGTTAGAGTAACACCGGGACTACATACATCCAGATGTAACAAGTCAGACGGTTTGGCCACGTCACACGACTACCACTAGACAGTATTCCAATGAAAACATTCATGATTCTATGCTTTATCCTGCACTTCTCTCGGTTAAAATCCCCTCCCCCCCCCCCCCCAACCAACGTCAACTGCTTCTAATAACAACATCAGACACCTTCAATTTTTACCTGACCGATGCCACTCAGGTGAATGTTACTACCGAAAATCCCGTGACACTTTTTGACCTATGCTCATCTCGATTTATCTTACTCCTTGGCAATGAAGCATAACAATCTCCTCGCACATAAACGCCGCTCTCCAACCTCCTCCCACTCTGTGACCTGGAGGACGCTACCGTCCAGCAATTATAGTATTAAATATTTTCTCTTGAAATGTTCCAGGGGGGGAAAAAATAATTTGCATCATTTATCAGTCCATGTTTTAAAATTTACTTTCTAAATATAGATACCAGAAATCTGGCAAGGGGGGGGGGGGAGTTAACAAAGCGATGAAGCAAAAGGAAACGGCGAGATTTTGATGAACGTTGGATACACACAGATCCTTTCATTCTTTATAAGAAGATAGGAAACGGGCTATCAGTTATCAGTTCTTTGCATGCCCCTTGCGGAACTCTAGCTCCCTAACAGCTTTCCTGTAGTCCTCTCGGTTGTAAGCAAGATGCCCTGCTGCTGATGCATCCATTTCCTGATTATCAACGATTATCTTCGCTTTCGTCTTCCTCTCTTTCTTGTTCCCATTATGTACCCTTCCGTCTACATTATCATGACGTTTAATATGTCCGAAATATTTACGTTTTCTCTGTTTAATCCTCTTTACTAGCCAACCTTCTTCAATATTAAATTCTTGTTTTTTCTTTTTTTTTTTGTGTCCATGATATTTGAAGGACTCTTCTGTAGCATTTACATTCAAAGGCATCTATCTATCTATCTATCTATCTATCTATCTATCTATCTATCTATCTATCTATCTATCTATCTATCTATCTATCTATCTATCTATCTATCTATCTATCTATCTATCTATCTATCTATCTATCTATCTATCTATCTATCTATCTATCTATCTATCTATCTATCTATCTATCTATCTATCTATCTATCTATCTATCTATCTATCTATCTATCTATCTATCTATCTATCTATCTATCTATCTATCTATCTATCTATCTATCTATCTATCTATCTATCTATCTATCTATCTATCTATCTATCTATCTATCTATCTATCTATCTATCTATCTATCTATCTATCTATCTATCTATCTATCTATCTATCTATCTATCTATGCCTCTGACCCCTCGTGGAGCACAGGCCGCCAACAAGAGCTCGCCAGGCAGTTCGGTCCTGGGCCACTCTTTCCAACTGTCTCCATGTGTCCAGGTCTCACAGGCATATGTTGTGATGGGAAAGATGCATGACCTTAATTAAAAATCTTATTTTTGTAATTCTGTCTGTTCCTCTCCACAGATTCTTTAGTTGTTTTACTTTCTGAAGAGCGATAGATGTCCTCCTTTTAATTTCCCTCATTGTATCTCCATTATTAGTTAGCAGTGATCCAAGATATTCAAAACTCTCCACTTCTTCCAATTTTTCCTCATTGATACATATTTCAGCTACCTTGTTTGTTTTGTCAGTTGTCATCAACTTAGTTTTCTTCTCATTAAGATAGAGATTTTGCTCTTCGCTGTTCTTACGGACTGACATAATTAGTTTTTCCATTCCTTTTTGTGTTGTGGACAGTAACACTGTGTCATCAGCATATCTAATCTCTGGTATTTCATAACCTCCAATTATTATGGCATCGTAATATTCTTTGTCTACATCTTCTCTAACATTCCTCATTATATTTTCGGTATACAAGCTAAATAAGTACAGCGACAATATCTAAATTATCTTATCTTATATTTTATATCCTTCCCGTGCCTTTAAACGGTCACATAGGGCTCGTAAGGTAGTTCGCCAATTTTTCCTGTTATCTAAATTATATACACTTCAAATTCAGCAATCGAATATGTTTGTTCATAATCATCACTCAACATAAGTAAGTAGCACATCAACATAATACTTCCAGGGCACCACTACTCACACAGGCACAGCTATCATTCCACATTCACAAGTGTGTGTGTGTGTGTGTGTGTGTGTGTATTTACAGAAGGTAGTTTGTCACTTCTCTCCTTCTGGGCAGCGACTGTACTAGTCAGTCAGTGGTTGTCCCTACACTGAGATCATCTGCCTACTCTCATAGCATGGTGACCAAACCAACATTATCTGGCGGCTGCTCTCCCTTTCCATCCACCAACTGCTCCCATGGCTTCACGTCACCCTGATCGGGGGGGGGGGGGGGGGGGGGGCTTTACGTGTACTCCACCTTGTATGTGTGTGTGTGTAACATGGCAAGGTGAGATAAGATATAATCTGGTATGACAATATATCATCTGGTATAGTAAGGTAATATAAGATACGATATGGTATAGAAGGTAAGAAAAGCTTTGGTCTGGTGTAAGAAGATAAGATAAGATATCCAGTATGACGAGACAAGATAAGATAAATAAATACGTGAATGAAGGTGGAAACTACCTGAATACAACATATAGTAACTGGCATGCACGCCAATAAATCTGCTAGCCTTGAAGAATGGTAAAATATATATTTGACAGAAGTATTCTTTATAATCTCAAGCTAAGACCACCAACCGAGCCATCATCTATTTAAAATAACACTTTCTGGGAAATGAAAGAAACATTTCAGCATTCTTACTTCTTATATCTTACTTCTTATATCTTACTTCTTATATCTTACTTCTCTCCAGTGCCGTTAAACGTCACATATGACTCGCAGGGTAGTTCGACAAGTTTTCAAGGGATTTTATGCCTGCTAATTTGACCTCTCTTAATAATGTCCTCTTTAGAGCTTCACGTGGTTGGACTCTTTTTCTTCGGCCTGTTGTGCTCCACTTGATAGCCTGTTTGGGGATCCTCTGACTGTTTCTCCTCATCAGGTGACCGACATATGTCCATCTCCTTTTTCTGACCACCGGCGGAACAGGCTGTTGTTCGCTCATCTGCCTTATCTCTGTGTTGTTCTTGAATTCGCTCCACCTTATACGAGTGTTTTCCTTAAGCATTTGTTTTCAGAACAGTCTAACCTTGTTTATTTCTTTAGTTATTTTCCAGCTTTCGCATGCATAAATGAGGGTGGGTATTACATTTGAATTGAATATTTTCCATGTGGCAGTGGAGTCCAGACTCCAGAACATATCCTATAAGAGTGCTCAAACCATGCAGACCTGAGGCGCGAGACATGGGCAGAGGACACAAGCTTGGGGCAAAAGCTTTGGGACTCCTATCAGGATCTGGAGAGGACTGCGGGCTTTGTCATGTCGACGGGGGTCAGGATCTGATGTGACCAACAACCTCGAACGCAGAAGAAGAAGAAGAATTGAATAATCTTGGCTTGGTTTTTTGTGCTTATCACTTTTGAGTGCCAGTGTTCTCAAGATTCTTGAAGGTCAATGCTGCTTTTGCAATTCTAACTTCCTTTCTCGTGTCACCATTCTGGTTTTTGTAGCAGCAGAGGTATATAAATTGATGTACTTCTTCAACAGCTACTCATTCTACGTATATTTTTTCCCTCTTGATTAATAGGAAGTTTCTTTTTTTTTTTTTCCTTGTTAATTTCAAGTCCTCTTTTGCTAGCCAGTGAAGACAGGGAATTTGTTTTTTCTTGCATCAAATTCACATTGTCACCTATAAGAGTTATGTCATCTGCAAAATCAAGATCTTCTAGTTGGACCGCATACTCCCCCCCCCCCCTCAAAATAAATGCCCTTTTTACCTGTGCAACATTTTTTCATTATGAAGTATATGGCAATTCCAGAAAGCAAGGGAGATAATATACACCCGTGTTTTATGCCTGTTTCAGTCTGGAACCATTCACTCATTCCTTCTTCTGTGTTGACTGCACAGACATATCCGTTGTAGAGATGCTTAATGATGTTGACAATTTTAGATGGTGCTCCATACAGTCTTAAAATTCTCCACAATGAATCTCTATGTATGCTATTTCAGCATTACGCCATTGTTTATCAGGAAAATCTCGTTTCTATCTAGGTTCTGTGGGTTCATTACCCCTACAACAATGTGATACGCCACGCAGCGTAACCGGTTGTACTTCTATATTTAATGCCCTGGCGAATGTGAGATCTCGCGATATATAAAGCTTATTGGGCACGTTGTGGCTTAATTTATGTAGCGTTTTCTTTATTACGTTCTAGACAAAGGGCGATCGGCCGATATTTGAATACACACGGGTGTTTAAAGTAAACATTTCTCGGACAAGCAGCGCCTTTATCTGACAATCTGTCGTGAAATGTACGTTTCATACAAAATCGTAATCAAATAAGATATGACATTTTATTGTATGAGACGAGTACGGGTACTGAATCAACAGGTTCTTCTTCACATTTTTCATTATATTATATTATATTATATTATATTATATTTATATTATATTAATGTTACACAAATTGACAGGTGCTTACTTGTATGACAAGTACGACGCGTACCAGGTTGCTTATTTAAAGCCAAAGCCAGGAAAAAAAAAATATTCACTGACTTGGAACTGTGCTTCAAAATGAAGAAACTATCTGGTATAGAAACACACCTGACAGCGGGACTTTGGGGCAGAGGGCAGACGCTACACTGCCAGAAACGAAACTGACTCATTTATCTACGAGAGACGCAACTTCTGAAGTTGCATGGCCCCCCAAACTCAAATAAAGTGACGGCGCAGTTTTGGGGCGTTAATGTTAGGATATTCCAGGTTCCTGTTATCTGTTCTATCCACCTCCTGCGTGGGTGATCACTCCCTCCGTTTCCTATCCATTCTTAGCATGAATGTCCTCTGTGCCATACCTGTCTGGCAATAGTCGTACAACATGGCGAAACCATCTGACCTATTTCAGGATACAGTTGCGAGAGAGAAAAATATAGCCCAACGCTGATGCTACCTCTGCCCTGATGGTGTCTTTATTTCTACTATCATTAATGTTGTGTACAGATTAAGGGGAAAGGAAACTATGTCAGTTAATTCTAATTACTAATTAATCAGAGATGTTCTTTAGTCTATGCATGCTGTCTAAATACTGAGCCGTCAGGTAAGAGGTTAAAACCTGGACACTAAACTGTCAGGTAAGAGTTTAAAACCTAGACACTAAACTGTCAGGTAAGAGTTTAAAACAAAGACACTAAACTGATTGGGTGTCTGAGCGACGAAGTGGTTAGTGCACTGGCCTCTCGTGGCAAAATTCGGGGGGGGGGGGGTTCGAATCAGTCCGGAGGCACCCTAGTCACCCAGGGCCGTAGAAATGGATACCTGACTTCTTCTGGGGCTGGGGAAGTAAAGGCGGCCAGTCGTGAGGTGACCACATCACTCCGCGGAACGTTGACAGGTCAAGGAAACTACGGGCACTAACACACCTGTGTGCCTCTAAAGCGTGGCAGAGTTACCTTTACTAAACTGGTTCAGAATTCGACAGGTTGGCCTTAATTTATGAGTTTCAGTATACCTTGTACTTATAAATGTACCTCTCGTTAATGACAAAAGCACAATGTTATCATTATCATGGCCTCTCATTACCGCAGATAACCTTAAATCCAATTAAGCATTATGGAGCGCTCAGTTTGTAAACTGAATGATAAGAACAGAAATAATAGTCAGGTGCGACAAACTTTTGTAGCTGATAGTTAAAATATGACGAGAGACGGCCGTGCTAGGTGAAAGGCGCATTTATCTGTAGCAGATAAGAGAGGCGGTCAAAATCACTTTCAGTTTCATCGCAGATACTCATGAAAACATGCACAAAAAGCATGTTCTGTTTCATCGTAAGGTATCACGAAAACATTTAAAAAACATGGTATGAATCATCGCAAACTCTCATGAGAACACTCACATGCAGGCTCTATTTCATCATAAACTCTCATGAAAACAGTATGTTTTGATTCTCCATTCTGGCCCAAGGGACTGAGATGCGGGCCAGCCCCCGCCCGTTGCTCTCTGGGAATTCCAAAAAAAGGCGCAGCCTAAGAAAGATTAGGGCCATTTTCTGGTCATAGACCATCACTAACAGAGACCTATTTACTCTAAGCATAGACGAAACTATGCAAGAAATGGATTGGCTTTTGTGCTCCTAATGATCTATATACCAGTGCTAGAAAAGACATGAGACTGAACATCTTAAAGGAAGAAAGCTGACTTCTTGGCCAGCGAGAACCTAGTGAAGGAGCGAGGGAACGAAGAAGAACAGTACACAACACAGATGGAACTAAGCATGACAGCAGATCGTCAGAAGAAGAGAGAGCTAGCTGGCTTCTTTCAAGGCTCCACAAGGCGTGCTGGCGGTGTTTGTTTAGTCGACCAGCTTCCAAAGAACATGTGGGTGTATGACCCCAGCCCCTGTCCAATTTCAACTCGTTGCGTGCCGGTGTTTGTACTTTTACACTTCACATCGATGGCTGCAGAGAAGCCCAGAAGCCCAAACTATCATGGATATAACGAACAAACTCCAGAAAAGGCTAGCGTGGGGGCTTTTGCGGGTGAAAATTTAGAAAGATGAGTCCAGATATGGCGGTGAGGTACGCTGGACAGCAGTGTATAAACTAAGAAAAAAAGTAGGAACAGCTTTATTATTTAACGATTACAAAGATGTGACGTTTCGGTGTTAGAGAATGCTGCAATTTTTCGTTAATTTTTTTTTCATTTAAAAAATTATTTTATTATTTCTTTAACACAAGATTCATGTGAATCTGTACTTCGTCTCCTCTCTCTGATTCGTCGTCCTGTTTGTGTTTGTATGATGAAGCCTAACGCCGAAAAGTCACATCCTTGTAATCGTTAAGTAATAAAGCTGTTCCTACCTTTTTCCTAGTTTATACATTTTGGTATCACAGCTTTACCTCAGTGCCTCGTGTACAGTTGTATACTTAATACTAATAATTGTGTCTTGCTGGATAGCAGTGTACGTGACCTTTAAAAGCAGCAGAGAGTTGTGGCAAAGACAGCATAAAAATTAGCACCAGTGTGTGTGTGTGTGTGTGTCTTTGAGGACGAAAGAAGATGTATGGGTGTGTTTAAGTAGAATGTACCCTGAAATTAGCCACATGAATCAGTCTTTGGCCAAAATCTCCGCGGCCATTTCTACACGCGTCTTCCTGCAGATTTATTTTCCGACATTTTAAATGTCCGAACAAAGAAACTGCAAGGTGAATAATAAACAGCAATCTCTCAAGTCCGTAAAACAGTCAAACAAGAAAATAGAAAAGTTTCCTGTTTGGGAAGAGTTTGGGAAGTTTCTCGACGGTGGCAAATGTCGATCGATGGGATTTAGCGTTCTTGCCCGAGGCTAGTTACATCGTTAAAAGCTTTAGATGAAATCAAGCAGGTGAAGACACATAGCTTAGACACCTCTAAAAAAATGTCCATATATACTATCTCTCCCTTCCCAAAACACCAGATTTCTCCCTGGACAAGAAGCTTATGAAATATGGGGGGGGGGTGGTGGGGGGAGAGGCTGTAAATATGTAGGGAAGAATGTACTGCTGAACTTAGGAAAAGGTGTATATGCAAGTTCGTGATGAATCGAAGTGTCAAGGGATTTCTAGAATACTGTATGACACCATGGGGAAGAGAAGGGCAACTAGGAAGGTATGATCGAATGGGCGAGGAAAGATGATGGATGCGAAATGTATGAAGACGTTGATGGTTCTGTGGGACATTCTTAGAACTTCACATAACTAAGCGTCCACGAGGGAGAGAGAGAGAGAGAGGGGGGGGGAAGTGTTGTGTATCCACGTGGCTTATCACGCGGGTTCTTTCAATAATCAAAAACTTGCTCAGAAACCAGTCTGCATGCGGTGACCACAGGTTAAACTTTATTACAATTCTAGGCCAGGTAAATATAAACCACAATAGAGCCACTTTTGAATAAACTTGCAGTCTTGTCTGTGACACAACGAGTCAGGCGTGCTCAGAACTCTTCTTAACTCCAGACTTTAATTAAAAGCGATTATTTCAAACCGCCTTGGGGGTTGGGGGTTGGGGTGCTTGTAATCTAATGCTTGATTAAACAGCAAAACCAGACAACGCCTCCATTTAAAAAATCCAAAAGTTAAAACACAACAGACAACAGCAACCACACAAGACTACGGCAAGCACAGCTGTCATCCCGGGTTGCGTTACTTGTATGGCGAACTTGCAGGATGTGGGTGCCAGAACAGAAGCGAACTTGGGGGATGTGGGTGTCAGAACAGAGGCGAACTTGGGGGATGTGGGTGTCAGAACAGAGGCGAACTTGGGGGATGTGGGTGCCAGAACAGAGGCGAACTTGCGGGATGTGTGTGCCAGAACAGAGGCGAACTTGGGGGATGTGGGTGCCAGAACAGAGGCGAACTTGCGGGATGTGTGTGCCAGAACAGAGGCGAACTTGGGGGATGTGGGTGCCAGAACAGAGGCGAACTTGGGGGATGTGGGTGCCAGAACAGAGGCGAACTTGCAGGATGTGGGTGTCAGAACAGAGGCGAACTTGGGGGATGTGGGTGTCAGAACAGAGGCGAACTTGGGGGATGTGGGTGCCAGAACAGAGGCGAACTTGCAGGATGTGGGTGCCAGAACAGAGGCGAACTTGCAGGATGTGGGTGTCAGAACAGAGGTGAACTTGAGGGACGTGGGTGCCAGAACAGAGGCGAACTTGGGGGATGTGGGTGCCAGAACAGAGGCGAACTTGGGGGATGTGTGTGCCAGAACAGAGGCAAACTTGCAGGATGCGTGTGCCAGAACAGAGGCGAAAAGAAATGAAAGTGTTATGTTTCTAATTAGTTACTCTCCGCCCCCCCCCCAACCCCATAAAAAAAAATCTTTTACCATCATACAAGCACAACGGCCACAATCCTGAAATCCTCTTTATAACTTAAAAAAAAATTAATTCTATCCCAGCGATTATTACTACAGAAAATCCATTGCCACGTTTTGTTAAAAATCTCTATTCACTAAAATAAACGTTCGACTATAAGTGTAAATCTAGATAATTAAACCAAATGATCACACACATAATCTTCCTTCCCCCCCCCCCCCCCCCCGGGGCCAATTCCCCTCACTCTCAACTCATGCAATGGAGGGTAAAGTGCGATTTAAAAAATCTGAAAATAACATTTTTATTATTATTAATATTATTTTTGTTACCAAAGAACAAGGCTGTCAGTGTCTGAATCATTTATGATTTTTACATATTAAATGTCGATTATCTTGAGCGAAAAAGGCAAAGGACGGGCATTTGTGGAGATCCCTTGTGGATGCGGAAGCCCCATGTGCCTTGGGCCCACAAGATAGATAGATAGATAGATAGATAGACAGATAGATAGATAGACAGATAGATAGACAGTCATAGACAGACAGATAGATAAACGTTTTACGCTTACATAGACTGCAAATGTGTAATAAAATGTAATCAATGGCTGCCATATCACTTCTGTACCACAGAGCATCATTTTAAAAAAAAATCCTAATATCTAAAGATATAAATATTTCGTTGTAATTTGCGATTTTTGGATTCTACCGTCTCCCGTACTTCTCCAGCGCGCGCAGTGACGAACTTCACCCCTCACTTGATTAAACTTGTCACACGTACACACAAATGGTGACAGAAAACAAACGTGTTTTGCGAATGACCTAAATGTCAAATAAATGTACAGGAACTAGTCTGTAGAAGCATTTTTGTATTATCTGTCTGGGGAGGCCTCTAGACTCCTAACCTAGATGATAGTTTGTGTATTCCTTGTTGTATTCACCAATGTGGGATTTTTTTCTTGCACTGGCTGCAGGAAGTCTTTTGAGTTCTTTGACGCATTTCAGGACTCGCGCCTCTGTTGACAGACACGACTGTATGGGCCAGGTATGGTGCAGGCTTGAACGGTGTAGGGAGAGGCAGCCAGAGAACGGGTCGCTCTCACCTGTGTGTAGTAGTAGTAACCAGAATCTTACAGTATGTGAGTGTGTTGTAGTACCAGAGTCTCACAATATGTGAGAGGCTGGCCCACTGTATGTATGTGTATATGCTACTGTTTCTCTTCAGCGTCGGCTTTGTTTATAATGAAGCCATCTCTCTCTCTCTCTCTATCTCCCTCTCTCTCTCCCTCTCCCTCCATCTCTCTCTCCCTCTCTCTCTCCCTCTCTCTCTCTCCCTCTCCATCTCTCTCTCCCTCCATCTCTCTCTCCCCCTCTCTCTCTCCCTCTCCATCTCTCTCTCTCCCTCTCCATCTCTCTCTCTCTCCCTCTCCCTCTCTCTCGCCCTCTCTCTCTCCCTCTCCATCTCTTTCTCTCTCCCTCCCTTTCTCTCTCCCTCCCTCTCTCTCTCCCTCTCCCCTCTCTCTCTCCCTCTCTCTCTCTCCACATTCATCTATGAATGAATAAATTAGTGGATACGAAAACACAGCACGTGCTGAATGAGATAACCTCAGGACTGACCAACCATAACTGACCAAGTGGTGCATCTGGATAAAGTGAATAGAGATGATAACAGGAAAAACAAACCAGGTCTTACAAATACACCACGACTCTTCTAATGTTTCTTTGAAGGTCAACGCCGAAGAAGAAAAAGAAGGTGAAGAAGAAGACAGAGGAAGAAGGAGGAATAGGAAGGAGGAAGAGAAGAGGAAGAATAAGGTAAAGAATAAGAAGGAGGAGGAGGAAGAAAAAGGAAGGAGGAGAGGGAAGAAAGAGGGAGAAGGAGGAAGAAGAAAATAAGGAGGATGAGGTGGAAGAGGAATAATAGTAGTAATAATAATAAGAAGAAGAAGAAGCAGAAGAAGAAGCTTTCCCTAAGGCTTTCCCCCCATCCTCTATGTTTAAAGTCCAATATTACTGGAACTCTGATGGACATGACATACTATCTGCCATTCCTCCCAATATGCTCAATGTGATCTGGTGTGCTTCACCGTGCAGGCAGATATACCCATTCTGGGAAGCAACTTTTTTCCTAAGCACACAGTACCGAGTAACAAAGGTAATCCCGTCATACCTTAGAGGCACACAGGGATATGGTGCTAGTACCCACATTTTCCTTGACCTGTCAGCACTCTAGAGGGTAATATGGTCAGTATCACGCCTGGCCGCCTTTCCTTCCCCAACTCCAGAAGAAGTCGGGTACCCATTTCTACAGCTGGGTGACTGGGGGTGCCTCCGGCCGGATTCGACTCTCGACCTTCGCCATGAGAGACCAGTGCACTAACCACTTCGCCACTCAGACACCCACAGTACCGAGTAACCTTATTTATCTACGACGCTGTCGACAGAAAGGCAGCAAGAGCCGAAGTAGCTAAATCCGGCTTTGTAATGGGTTCGACCATCGCTTTTTAATAAACCAATGCCCTTTATTAAATAAGTTCAGAAAAGAGCAAGAAAAAGCGTTTTATTTGAAGATTTTCAGTTACAGAACTCAACAGCCCCGTCGTTAACAGGACAATCAGACAATCAGACTAATGAGAGGACAATAATGTACCCGCGACTGGCGTGAAGTAACAAGTTACGCTGACATTACATGGTCACTGACTTTGTTGTTTTGTGGTTTGAGAACTTTACATTTTCCAGACTCTATTCTTTTCTCAGATTTCATACTGAACTTTACAAAAAATTTGTATAAAGAGATCCCTTTGTTGTCATTATTATTTTTATTATTATCATTACTATTATTGTTGTTGTTGTTATTGCTATTATTATTAGTATTGTCAGGGCCGCCCAGAGTTTTGTAAGATGGTACAAACCATTCATCTTCTCTCACATCTCACTATATTAATCACAGAGTACAAACCATTCATCTTCTCTCACATCTCACTATATTAATCAAAGAGTACAAACCATTCATCTTCTCCCACATCTCACTATATTAATCACAGAGTACAAACCATTCATCTTCTCTCACATCTCACTATATTAATCACAGAGTACAAACCATTCATCTTCTCTCACATCTCACTATATTAATCACAGAGTACAAACTATTCATCTTCTCTCACATCTCACTATATTAATCACAGAGTACAAACCATTCATTTTCTCTCACACCTCACTATATTAATCAGAGAGTACAAACCATTACCTTCTCTCACATCTCACTATCAGAGGTTCTGTTGTCATCCACTACACTTTTCCCAAACCTCTACCCCCCCCCCCAAAAAAAAAAAAAGAAAACAGACATTATTATTATTATCCTACTATTATTATTTCTTATATTTAATACTTCATGTGACTGACATAATTATTCTCAGCGACCACAGTATAGATTTCACTTAGTCTAATCCAACATGGAAGAACATTTTAACATCCTACAACTTCTCCTCAACTGTTAACAAACCTACTAGAGTAACTGAATCATCATCGACATTAATATAAGGTCCGAAAATTAAGTGATGAGACTGATTTTATTATGGCCAAGACAAAAATGCCATCTATGAAGCAAAGCACGGAATCCAAGAAGCCACCCTTCAACTATGAACTGGCAACTTTTCATCGCCGCCCGATAAGCAGACGACAAAGAAGACGCCATTTTGTTGATCTAGTTAGAGGTGCATTGTCACGTAATCATCATGGAGCAAAAAGCTAACACTAATTTTTTTTAAACTCGGAAAAAGTGCCATTGAGACAGTTGAATTGATGCGACAAGTTTATGAGGATAATTGTTTATCTCGTGCACATATATTCAGGTGGTATTCATGATTCAAAAGTGGTGTGGAAACGATTACACATGCAACTAGACATGGACGCCCAATTTTTGTTCGTAATGAGGAACCCACTGTAAAAGTTAGAGAACGGATACAAGAAGATCGTTGTTTGACTGTAAGGATGATGACAGATGAATTTGGTGTTAACCGAGAGACCATTCGTAAAATTTTAGTGGAAGATTTGGGCATTTAAAAAGTTGCTTGCCGGTTTGTACCACATGCGTTGTCAGATGACCAAAAACATCAGCGTGTTGAGTACGCAAAAGACATCATCAAAACGTGTCGCAGAAATAAACGTTTCTTAAATTTGACTGTTGCAGAGGATTAAACTTGGATTTTCCTCTATGATCTCACAACTAAAAACAAAAACAAGTGTATGTTCTCAATCATCCATCCTATTCCCCAGATGTGTCTCCCTGCGATTATTTTCTATTCCCAAAACTAAGATTACCATTGAAAGGACGCTTCTTTGACGATACTGATGACATTCAAAGGGGTGTAACATCGAGTTAAGGACCATGCCTACAGAAAAACTGCAGAGGTCGTTCCAGTGTTTGTTAGATCGTGTCACTCGCTGTATCAAAGCACTTTGCCAGGTTATATCTTCAACTGTTGTTTATTTTATTTTTTTTAATGGAAATAGTCTCATTACTTAATAGTCGGACCTTGTAGATCACATATATGTAGCTTACCCAGGAAAAATTACTGAATGTACTGTTCCTCATGTGTCGCTGAGTGATCACTACCCTGTCTGCTGTACGCAGTCACAAAAGGGGTATAAAATGCATAAACACAAGCGTACCAGCATCAAATATAGGAGCTTTAAAAACTTTAACTTGGAATTGTTTTTAACTGATCTAAAAGCTTCGCCTCTTGCGTTCGTTTACCAGTTAAGCAATCCAGATGAGGCTATCGAATACTAGATCTAGGTATTTCGAAATATTTTTGACAACCATGTCCCCATCAAAGAAATGAGAGTAAAACACGTAACTAAATCCCCGTGGATAACTCCTGATATCTTGCAACTCACGAGGAAACGGGATGAAGCTCATAAAAGCAGAGATTTCAGTAGCTATCGTTCACTTAGGAATAAGGTGCAGTTTTAACTGGGCAGGAAAAGAAAATTATTTTAGAAATTCAGTGAAAGACAAAAAGTAAATTGATTTGGAAAATGATAAATACTCTAGTAAATAAAGTAATCAGACCCACAAAATCTTAATCATGAACATATCTGCATTAACTTCAGTGAACATTTTAGGGAAGAAATTAGTATTCTAAAATCTTCATTACCGACCCCTACTTGCGACCCGAGTGTGCTAGAAACTTACAGCGACATTAAATGTGTAAAGCTAAAACAATTAAGTATTCCTTACCTCACAGTCGGTGAGGTTTATTATAACCACATCTGGTCTTAAAAAAACATTAACTCTGCAGTATGTGATGACATTAGTAACCAGCTATTACAGACACACTAACATACATATACAATTTGTGCACAGAAAAACACTAATTTCCTGACGCTTTTGAACTCGTTAAAGTTTATCCATTTTTTAAATCCGGATCGACTAGTAACCTTTCAAACATATGTCCATTCTGTCATCATTTTCCAAACCTCTTGAAAAACATATACAAAAGTTAGCACTTCTCTACACTGGTTCTGGTATTCCTCAAGGTTCCTTTCTGGTCCTCTTCTCTTTCCTGTCTATATTAATGATATAGTGACATTTAAAGCACTCTTCGTGTGATCTTTTTGCTGATGACTGCACCATTTACAGTGGTGACTATGACATTAATAACCTACAGGAAATGCTACAAAATGACATAAATAGTTTGATTAAATAGTAATAATAATTGCATGCTGATAAACACACAAAAAAACACACTCCATGCTCATCACTACAAGAAGAAACTACAGAATGCAACAAAAACTACATTACTGCTTTGTGCCGGGACTACAGAAATAGAAAACGTTCATGAACATAAAACTCTAGGACTCATCACCGATCAACATTTAACTGTGAATTCTCACGTACACAATCTAACAAACTTGACAGCACATAAAATTTACCAACTAGCCAAAATAACACTTTGTCGACCAGGACCCAAGAAAGATATGCTACATCTCACACATACAAACACACGTAGATTACTGCTCCACAGTCTTGGATGGATGCTCCGTCTCAAACACAAAAAAGGCTCCACCCACTTCACAAGCGAGCATTAAGTCTGATTTGTGGCAAACATCCAATACAGACATCAGATCAGCACAAAGAACTAGAAATTCTACCCCTCAGACAAAGAATCATTTCTAACAAACTCAAATTTGTTCACAGAATTTTGTCACACAGTGCTCCGCCTTACTTGTGGCCTTTGTTTACGTCCAACATTAAACATATCCAACGTTTAAGAAAATGTCTTCTTCCTAAACCAAGGCTAGATCTGCACAAGAAAAGCTTTGCATATTCTGCGGTACAGCTCTGGCTCCCTCCCCTTACCATCTAAAATTCATTAGTAATACTTCATCCTTTAACTCAAACATTTTCCAATATTTACTAGCTTGTAACTATATGCCTCTACAGAATGTCTGACAGCCTCACATGCTACAACTCGCCAACCACCGAGTTCTGTTCTAAGAGAACATAGTTCTACAACAACGTTTAACTTGTTAGATATTGTTAGAAATGATCGTAGTAAATGTGCAAGAGTGGAATGTCAGAAGAACATTACAATGTATCGTGTGTGTGAGTGTGTGTGTGTGTATGGACATAAGTGCGCGCGCACTATCATGTTAGATTAGTTACCTCTCAAGTAGTTCACTGTCTTATAAATGTGAATATATTAGTTTCATATTGCACATTCTTTGATATTTTTTCATGTAATCTGTATATATATATATATTGAACATACAGATTACAATATATATATGGAATTTGTATACTTTATTAAATCGAGTGTGTGGGAAGGATGAAAGATGGAGTGATAAAGGGCAAAATGTAAGACCATTTCTTCGCCAGTTTAAAATAAAGATCTCTCTCTCTCTCTCAACCTGTTCTTCGCGTGTTCATATCTACAACATAAACCCCCCAATCTGGTGAACGCGATATACCCACATGGAAAGGGGGTGGGGTTTCGTATATGAAATCTAAATGCAAATATATAAAGGTTTTTTGTTTTTTTTTTTTACTTTGACACCAACAGGCGAGAAAGTGTAGGGCACAGTGAATTATCACTGCTCTCAGTGGTCCGCGACATGAAGAAAATTTGAGAAACATTGGTCTACAGCATTTTTGCAGTTGGTGTCCTTCCACTCAACCCTATCCCGCCACAGCTGGTTGGGTCTCTCCTTTGCCTGCGAATCTGAATTCTTTGTAAATGATTCTGTGATGAAGTTCGTGAAATCAAGTTTATCTAATCGAAGGGGAAGTTGGCATCTAATCGGATGGGAAGTAGGCAACTAATCGAATGGCGAGGCATCTAATCGGATGGGAGGCGGATGACTAATAAGGCGGGGATGTGACGTCTAATCAGGTTAGGTCGGAGTGCTTTTCTTACATTTCAGAAGACATAAGAAACAAGCTCATCATCTAGCACCATCATCATGTGCAGCATACGTCTCTCTCTCTCTCTCTCTCTGCAACCTGAGCTGGGGCTAGCAGTGCTGACAGGGCTGGGTCTAGAAGTACTGACAGGGCTGGGTCTAGAAGTACGGACAGGGCTGGGTCTAGAAGTACTGACAAGGCTGGGTCTAGAAGTACTGACAAGGCTGGGTCTAGAAGTACTGACAAGGCTGGGTCTAGAAGTACGGACAGGGCTGGGTCTAGAAGTACGGACAGGGCTGGGTCTAGAAGTACGGACAGGGCTGGGGCTAGAAGTACTGACAGGGCTGGGTCTAGAAGTACTGACAGGGCTGGGTCTAGAAGTACTGACAGGGCTGGGTCTAGAAGTACTGACAGGGCTGGGTCTAGAAGTACTGACAGGGCTGGGGCTAGCAGTGCTGACAGGGCTGGGTCTAGAAGTACTGACAGGGCTGGGGCTAGAAGTACGGACAGCGCTGGGGCTAGAAGTACGGACAGGGCTGGGGCTAGAAGTACGGACAGGGCTGGGGCTAGAAGTACGGACAGGGCTGGGGCTAGAAGTACGGACAGGGCTTGGGCTTTGTTTTGTTTAGTTGCCACAACTAATGCCAGTGTGGCTACGGAACCATCATATTAGCTCCAGAGACCGACGTGTTTACCTCTTTTCCCTCAATAGCAGCACTGGTAGAGTTGGTAGATCTTGCACGGCTACGCCAATCAATGCTCTGAGCGATATTTAGGCAACGTCTAAATTAAGTGAAAATGAGAACATTTCTAGCCCACCCTATGTTTGGAAATTATACTTTCTTGTAGTTTCTATGTACTGAAACTGCTACACAAAATTTATTCTAGCATATCATGGAGAAAAAAGGTGAAAGGGTTAATATCCCTGATTATCCGCCCAAGATGTGCACACTTTCCCCCTCCCTCTCTCTCTCTCCCGAACTCAATATCCACACAACCAGCGCACATACAGCACTGCTTGTTTAGATATTCAGTAACTTCCACGGCTCCACTTTCATCATCTGTAAGGTCCCTCTCCCTTTTGCACTGAAGTTCATGTCACCCGACTCCGTTTAAGGTCTATCCTGTTCATAACTTTTCAATCGTTACAGGAATATTGCAATCAATAAACACGTATAACAAGCAAGGACTGCGTTTTTAAGGACCACTTATAGATAAAACAAGAAAAAAAACAACGAAGAAAATGAAGGATAAATGGCAGGAGAAAATAATAAGGCAGGAAGGCAGAATTGAAAAACAAACCGTAACAATCCAATATTTCGGGGGGAAATGCCTTTGTCAAGGACAGCAGACATTTGCTTTATCTAACTGATGTTTCAATATTCCTAAACCTCTTTTTTATTAAACAACGTAAATTTGCTGGCACTTTTTTGGGGTTTTGTTTCACGTTTCTTCCCCCAGCTGCGCTAGCGCTTCGTTGTTCTTGTCTCAAGCTTGAAATACAACAAAGACACAACACTATTGTCAAGAAATAATTAAAAAGAGAACTACACAGATTATCAGACCGTTGTTAACTACAGTTTATATAACCGTTTTTTCGTCATCCAGTTGGCGGGGTGAGAGAGAGAGAGAGAGAGAGAGAGAGAGAGAGAGAGGAGATCTGAGGTTGAGGGGTTAATGGCCAAATACCTAGAGCAGCCGCCCCAGTGTGTGAAGGCTGTGTGATTTTTAAATAGATAAATTATATATAGATTTTTATATCGTGTTAATATAAACTGCCAGACGTAGCAGTGAAAGAACGTGAGCAGTAACGACTCACCACGAACAGAAAGGAAATGTAAATAATTATAACTGTCACTAAGAAACATCATCATCATCATGTGCCGTGCCGACTGGCGTTGGCTATTATGCTTCTCCAGAATACACGATCCTTCTTGCAGGCCATCAGCTCAGTTGGTGATCTCCTCTCACACCATCCCGTCAGACTGTCCAGTATCATTTCTCTTGGTCTTCCTCTTGATCTTCTTCCTTCTATTTTTCCTGTTGTTATAATATTTTCAATGCCCCCTATGAAAGTACATTGTCTCTCTCTTAACTTTTTGACAAGATTTTTTGTCTCTCCAGCTCTTCTCATACATTCTTCATTTGTTATTTTTGCTGTCCAGGGGATTGTCCAAACTGGAAATGCACTTCTAAAAGACCAGAATATGGAAAGCCAACACAGTCAGTCAATCAATCATTTACACGACGGAACTTTGCCTTCCTAACAGCACTCTTGTAGGCCTCTCGGTTGTGAGCAAGATGCCCTGTTGCTAATGCATCTATTTGCAGATCATCAACGGTGTCTTGCAGCCATCTTCGTCTTGGTCTTCCTCTCTTTCCTTTCCCCATTATGTACCCTTCCAAGATAATCTTTTCTAAATTCTCATGACGTTTAATGTGTCCAAAATATTTAAATTTTCTCTGTTTAATCTTCCTTACTAGCTAACCTTCAATATTAAGTTCTTGTAGTATGGATATATTTGTTCATTTCTGTGTCCATGATATTTGAAGGACTCTTCTGTAGAATTTACATTCAAAAGCATTTAGTCGCATGTGTTTCTCAGCTGTTTTCTTAAAGCCAACAGAGCACCGAAGAATATCACTTAATTTGTCTGTCACTGAATATTAAAAAAAAATACATGTTAAAATGCTGTACAGAACCTCTTGCGCTTTGTGGAAGATTATCTCGGAAACAAACAGATCTGGGAAGGCAAGAGCAACAAAGATATGGTTTCTGATAAAAATTGTAACAGTATACACCAGTCAGCAGTAACAAAAGAATATCTAACGCAAGCAAACGATAAAGGGCATCTAATAAAACGTATAGGACAACGACAAACAGAATTCATTAGACACACACACACTAAGACGAGTGAGACTCTAAAACAGAGCAGCAGCAGCAAGGATGAACTAGCAGAGGAAGGCTGTGTGAGAAGATCATGACCAGCCTAGGGCGAAGACACGGCAGTGAATCATCAACACGTTTAATGGAAGCCATCATGTCGAAATTTATAGAACTGAACTGTCCTGCCTATGCTTGTTCGCAAGGCACACGATGATGATAGTACCGCTTCAGATAAAATCGTTTCCCTAAATACTGTTTTTATTATCTTCACATTCATTTTTACATAACTGATCCCCCTTTTCCTATTGTTCTGCTTATCGTAGAACACCATCTTATTCACCTTCAGACTCTCCAAGTATGTTCTATCACAGAACACACCCCCACACAAGCAGGTAGACAGACCAGGAGACAGGTATAATGACCCTCTCTAGGTATAATAGAGAGTCCTGCGTCCTTTCTTACCACAGTCATTAGGTAATAAACAAGGTGACTCTCTCACCTGGAAACCCCGCCCCCCCCCCCCGCCTCAATCTCTCCCGTCCCCCCTCGCCCAGGGCTGTTGTTTTTTGAGGTAAATTTATGCAGAGGGAGAAGGGGGGGATATGGATGCGATTAACTACAGTAATGTCCCAGTGTGTGGGCTGAGAATTGACTTAAACAAGGAAAAAGACAAGGATTAAACACAGAGGACTGGACAAACAAGGAAGGGGAAATGAATACCAACAAACAATAAACAGAAAAAATGAATGGGGAAAATAAACAGGGGGATTTTCTCTTCATAGAATGGACAACTGGTCACTCAGGCTGTCTGACACTCTCTCGTCTTTCATTTCGATGTAATCATTCAACATCAGTACAGTGCTAGTAACACAAACATATAAACAGAACTATGTTAAACGTATACATACACACGAAGGATATTGAGAATTACTTTGAAAATCGCACAAGCAACCGGCATGAATTAGATTAATCAGCAACACTGGTACACAATGCCCGCATTTATAAAATGTTTACAAGTAAATTCTGATAAAATTGTAGGAATTTAGCATCCGGTTTTGAAATCTGACATTGTTGCAAATGTTCAGTGTTGAGAAACTAAGTTCATTCTCTCCCAGAAAAATACATAAAACATGAAGTAGGAGACAAACAGAAGAACAAGTAGGTGATAGGCAGAACATGAAATAGGAGACATAACAAGTTGGGTGATAAAACAGAACATGAAGTAGGAGATAAAACACTAGGTGATAAACAGAACATGAAGTAGGAGATAAAACACTAGGTGATAAACAGAACATGAAGTAGGAGATAAAACACTAGGTGATAAACAGAACATGAAGTAGGAGATAAAACACTAGGTGATAAACAGAACATGAAGTAGGAGATAAAACACTAGGCGATAAACAGGACATGAAGTAGGAGATAAAACACTAGGTGATAAAACAGAACATGAAGTAGGAGATAAAACACTAGGTGATAAACAGAACATGAAGTAGGAGATAAAACACTAGGTGATAAACAGAACATGAAGTAGGATATAAAACACTAGGTGATAAACAGAACATGAAGTAGGAGATAAAACACTAGGTGATAAACAGAACATGAAGTAGGAGATAAAACACTAGGCGATAAACAGGACATGAAGTAGGAGATAAAACACTAGGTGATAAACAGAACATGAAGTAGGAGATAAAACACTAGGTGATAAACAGAACATGAAGTAGGAGATAAAACACTAGGTGATAAACAGAACATGAAATAGGAGACAAAACAAGCTGGGTGATAAACAGAACATGAAGTAGGAGATAAAACACTAGGTGATAAACAGAACAAGAGATAGGAGACAAACCTAACATGAAGCTGGAGATAGACAGAACAAGTAGCAGCAACTAGACA
The DNA here is from genome assembly GCA_009760885.1 of Achatina immaculata. Taxonomy (NCBI): domain Eukaryota; kingdom Metazoa; phylum Mollusca; class Gastropoda; order Stylommatophora; family Achatinidae; genus Lissachatina; species Lissachatina immaculata. The sequence goes on from CM019716.1 coordinate 76,303,175, forward strand.
CAACACAGTAGGATATAGAACAAGTAGGAAAGAAGCACAACGAAATGTATGAGATAAACAGAACCAGGAATTAGAAGATATACAGAACAAGAAACAGTAGATAAACAGAACAAGAAGTAGGAAGAAAAGCACAGAAAGAATTATAAGATACGCAAAACAAGAAACAGGCAGATAAACAGAGCAAAGACATTGGAGATAAACACAACATGAAAGTACCTCCATACTGTTATGGTCTCTGGTAGCTGAATAATCTCCACAAATTAATGCCTCACTAACAAAAGATCTTTCAATGGAAAAATCAACCATTCATCGAGAATACATCACGTGTATCAGTTAAGTCCTTCACGAAACGATGGTTCTGTCAAGATTCCAAATGATGAGAATACACACAGGGAGACCACCTGTCTCACAGCCTGGAAGAAATCACACCGCCCAGTTACCTAGACGACGACATGTGCACCTGTGATTCTGAACGCCACCAGAACTTGAATTGACGCCTCTCTACTCGACAGCCAGGGCTATCTCCAGATCGGGCGACCCACAGACCGGATGTCAAAGCTGGGATCTGCTGAAAATCGGTGGCAGCATCATGACCCAAAAGAAAGTAACCAACTGGGAAACAGGACAAACTTTTGTCGTCTGACTCAACCGCGACCGCCCGCCTTATCCACCTCCTTCCCTTTCTAGAAGCTCTCCTCCCCCCAACTCTTTTTCCTCCAGAGATTTTCCAGCTCTTTCCCAAGCTTTGGCAGCCGAAAAGACGATAGATACGGGCAAATACAGGTAGGACGAAGAGGTGAGCTGGCGTGGGGGAGTTTAGAGGGGAGGGAGCAACTGTTGCTGAACGTTGTGAAAGGGAGGGAACATCAGCGCCAGGTAAAAACAAGGGCTGCGAGAGGGCATGGGCCCCACAAAGGTAACAAACGTCGAGAAGGTCGAGGGGGGGTGGGGGGGGGGGGGGCTGGTGGGCTAGGAGGGGAGGGGTGGAGAGGGAAGGAGAAACTAAGTCGAGCACTGGATAGAGGGAAGATCACTCAGGATGGTAGCAATATGCCCAGGAGCCAAACAGAACAAGATGGGGGCTTTCTCTCTCTCTCTCTCTCTCTGTGACATAGCGTACAGGTAGTCCTGAATGACACGGGCGTTGGCCGAGTACAGAACAAGAGCTGAACTTCAGGTGTGTTGTTTTGTACGTGCGGGGGGGGGGGGGGGACTTGATGACATGCTTCGGTGAAGGAATACACGAACGCAATTATCACCCCCTCCCCTCCCCCTTACAAAACTAACACTTTCTAGGGAGGGGGAGGGGGAACCGATGCCAGGGAAAACACTGACATGTACAAATGCCACACAAAAATTCGTGTGGAGGAACCACGGACTTCAGAAAACTGAAAATGAAAAAGAATGTCTTTGATATCCTTGGGAAAACAAAAACAAAAACAACCTCGAATGCATTGTATAAAAAGAACATGAAATAAAGCGTCTTTATGTAGTTACCACGATTAGAAAAATAACACACTGCGTAAAGAATAAAAAAAAGGGGGGGGGGAGAGAAATGAAATGAATTTGTAAATATCTGAACGAAGGAGTACAGACTGAATAGAATTGTGGCATCTGGTGACTGGAAGAATCGACGCTACAGTCTGGCTTACAGACATTTTCAAGAGAGATGTTACAGACCTGTTGAAAACAAAAGCAGGAACAGTTTTACTGGTTGGCGAGCCCACAGACGCAAAGTTTCGGTTGACCGTATAAAAACTATTTGGTGTGGGTCGAGAGAGATGAGCGGAGAGAAGATTGCGACATTACTGGGTCTAGTACGGAGCTGGAGCTTTACATGGTGCTGGTGGTTGTAGATGGTGGCTCATCTCTCCGTGACTACGAAGTTCTTGAGAAATGATGCCGCAAGTGAAGAATTTGGAAAACTACTCATCTGTAGTTCTTTAACCGTGAAATATGGACAGCTTTGAATTGTGAGTGTCGTGGACGTAGTTTTATCTGTAGTTCATCTAGCTTTGTTCATAGTTCATCTAGGTTTGTTCGTAGTTCATATAGTTTTGTTCGTAGTTCATCTAGTTTCGGACATTTAATCGGGAATGCAACGTTACATGAAGACGAAAAAGACGAACGACAAGATACTTTATTCCCTTGTTTTCTTTTTATCTTCTGCATTTCTTGCCGTCTTTTCTTGCAATTTCTCTCCTTTCGTTTTTCTACCCTTTTTTAAAAGTTTCGTGTAAAAAAAAAAAAGAAAAAACTGCACCATCTTCCTCATTCTGACTCTTGCCCATCAAAGACATTTTAAAAAGTGTACAGCAAACCCCAAAGTTGTACAAAGTGTACGGCAAACCGCCAGCAGCTATCTATTCCTCCACGCCTCCTCTGTGTTGTGTCGTCAGGTCGCCAGTCTACCTGGGGTCAAAGCTTTCATCTACAGACCCGAGGGCACGACTCATCAAGCTCTGCTTCAGCGGCCGTAAAACTTTCCCCGTCTTCAGAAGTTGATGATGAATCTCAAAATGTTCGATCAATAATCGCAAACTTCTTGAATATTCTTGAATACCACGAAAGCTGGGACAATCTGGATCTTGCCCAAAGGATTTGGAAAGGAGAGAGGGATACAACACAGTAAGACTTGGTTGCTCTAGGATTACCTGATTCCAACAAGAAATATATTTTTTTTTAAAAAGGGGGGTCGATATTCAAGATCCACAGAGCCAGCTTGTGTATAAATCTGACGGTTCCAAAAGCTAAAACGGAAGCTGTTAAAAAGACGGCTTTCAGATAAAGAGGCAAGCAAGAGCTATATGTGAGAAAATAAGACGCTAAAGCAAGACTAATTGACATTTCTTATTATTATTATTCTGCTTCTTCTTCCATCATTCTCAGACGACCAACTGTATACTTCTGGAGCAATCGTTGGTTAGCTGGAGTTGGTGTAGATCTCTATAAAGTTTCTCTTGAACTGATACGGGCGCTAGCCACATCTGGTCTTCTCTACATCTCATATGCTGGCCATTCCAGGCAGAGTGAGATATTTAAAACGGCGGTCAAAGCAGATGAAGCTCGTGTAGTAGTTTCTTAAATGGGAAATGAGAGAATGCACGGAATGAAGGGGGTGGGGCATGTATACTGTTAACTAGAGGTTGAACAAATGGAAATAAGGAATGAAGAGGGGGGCATGTATATTGTGAACTAGAGGTTGAACAAATGGAAATATGGAATGAAGAGGGGTGCATGTATATTGTTAACTAGAGGTTTAACAAATGGAAATAAGGAATGAAGAGGGGGGCATGTATACTGTTAACTCTCTCTCTCTCTCTCTCTCTGAACCTTAAGTGCCCAGGGCACATGGGGCTTCCGCAAGGGTTTTCCACAAATGCCTGGTCTTCGCCTTTTTTTCTGCTCTTGCCCAGGTGAGCCATATTGTTAACTAGAGGTTGAATAAATGGAAGAAGGAATGAAGGGGGGGGGGGGACATGTATATTGGTAACTAGAGGCTGAACAAATGGAAGAAGGAATGAAGGGGGGAACATATTATTGTTAACTAGAGGTTGAACAAATGGAAGAAGAATGAAGAGGGGGGAACATGTATATTGTTAACTAGAGGTTGAGCAAATGGAAGAAGGAATGAAGAGGGGGGAACATATATATTGTTAACTAGAGGTTGAGCAAATGGAAGAAGGAATGAAGAGGGGGGAACATGTATATTGTTAACTAACTAGAGGTTGAACAAATGGAAGAAGGAATGAAGAGGGGGGGGGGAACATGTATATTGTTAACTAGAGGTTGAACAAATGGAAGAAGGAATGAAGGGGGGGGGGGGGGAACATGTATATTGTTAACTAGAGGTTGAACAAATGGAAGAAGGAATGAAGAGGGGGGAACATGTATATTGTTAACTAGAGGTTGAACAAATGGAAGAAGGAATGAAGGGGGGGAACATGTATACTGTTAACTAGAGGTTGAACAAATGGAAGAAGGAATGAAGGGAGGGAACATGTATATTGTTAACTAGAGGTTGAACAAATGGAAGAAGGAATGAAGAGGGGGGACACGTATATTGTTAACTAGAGGCTGAACAAATGAAGAGGGGAAAAACATGGATATTGTTAACTAGAGGTTGAATAGATGGAAGAAGGAATGAGGGGGGGGGGGAACATGGATATTGTTAACTAGAGGCTGAACAAATGAAGAGGGGAAAAACATGGATATTGTTATCTAGATGTTGAATAAATGGAAGAAGGAATGAAGATGGGAAAAACACGAATATTGTTAATTAGAGGCTGAACAAACGGAAGAAACAGACTTAAAGTGATAAATATGTACACACAAAATGGACGGGACCACAAATGAGTAGGCAGACAGACAGACAGACAAACAGATAGTTAGCTAGCCACCCGGACAGATAGGCAGACAGGCAGGCAGAATAGACAGACCTACAGACAGACAGACAGACAGACAAACAGACGGGACAGAAGTCTAGTTTCTTGAACAGCTAAAGAAATATAAAAGCAAGCATTTAAATGGCTGGCCAGGATCGTACCGGAAGATTCCCCCACAAGATGGTACGAACTCTCATTAACACTGCACGAACCGTCCCGGCATTCTCCATGAAATCGGTCATTAGCATAACATTTCTGACATGCCTGGTAGGTACAACCTGGTCACTTAAGCTCTGAACGGTGGCGACGTTCCACGACCCTGACATAAACTGAGTATTAATCCCTGACCTGGGAGCAATCGTGTGTGTGTGGGGGTGGGGTGGAGTGGAGGGGGAATGCCAAGTGATCTATCTTAGATCTCTAGTAAATTTATGAGAAAGCCAAAGAACTGCCTATCTATCTCTACCAGCTGTCTTCCTAAAATGTAAGAAAATAGGCAATGCCTCATTGCTGCATTATCACTTCTTCTTCTTCTTCTTCTATAGAATGTATGATAAGAACGAAATCTGGGCGATGAAGGGCAGAACATAAGACGAGCTGCGTGCCGAATTCTTCAGCCCGAATTCATTCATTCATTCATTCACTCTTCGTTTAAACTACAAGTGTAATTCTGTATTCTTTGGGGCAAATTTATTTGACATTCACATCACAAAAGTCATATTGGGTGGGGGTGGAGGGGGTGGGTGGGTGGAAGGGTTGATTACAGTGAATTGTTTCACTTGCTCTGAGCGGAGCAATGTAACAAGTCTCAGTTGATTTGAGTGAGATGTAATGTGTAATAGGAACGAGAGTAATCAAACTACGGCATACACTGGCTTAACAACAGAACAACTCAAAAGGGCCCACACGTCCCATTTGCGCAGAAAAAGATCTGTAGAACAAATGAGAGTACCTAACTTCTTACATATTATCTAGTGTGTGAGTGAGTGAATGAGTTAGTGAGTGAGTGAGAGAGAGTGCGTGTGTGTGTGTTTTTCTTTATCTACCAACATGCTGACATTTCTAGCAAAACATTCACCATCGAAGCTGCATTTAAGATGCTGTGCGACAATAAGTCAAAGCAGTATGGGAAGCATTATCTGTGTCCGCTGAGCCGTCCTTTGTCTTCGTTCACGCAGTTCAAGGGTCGGATGAGATGTTACGTTCAGTGTTACAATGTCTGACAGCTTTGTGCCCCATCTGGGTACACATACTTTGAAGCTCGACAACAGTCGGAAGTATAAACGCAGATGCCATTGATCGCTAATACGACATTCTTTGAGCAACAGAAAACATCAAATGAACAACTGATATCAGAGAAAGGGGTTCTCTAGATTGTGGCGGGCATCGGAGATTCAAGAGCGTGCCCAGATGAGGAGATCTGGACCATTCGGAGACAGCCGCGGTAGAGCAGTGAGTAGAACCACTGTCCATAAAATGCCTTCACATGCTTAGTTAAGTGATTGTCGGCGAGCCACGTGATCGTTAAACCCTGGCACGCCGAGGAAGTACTACATGGCTCGTAAGTTTCAAAATTTACATTAATCACGTGAACCTTGTGTGCGTGTTAGCGGGTACACCAGATAAAGAATTATATCATACTACATTTTCTGGGGTGAGAAATAGAAGTATAAATATCACACTTACTTTACTTTTTTCTCTTGTCTTATCTGTTGCTTTGATTGCTGTTTTTTTTAAGAAGAAGAAGAAGAAGACAATAATTAATGTCCAAATATTTAAACATCTAAAATCTGTTTCACGTAAAAATGACTTTAACATACTCGGAAAAAAATCATTTAATTAAAAATGAATACTGAATATATAGAAATTTAACTGAAACTTCAAAGATAATAAGAAATCATTCTCAATCATAGGAAATCATTCTCAATCATAGGAAATCATTCCATCTCACTGATCCTGCCTTAAAGATGAAACCCCTTTTAACATGGACTGTTCTTCCCTCTCTGGCAAATCTGGGCTGGGCCATTCTGAAGAGTAGGTTTCTGACCTTTACCGCGAGAGATTCTGAATATCAAGAGCACGCGGTGTGGTTATCGAGGCTCACAGATACAAGTCGAACACAAGAGCACTCGAAAGATTAAACAAGCATCGACTATGACAATGTCATGCGACAAGGATCAATACACTTCATATGACATGCTGGAAGCCAGGAACTCATTTTTGTGTCAGGCTGTGGAGAATATAACAAATCAAGAACGTCTGCCAAAAAAGTGTTAGAAATTTACTGGAGATGTAACCTGTTACAATAATGAAGGGAAAAAAAATTATGTTACCAGGGAATTTTTTTTAACGAAGACCACGTGGGTGTGTTTCTGTAGCGTGGAGTTTAGTATTTATGTTGTGGCTACACACTCTAAATAAAGATATTTCAACTTTATTTGTAGAGAAGCCATGAGATGGATATCAGAAAGACAGAGAATTAGAGACTGACTGTGGACAATACAGCAAAACATATGTTAAGTTCCAAGTATGGAATACTATACAAAATCTGGCTGTAGAGACTGGGAAGTCGAGTGTTGCTTACTGGCCTTTAAGACACCACAAGACGTAACGGACGATGATAGTTTTCCTCATTCAGAGTTCACGGAGAGCTAGATGCTTGCAATATCAATGAGGCTTTTATATAGCAGCTAATAGTGGTTAAAGTTCTAGGAGACGCAGTGACTGCTGGGAGGTCACGGTAACTTCAAATTAGGTTGATTTATGGATGAGAATAAGAGAACGAATGAGAACAAGAAGATGAACAAGAACAAGAAGGAGAATACGAGAAAGAATGAGAACAAGAAGATGAACAAGAACAAGAAGGAGAATACGAGAAAGAATGAGAACAAGAAGATGAACAAGAACAAGAAGGAGAATACGAGAAAGAATGAGAACAAGATGATGAACAAGAACAAGAAGGAGAATACGAGAAAGAATGAGAACAAGAAGATGAACAAGAACAAGAAGGAGAATACGAGAAAGAATGAGAACAAGAAGATGAATAAGAACAAGAAGGAGAATGAGAACAAGAAGATGAACAAGAACAAGAAGGAGAATACGAGAAAGAATGAGAACAAGAAGATGAACAAGAACAAGAAGGAGAATACGAGAAAGAATGAGAACAAGAAGAAGAACAAGGAGGAGAATACGAGAAAGAATGAGAACAAGAAGATGAACAAGAGCAAGAAGAAGAATAGGAAAGGGAATGAGAATTTTAATAGAAACAATAATCAGGTCGAAAAAAAGAGCAAAACAGAAAGTAGAGTAAGAAGTAAGAATTAGAACAAGAATTATAACACGGAGAAGAACAATAACATGGTGAGCAAGAACAACAAGAAGGTGAGCAAGAACAACATCAACAACAACAAGATGAGCAAGGACAAGAAGTTAAGCAAGAACAACATCAACAACAACAAGGTGAACAAGAACAAGAACAACAACAAGGTGAGCAAGGACAAGAACAACAACAAGGTGAGCAAGAACAACATCAACAACAACAAGGTGAGCAAGAACAAGAACAACAAGAAGGTGAGCAAGAACAAGAACAACAACAAGGTGAGCAAGAATAAGGAGAATAAGAGAAAGTGAGATGAAGGCAGGAAGGTAGAGATGGAAGGATGGATGAAAAGATGGAGGGAGATATGGAAAGATGGAGGGATGGATGGAAAGAAGGAGGAAGAGATGGAAAGGTGGAGGGAGGGATGTAAAGATGGAGAGAGGGACTGAAAGATGGAGTGAAGAGAGGAACTGAAAGATGGAGGAGTGGAGAGAGAGAGAGAGAGTTTACCCGCGGCTCGCATACACTTCATTACTTCTACCGTACTGTCAAAAAAAATGTTATCTGATTCCTGATCTAAGAACGCTCGCGCTAGGAAGTACAGCCGTTATCTGTAGAAATCATTCATTCAGCTCAGTCAGTGGTTCAGTCATTTATTCATTACCTGCACGAGATTCATTAAATGAACCTTGTGTCTTCCAGCCGATCTTCAGTCGAGTTCATTTATATACATTATGTCGACCTTCGCTATCTCGATTAGCTCGACTATGTCCCTACGTTTGGTCCGCTTGTAGCCGGCACAGCGGTTTTTAAAATATAGTGTAACAGGACCCACGGAATTTGAAATCTGCAATACTTTTTTTTTTCAAACTGACTACTGAAACTGACTTTTAAAAGTCAGAAAGATATCATTTTAATGTAAATACAAGCTGGTGTTCAAGAAAATCTCCAGCCAACTGTGTCTAAATTATGGATTATAGCACCACAATGAACGCGTCAAATTAAGCATGTGACTGAATGCCAGAAAAATGAGCAAAATCGTGGACTAACTGGACGTACAGCAAGGTGAAGGTTTCTCAACATCCACAGCCATTTTCAACTGCCTAAAGATTTTAAGCGACAAAAAAACACAAAAATAGAGACTCAATAATAACAACAAAGAAATTAGATTCAGTTATATTTACAAAAATAGGTGTTGGTAGGAAGGTTTCGATGTGAGTAATAAGTTTATTTTTAGATCTCCGGATGTTGAGTAAAGTGATATGCTGGAGAAGATGTTTAGTTAGTGTAACATGTCGGAGAGGATTTTTAGCTAAACTGACTAGTGGGAGAAGATGTTTAGCTAAAGTGACCAGTCGGAGACGATGCTGAACTAAAGTGGCATGTTGGCAAAGATGTTTAGATAAAATGACATGTCGAAAATGTTCAGCTAAACTGCCACCATACGAGAAGTAACTTTAAAAGCACCGAAACAGCAAAACCAAAAGACAATGGTCTATACCAAGAGATACCTACATGATACACTGGGCTTGCTTATCTACTCAATTCACGTGGTTAGTCCGTTGTTACCTACTGTTATTTTTATTACGGTATAGATAATGGTCTATTCTGTGACCTCATTCATTATTCAGTTCAGTTATAACATTATACACGATAAGATTTTCCTATGTCAATGATAATAAAAAGAGTGTGGTACAGGGGAAAAGAAATACCAATTATAATAAAATATATGCTACATATAAAACTTCAGACAATCACAGATTCGAGAACATATCAACGCCACTGAGTACAGCAATAGAAAGAACCACAATCAGTTACAGTTTTTTTTTCTCCGAATTCCGAAAGGTTATGAAAACTGAAAATTTTAATTGCAGAATCTAGGCTGCGCACTTATCTTCGGATAGTTACAACTATATGATATTTTTTTACTTCCGCGTAAATGCAAGTTCAGTTTTACTTTGAGATGTATAGTTACAGTTACATATCAGAGAAGAATGATGTTTTTGTCTGACTATATCTATGTTCACATGATACGATATATTCAGTGTACACTGATTTCAATTTAAAATGTGAAACATTCTGAAATGCGAAACTCACGTGGTCTTAAATACTTCAGGCAAAAAAAAAAAGTATTAAGACAAAACAGTGTAAGATGGAATGGAAGACATGACAGACAGAAAGAAAGGAGTAACTGACAGAAACGAGGAGATTGCACACAGAAAGTAGGGAATAACACAGAGAAAAAGACGATGGCAGACAAAAGGTAGAGAGTGATATATATATATATATATAGAAGGAGGAGTTGTCAGACAGAGTAGAAGATGGTACAGAAAAGAGGAAATGACTGAATGAAAAGAATAAATGACTGAATGAAATGAGGACATGGCTGAAAGAAACGAGGATAAGATTGACAGACAGGGGGGAAATGGTTGACAGAGAGGAGGAGATGGTTGACAGAGAGGAGGAGATGGTTGACAGAGAGGCGGAAATGGTCGACAGAGAGGAGTAAATGACTGAAAGAAATGAGGATAAGATTGACAAGCAAGAAGAAATGGCTGACAGAGAGGAGGAAATTGCTGACAGAGGAGGAAAATGGTTGACAGAAAGGATGAGATGGCTAGCAGAGAGTGAGAAATGGTTGACAGAGAGGATGGAATAGCTGACAGGAAGGAAGAGATGGCGGAGAGAATGGAGATGATTACTGACAAATATATACATATACGATATGATATGAGAGAGAGAGAGAAAGAGAGAGAGAGGGAAAGAATGAAAACGATAACAGACTGGATAAGATGACGGAACTGTGGAAGATGGTTTCATACACGTGTATTCAGCTCTTACAAACCAAACATGAACCCGGTGACCCTTCTATTTTAGCTTACCTCTGGATCGACCGACAATCCCCCCTTGAAAACAGCGTACCAATGATCAGCATGCACACAGAAATAAGTTCTAGGATCCAAAACCGAAAGATATCGCATCAACGATCACATGATTCATCTACAAATAGCTCTGAACTCTAAAATAGAGCATCAACAACTTTCTGACTTAAGAACACGGCTCTGCCCTTCTACCAGGCACCATGATATTTCTAAAGCCAAGCGGAATAGCTGTAAATAAACCCTCCATGCGTGGGGGGTTGCTAAAGTGTAGAAAGAAATCCAGTGGAGTGTGTCTTTCTTTGATGTCTGTCGCAGAAATGCTTAAGTCTCCATAAGATCTTGCCTGCTCGTTTTTTTCTCTTTCAGTTGCATTGAAACGAGCAAGGCCTTAAGTAACAAATATCAACAGGAAACGTTGACAATTTGTGGATCGGTGGACACGTGAGAGAAATATTTTATTGGCGATGTGAAAGAAAAGAAACAGAAAGAAAGAAAGAAAGGAAAGAAAGGAAAGAAAAGAAAGAAAGAAAAGAAAGAGAAGAAAAGAAAGAAAGAAAAGAAAAGAAAAGACAGGATGGAGAGAGGGAAGGAAGAAGAGATGGAGGAGGGACGGACGAACGGACAAAAAGATAGACAGACAGACAGACAGTCAGATATATAGATAGAGCTAGAGACAGACAGACAGATAGATGGAGCTAGAGACAGACAGATAGATAGATGGAACTAGAGACAGACAGACAGATAGATAGAGCTAGAGACAGACAGACAGATAGATGGATGGAGCTAGAGACAGACAGACAGATAGATAGAGCTAGAGACAGACAGACAGATAGATAGATGGAGCTAGAGACAGACAGACAGATAGATAGAGCTAGAGACAGACAGACAGATAAATAGATGGAGCTAGAGACAGACAGATAGATAGATAGAGCTAGAAACAGACACACAGATAGATGGAGCTAGAGACAGACAGATAGACAGATGGAGCTAGAGACAGACAGACAGAAAGATGGAGCTAGAGACAGAGATAGATAGATGGAGCTAGAGACAGACAGACAGATAGATAGAGCTAGAGACAGACAGACAGATAGATGGAGCTAGAGACAGACAGATAGATAGAGCTAGAGACAGACAGATACAGAGATGGAGCTAGAGACAGACAGACAGATATATGAAGCTAGAGACAGACAGACAGATAGACATGAAGTTGTCGGGAAAACTAGCCAAGATCTGAAAGTCATAAATGCATGAAAGACCTGAAGTACAGGCTGATTTAGCGCACTCACGATGACCTGTTGTCAAAAATTCTATATAACTATGAACTGTTGTCAAAAGTTCTATAGAGCTATGAACTATTGCCAAAAGTTCTATAGAGCTATGAACTGTTGTGAAAAGTTCTATACAGCTATGAACTGTTGTCAAAAGTTTAACAGAACTAAGAGAAATATCAAGGATTGTCACAACAGGAAACAGACAAGGAATTTTAAGTGCAACTGTTCTCTTGCCTGTTGTTTTTCACACTTAACCTCACAACAGTCCAAGCTCTTAAGATCGCTAAGTGATTATTCTTTCTTTCTTTCTTTCTTTCCATCTATCCATCCATCCATCCACCCACCCACCCACCCATCTATCTATCTATCTATCTATCTATCTATCTATCTATCTATCTATCTATCTATCTATCTATCTATCTATCTATCTATCTATCTATCTATCTATCTATCTATCTATCTATCTATCTATCTATCTATCTATCTATCTATCTATCTATCTATCTATCTATCTATCTATCTATCTATCTATCTATCTATCTATCTATCTATATCTATCTCTATCTATCTATCTATCTATCTATCTATCTATCTATCTATCTATCTATCTATCTATCTATCCTGCCCTTGAAGAAAGCGTTTGCCGAAATTCTGTTTGTTTTTGCTGGACTTCTATTATTATATGTTCTCTCCTCGTGTGATGGTTATACTGGTGTATATCAGTTTTTATTAGTAAAGATACACCATTCGCCTTTATTCACTGTTACATCTTTGCTTTGGTTTTTGTTTAGAAATTGTTTTCTTTATGGGTAAAATGATTTTAATTTATTTTATTTTTGGGAATAAAGAGACACAAGATCATTAAGATCTTTAGATCGTTCGCTAAGATCGTCCTTGTCGTTGTCGTGTTGTCGTCATCACAATCATCATCATCATCATTCTTTTTCTTTTTATTGTGTTGTTGCTACTATTTTTCTTTTCCCTCTTCTTCTTCTACTACTGCTACTACCACCACCACCACCACTACTACTATTACCACTACTACTACTACTAGTCTACTATTACCACTATTACCACTACTACTACTACTACTACTACTACTACTACTACTATTACCACTATTACTACTACTACTACTATTACTACTACTACTACTATTACTACTACTACTATTACCACTATTACTACTACTATTACTACTACTACTATTACCACTATTACTACTACTACTACTATTACCACTATTACTACTACTATTACTACTACTACTACTACCACCACCACCACCACCACTACTACCACCACCACCACCACCACCACCACCACTACCACCACCACTACTACTACTACTACCACCACCACCACCACTACTACTACCACTACTACTACTACTACCACCACCACCACCACTACTACTACCACTACTACTACTACTACCACCACCACCACTACTACTACTACTACTACTACTACTACTACTACTACTACTAGTTCTTCTTCACATCTCCTCCCCCCTCCTGTATACAACATTCAGAATGATTCATTTCTTCCGAAACAGATAAAAGCGCCAACCGAAATGTTTGGAATTACCCGGGAAAGCTGAAAGGTACAGGGAAATCCAAAAACGCATTAAAAAAAAATAAACAGTATAAATCTGGGGTTAAGGAGATGAGTTGGACATGTACTGCGCATGAAAACGGTGAACACGTGATCAAGAGAAGCAAGGGAATGAACTCTATAGGGAACAAGATGGCAGGAAAAACCCAAAAGAGGACGTGGAGACAAACTTCTGAAGCAGGAGTCCAAAGTACTGGAAGCACGATATGGGAAACTGACAGGGTAATGAAGACCGTGCTGGAAGGAAAGTTTTCTTCCGTACTTCATGTTCGTCTTTGGCAGGGCATGGAGAAATGCTGAAGGTTAACTTTAATCTCCTTTCAAAACAAAGTTCGCTGTATTATTCTTCTCTTGAGTTCCACTTGTGGCATAAAGTGCCTTCAAAGTAAGTAGTACTTCGACAAGATCCTTCTTCGTGGTACGTTCTGATAGTTCCGCATTCAGCTGATGACTAAAATAAATGAGACGCTAACAGGATCTAGCTTCCTGCACTAACAACGACTTCTGCAACCCAGAAAAGTCAGTTCTCGCAGATGAAGAGCTTCTCTTGACTTAAATGACAACCTGAACCGGGCTACTTTTGTCAAGTTTAGGGTGACTGTACTGTCCTTGTCTTTGTCGCTGCTAAGTGACTGTCTTATGTTCAAAGCTGCTGTGACGTAAGAATAAAGAACCTCTTCAGTGTGTGATGTTTGATTGAAGTGACGTACACTATGGCAAGAGGAAGAGTTCTGACAGTTAGAAAGGAAAAGGAGACTTATGGGAGAAATATACAGCCCCTCCTCCAACCCCTCCCTCAACCCCCGCTGTCCGAAAGTAGAGCGTTTCTGTAAACCAAAAAGCCGTAAAACGAAAAAGTTTCCAATTTTTGGAGTCCTCCCAGCCCCCCCCCCCCCCAATAATTAACCTACCAAATCCTACTACATAGCATATAAAACATAAAATAACACTAACATATATAGTAAAAAACACCTATGGTATGATAAACACACACTAATATATAAAGTAGAAATAAGGATCGAAACGTTTAATTACGTCCAGTTCTACGTTTTAAACATCATACTACTAGGAGACACTTCGGGGTACATCTTCTTAAAGGATGTGCAAAATAAATCTAGACAAAGCACAGACGCTTTCAGATACAGTTTAAGGCTATGGCCAGCTTGATCCTAAGATGCCTAGTGCAGCCCCCAGGAAAGGCGCTTGAAGGCTCTCTCTCTCTCTCTCTCTCTCTCTGCTTGAGCTGCGCTGCCTCTACAATGTCTCGCTGCAGAACAAACGCAAAAGTGACCTCTTGGGGTTTCTGTAGGATAGGGAAAACGGTTGCTAATGTAGGGCTTTCATTAAAGGCGAAGTGCCCTAAATCGGGAGATACATCCTCGTTACAGGAATCGCTATGTGGAGGATCCACGGACTTATAGAAACACAGGTTTCTCAGACGAAAAGTGTGGGTGAGGGACCAACTCTTATGGTTGTCCATGATGTCAATCTCTTCCTCTGACTTATTTGGAGTCAGCTGTGAAGAAGTTGAAATAGGACGGGAAAAAAAAACCAGAGAAATCGACGTTTGACTGCAGAAAAACTGAAATGTCAGAGTCGCAGAGTAGAACAACAGAGAGGCCGGAGTCTGACGACAGAAAAACAAAGTCAGAGTCGTACTGTTAAAACAAAAAAAATTCGGATTCAGGAAAAACAAAAATTCTGAGAAGTCAGAGTCAGCTAAAACAAAGGAGCCGGAGCCGGAGTCGGATTGTAAAATAAACAAACCGTAGTTAGTAATTTTTTTTTTAAGTATGAAAGAACGAGAAAGCAAAAGTTGAGCCACTTCAAAAAAAAAAAAAAAAAGGCCGGAGTCGCACAGAAGAAAAAAAAAAACCAAGACGTCGGTCGAAGGTTTATATATCGTACTAAGAAAGTTTACATATCGTACTAAGAAAGTTTATGTATCGTACTAAGAAAGTTTACATATCGTACTAAGAAAGTTTATATATCGTACTAAGAAAGTTTACATATCGTACTAAGAAAGTTTATGTATCGTACTAAGAAACTTTACATATCGTACTAAGAAAGTTTATATATCGTACTAAGAAAGTTTACATATCGTACTAAGAAAGTTTATGTATCGTACTAAGAAAGTTTACATATCGTACTAAGAAAGTTTATATATCGTACTAAGAAAGTTTATATATCGTACTAAGAAAGTTTACATATCGTACTAAGAAAGTTTACATATCGTACTAAGAAAGTTTATGTATCGTAATAAGAAAGTTTATGTATCATACTAAGAAAGTTTACATATCGTACTAAGAAAGTTTACATATCGTACTAAGAAAGTTTATGTATCGTACTAAGAAAGTTTACATATCGTACTAAGAAAGTTTATGTATCGTACTAAGAAAGTTTACATATCGTACTAAGAAAGTTTACATATCGTACTAAGAAAGTTGATGTATCGTACTAAGGTGCTTTATATTTTGTACTAAGAAAGTTGATATATCGTACTAACAAAGTTGGTATATCATACTAAGGTGCTTTATATTTTGTACTAAGAAAGTTGATATATCGTACTAACAAAGTTGATATATCATACTAAGGTGCTTTATATTTTGTACTAAGAAAGTTGATATATCTATATTTTGTATTACACAGTTCAGATACTGTATTAAGGCAGATGATTAAACATTTCTGTTTATCTTCCTCCACATCTCAATCTTTCACTTACCCACGAAAGGAAAAAAAAAACATCACTTTCCTAATGGCACCGTGGTTGTAGTCAACAAACTTGGAATTCTTATTCTTGGCTGTTGTTGCTGTGATGAAAATGATGTCACACAGGAATCGTACAGGACTGGAGGGGGGGGGGGGGGAGAGAGAGAGAGAGAGAGAGAGAGAGAGAGGGTAAAAAGCATGGATTTCTTCAGATCCAGGACTTAACTCTGAAAGTGAGTCTTCTGGCGAGGTCACGAACGATCGTCTCTGCTTGCTGGGCAGACCGAAGGCATGCAACAGTCCGTCTGCATGTAGCAGTGCTTAGTGGGAGAGTTGAAACGCCCTATGCGCCGAATCTCATGTATAACGATGACGTCATATCTATAAATAAAGTATGCCGCAGCAGAGTGATGTGCTGCGAAGGGTCTGCAAACGTCCGGCAAAAGGTCTGGTTGAAAATATATTATTACCAGTAATTATTACTGCGGGCCGGCTAGCGTAGTGGTTAGAGCACTCGTCTAGCAACCAAATGGTCGAGGGTTCGAATCCCCAGCTGAGCGGGATTTTTTTTCCGACCAATACGGCCCCGAGGTCGACCCAGCCTCGTAAAATGGGTACCAGAGAAAATCTGGGAAGTAAAGGCAGCGAGGAAAGGAACTGGTCACCCTACCTCATACGCTGATGACCCAGCATAATGAGGTCTCTAACGCTTCACCCCCTACGGCATTTGCTATGGGACTATCTTTACTTTTAATTATTACTAGAAGTCCGTATTTCGGTTTACTGATCAGACATGTGGGTCACGCAGTTAATTTTTCTTTTTAAACACGCATGTGGCGGGAGTTTAGAAAGTGTGAGAACCACTGCGTGGAAGTCATTTGTATACCCCTGGGTTTTTTCCCCGTTTTAACGAAGGGTATATATATAGCGCGAATTGGGTGTAGCACTGTTGACTGTGGTTTGTTTAGCGTGTATCTACAGCGATTTAAAAGTTCCTATTAGGCAGATCCTAAATACCAGCTCTGTCTTTAGAATGCTCGTATAGAAAGTTTTAAAGTGTTTTATTTTTGTAAAGAAGTTTAAAGACATTATCTTCGCCACAGGTGGCACATCTTAGTAGGTGGGTCTTTGCAAAATCCGTTGGCTTCCAGTTGGCTCACACGCGGTCCGGCGCTAGGAGCGCAGGGATAGCTTTGCTGGAGGCACGTGGTTCAATTCGTGCTACTTTGCGGGTCAGAAGATTAGCAAGCACACAAAGGGGGAATTAACTCTAACAGTGGCATGTTGAGGTAATTGTGGCCCCTTGGATTCTCTCTCCTTGTGTTAAAATGGTACACATTTTTGGCGATGTTTGCGATGTCCAAGTTTTTGAAAGGGTTCACATATTTTCTTCTAGAACTGAATGCAACCCTAAACAGGTCCCCCAAAAACTGTATCATGTAAGAAGCACTCGGACGCACTTACTGGTCTAGTGAAACAACCAAAAAACTTTACAGTTTTACACAGAAAATTTTTTTAAAAAGTCAAATTTTGCCAATAAGACATAACCAACACACTATAAATGTGCGCGAAAAAGAAGAAGATGATGACAAAAATACCGGTGGAAGAAATGAAAATCATTTACACAGCGCAGCCAGTTCTGTAGCCGTATTACTGTATTAAGGCAGATGATTAAACATTTCTGTTTATCTTCCTCCACATCTCAATCTTTCACTTACCCACGAAAGGAAAAAAAAAACACCACTTTCCTAATGGCACCGTGGTTGTAGTCAACAAACTTGGAATTCTTATTCTTGGCTGTTGTTGCTGTGATGAAAATGATGTCACACAGGAATCGTACAGGACTGGAGGGGGGAGGGAGAGAGAGAGGGAGGGGGTAAAAAGCATGGATTTCTTCAGATCCAGGACTTGACTCTGAAAGTGAGTCTTCTGGCGAGGTCACGAGCGATCGTCTCTGCTTGCTGGGCAGACCGAAGGCATGCAACAGTCCGTCTGCATGTAGCAGTGCTTAGTGGGAGAGTTGAAACGCCCTATGCGCCGAATCTCATGTATGACGATGACGTCATATCTATAAATAAAGTATGCCGCAGCAGAGTGATGTGCTGCGAAGGGTCCGCAAACGTCCGGCAAAAGGTCTGGTTGAAAATATATTATTACCAGTAATTATTACTGCGGGCCGGCTAGCGTAGTGGTTAGAGCACTCGTCTAGCAACCAAATGGTCGAGGGTTCGAATCCCCAGCTGAGCGGGATTTTTTTTTCCGACCAATACGGCCCCGAGGTCGACCCAGCCTCGTAAAATGGGTACCAGAGAAAATCTGGGAAGTAAAGGCAGCGAGGAAAGGAACTGGTCACCCTACCTCATACGCTGATGACCCAGCATAATGAGGTCTCTAACGCTTCACCCCCTACGGCATTTGCTATGGGACTATCTTTACTTTTAATTATTACTAGAAGTCCGTATTTCGGTTTACTGATCAGACATGTGGGTCACGCAGTTAATTTTTCTTTTTAAACACGCATGTGGCGGGAGTTTAGAAAGTGTGAGAACCACTGCGTGGAAGTCATTTGTATACCCCTGGGTTTTTTCCCCGTTTTAACGAAGGGTATATATATAGCGCGAATTGGGTGTAGCACTGTTGACTGTGGTTTGTTTAGCGTGTATCTACAGCGATTTAAAAGTTCCTATTAGGCAGATCCTAAATACCAGCTCTGTCTTTAGAATGCTCGTATAGAAAGTTTTAAAGTGTTTTATTTTTGTAAAGAAGTTTAAAGACATTATCTTCGCCACAGGTGGCACATCTTAGTAGGTGGGTCTTTGCAAAATCCGTTGGCTTCCAGTTGGCTCACACGCGGTCCGGCGCTAGGAGCGCAGGGATAGCTTTGCTGGAGGCACGTGGTTCAATTCGTGCTACTTTGCGGGTCAGAAGATTAGCAAGCACACAAAGGGGGAATTAACTCTAACAGTGGCATGTTGAGGTAATTGTGGCCCCTTGGATTCTCTCTCCTTGTGTTAAAATGGTACACATTTTTGGCGATGTTTGCGATGTCCAAGTTTTTGAAAGGGTTCACATATTTTCTTCTAGAACTGAATGCAACCCTAAACAGGTCCCCCAAAAACTGTATCATGTAAGAAGCACTCGGACGCACTTACTGGTCTAGTGAAACAACCAAAAAACTTTACAGTTTTACACAGAAAATTTTTTTAAAAAGTCAAATTTTGCCAATAAGACATAACCAACACACTATAAATGTGCGCGAAAAAGAAGAAGATGATGACAAAAATACCGGTGGAAGAAATGAAAATCATTTACACAGCGCAGCCAGTTCTGTAGCCGTATTACTGTATCATAAGTTAATTTCTAGGCAACTCAGTCTTTCACCATATGGTTTAGTCATTGTCACTCAAAAATTATTGAGCAGGTAATAGCCAGTCAGGAATAGGCGAAAAGTAAAAGGGTATATAATTATACACGTTATGACACTGCTGGGAAATTGACGTCGGATGGGCGGTCTCAAAGGCGAAAGTCTAAAATATATAATATGGGTAGACGCACCGACAATGAAAGTTATGTCTAGATACAAGGATATTAAAAATTAGGGCAGACGCACAAAAAAAAAAAGAAAAGAAAATTATGTCTACAGCCAAAAACACACAAAAACAGATATATGTTACTAATACAGCAAGATATTAAAAAATAAGGGTGACGTACAGACAAATAAAATTATAAAGAGAGACAAAAATACAGTTTAAAAGGCTAGATTATTTTTATCCCAATATATAATCAGATATATCTTGGGGGCGCGTAGTATACTGAGATATTAAAAATATGGGTAGACTCGCAGACAAAAGAAATTATGTCTAGAGAAAAAAACAAGACAAAGTAAAGAAAGGAAGACCACACAAGTTGGAGATGAGAATGGCTTCTTTGTCCGCTACAATGTGAGAATGTTAAGAGGGGAGGTTCCTTTCTAGATTAGAATGACTGTCATTTATGACATTTTGCTTTGATGTCTAAGATGAAATGTGTTGAGAACGATTTGTAAGAGGATCTGTGGCAAAAAATGGTTTGTAGGAGGATGTGTGGTAAAAAATGGTTTGTAGGAGGATGTGTGGCAAAAAATGGTTTGTAGGAGGATGTGTGATGAGAGTGAGTCACTTGATGTACTATGTAAAAACTGTAACATCATCAAGTGCCGCCTTTGCTCTGACGGTTGTCTGTGATGTATATCTCCTTCTGGTACCGTGCCGCCTTTGCTCTATCCCCCTGACTACTTATCACAATTTCTATCCCTATGGCTACTTATCGCAATTTCTATCCCTTCGGCTACTTACATTTGCTATCATCGCATCATCTATCTCCGTGGCTGCTACCGTCTGCTACATAATTTAAATTATCTATCTCGTTGGTTTCTTACATATGCGATCAACTGCATTATCTCCGTGGCTACTGACATCTTCTATCATCGCATTATCTACCCTTCTGGCTACTTGCATCTTCTATGATCGCATTATCTATCGTCCTGGCTACTTACATCTTCTACCATCCCATTATCTATCTCGTGGCTGTTTACATCTGCTATCATCTCATTATCTACGTTCGTGGCTACTTACATCTTCTATCTCTCTGGCTACTTACATCTGCTCTCATCGCATTATCTATTTCCTTCGCTGCTATCATCTGGTCTCTTGTTACACCAGCCACTTCCGAGCTGCGCAGAAACGGGGAGCCGTGTTATCTCCGGTAAGCGGTTGTCAAGTACTCATATTATGTTGCCTAGCAAACTTGGCGACGGAATTTCAAGATCACGAGTGTGACAGTTCGTGAAGGTTGGCGCTGGAAATGTGAATGAGAGTGAATGTGAAGAGATGGGAGAATGAAGCATCACGTCAAGATGGGTGGGTGGGTGAGTGAGTGAGTGAGTGAGTGAGTGGGTGGGTGGGTGAGTGGGTGGGTGGGTGAGTGGGTGAGTGAGTGGGTGGGTGGGTGGGTGAGTGAGTGGGTGGGTGGGTGGGTGGGTGAGTGAGTGACCGAGTGAATGAAAGCAGGGCAGGCAGGATGCGCCTAGAAAAGTTTGGAGATGGTGTAGGAGAATGAGATAGAAAAACAGTAAAAGAACAGCTGGGAACAAAACTCCGGATTCCAATAAAACAAGCAAGCATTCAGCCACACGAGGTAAACCCACAACCCACTCGACCATAAAACGTCTCGAAAGATGATAAATGTGTTTTCAGTCGCACCTGAGAAATGTTTTAACACAGTCCTGCTCCTTGACACAAAAGTGAGCACGAAATAATAACAAGAAGTGAAACAATAACAACAGACGAGACAATAAGATCATGAAAAACAATAATAACAGGAGAAACAGAGACACCAAACAAACAAACAAAAAAAACAGCGAAAAGAGAAACAGTAACAACAGGAGAAATAATAAAATAAGGAGAAGCAATAACAACAGATGAAATAATAACGACGCATGAAACACTAACAAGGAAAACGATAGCAGGACAAACAAAATCGAGAAACAATGACAACAAAGAAAAAGCAGTAACAAAGTGAGAAATTAAAGAAAAACAGAAGAAACAATAACTACGGACGAAACAATAACAGCAAAACCAATAAGAACAGTAGAAACAGTCACAGCAGGAGAAATAAACAACAGGATAAATAATAACAGCTGAGAAACAACAACAACCGGAGAAAAAAAATAACAGCAGGACAAACAGTAGCAACCGAGAAACAACAACACGTGAAACAATAACAACAGACGAAATCAGCTTCCGGTCCCAAATGCGGCCTAAACTGCCCATTCAGACTGTTTATATAATACTTAAACATAAAAGTTAGATCTATGCGTTTCATGAAAGACATGTTTACACACAGGACGCCAAGAGACCTGTGGCAAATCTAGCCTTTCTGGAACTTGGGAAGCACTTAAGTATATATGGCGATTCAGTCCACGATCAAATAATAGTTTAACATTGCTCCCCCGGGGAGAGAGTCCAATAGTTAATTTATGAGTTAGTTACGGCTTATGGACTCGACGAGTGTGAGGGAACGGCAGCAACTGCTCCACATGTTACGAGCCATATTGGCGGAGAAGTGGCCGTACAGGCTGGTGTCAGGAATACACAATGAGAGGGTTATTCCACTCGGTGAAGCAGCGCCACTTTGGACGGTTGTATGTTCGCCATCATAGAGCTTGCGCAATTACGCGGAGTAGCGCCCGCTGATGCGGTGCCACAGAGCGGAACCTAACTTTCAAGCCGGTCGCTTAGAAATGAGCCCTGGGGGTAGGTGGAGCCAACTGTATGCAGATGCACAATCTAGTCTTAGGTTGTTGCCCGCAAAAGCCCTTGCCAGTGACATTATATAGAAGCGAATCGTGAACATTATTACACAAACCAAGACCAAAATCATCAGAAGCAACAAAAAAAAAAAAATGTCAAGACTGGATAGGAAAAAGCTAACAAAAGATGATTGTTCTACAAAAAACCAAAATGAAAAAGGGAAGAAATTTAATTAAAACTACAAGAAATGGATAATCAATCTTTCAATGGTCAAATAACAAGGGCAAAGATAACAACAGGAAAGATAAATGAGAAGAGAGGAAGTTTAAAGTTCAAGGGAATACATTTATAACCTGAAGATTACACACTTCATAATGAAGACTACAGACACTCTGAAGTAGTGGTCCCCCATTTGTGGTCCGCAGACCACAAGCACATGCAATATATATATAAGGGTAAAGGTAACCCTGTCATGCCTTAGAGGCACATAGGGATGTGGTGTTAGTGCCCATATTTTCCTTGACCTGTCAGCACACTAGAGGGTGATATGGTCAGTATCACGCCTGGCTGCCTTTCCTTCCCCAACTCCAGAAGATGTCGGGTACCCATTTCTACAGCTGGGTAACTGGGGTGCCTCCGGCCGGATTCGAACCCCCGACTTTCGCCATGAGAGACCACTAACCACTATATATATACTGTTAAAGTCTAAATTACTTATGGCTTGATTGCTGTTTTTTAAATACTGCTTTTCTGTATGAGTGAAAGCTGTATGACGAAGGGCAGAATGTAAGACGGGCTTGTGTGCTCAATTCTTAAACCCGATGAAAATAAAGTATGTTTGTTCGTTCTGTATTCCCCTTTCCTGTATCTGTCTCCCTCTGTCTCTGTCACTCTGTCTCCCTCTATCTCTCTCTCTCCTATTTTCTCTGTGAATGACAGAATATTAAAGAATGTTAAAGGGGCCCGTGTGCTAAAATCTTCACCATGAAAATAACACTCGTTTGTTCTATACCGCTTTCAGGTCTTCTCTCTCTTTTCCTCCCTCCCCCCCCCTCCCCTCTCTTTCCTCTTCCTCCTCCTCTTTCACCATCCCACCACCCCAGGCCATAATTTATTTAGAACGGCTGACGGACCACAATCTCCAGTAAGGTATTGAAAGTCTGGATATTGTTCGATCACTCCCATGAAGGTTAATAGCGACGATTGAGGCTTTATTGACAGAAGACGGGGCTTTGAACGTTAGAGAACAGCGCATGATGGGAAAACAGAAGATTAGCCTTCGGTATTCCAGGTACGAAGGATGGTAATAAGAAAGAGAGCCCCTGATTGTCTCCCTTGTTGCATGAGCCCGTCTTTTGACTTGACCAATATCCTCAAGTTTACACATTCTCATCCTTGGCCCCGCGTGTCAAGTATGAAAATGACCACGCTCTGTGTTGGGTAATCCAAATCCCACTGCCTTGTGTCGGGTAATCCAAATCCCACTGCCCTGCCTTGGACTTTGACATGGTTTATTGCTACTGTGGCCAAACAAATGTTGTAAGAATCAGCCATGGGACAAGAGATTCAGAAGAAAAAAAAACAGATCATAGGGAACTTCCATAACCAACCAACATCTGTCTGCAGCTGTCTGCTATTAGACGGATTTAAAGTCTCATTCCAGTCCTCCCCCTTTTCAATCCAGGATAACTCTGAATCCTTCTCCAATATACGATGATTAAATCATCACCCAGAAAGGACTTTCATCGGCTGATATCACAGCTTTACTGCAGCGGCTTTGGGCGTATTTGTACATTTAGTTGTATTTATTATTTATACTTATACCCTAAAACTATACGCGTTTCCTCATTTATCCATTCCCTTACGGTGGTAATTACTGAAACCTATGGAATTTTCTGCCTTCCTTCACGGAGAGAGCTCTAAAGAACTTTGTGTAACAATGTCCACACGGAGAGAGCTCTAAAGAACTTTGTCCAACAATGTCTACAGAGAGAGAGAGAGAGAGAGAGACAGCGCTAAAGAACTTTGTCCAACAATGTCTACAGAGAGAGAGAGAGAAGAGAGAGAGAGAGAGAGAGAGCTCTAAAGAACTTTGCAGTAACGCGTTGGTTATCCACTCAAATCTCTCAATTGTTTATAGCACAAACATATAGCGGCCTATTGTTTTATATTACGTATTTATGTATACCCATTTAGTTCATTTTAGAGGCATCCAATATGGTACCAAACAGTGACATCTTGGAACAACATATAGAAGGGAAGTTACACATGCATATACGCTCAGAGAAAGAGAGAGAGAGATAATATATAAAGGGAAACTGAAGACCTAACTTCATTTTCAAACGGTGAGGAAAAGAGCAGGCAGGTCCATCTGGCAGGCAGACAGGCAGACAGAAATAGAAAAAGAAGCAAAACAAAGACATGCTTGTATCCAAGTAGCATACATATACAACAGATTCAACGATATAAACAAAAACACTACACATTTACTAAGGGCTAGTATTCCATGGCAAGCACTCGACCATATTTACCTCCCTTACTCTGTTGTTAGTGGATCAATAGTGTTAAAATGGAGGAATGGCGACAGGGGAGATAAGAGGAAATAAAGGTACCAGCTGTCATGTGCTTTACTACCTGGCACCGGCTGAAGGTCATAAAATGGTAGCGTGGAAGTAACGAACCAGTACAGTTCTGTAATAAGGCATTTAGCTGCTACCCTTCTCTCCCTCCCCCCTCCACAAACACACATACATACACACCTCCCATTGTAATCGGTACATGTACATGGTGCGACTGTGAATGTACAAAGATGGCGTGCCACTGAGTTTTTTTGTTTTGTTTTGTTTTGAGGTAGTTATCGTGAAACTCTGAAGAGGACATTATTAAGAGAGGCCAAATTAACAGGCATAAAATCCTTTGATGAGGTTGAAAGACTCGCCGAAGACAGGAAAAGTTGGCGAACTACTTTGCGAGCCCTATGTGACGTTTAACGGCACAGGAAGGATATAAGATATAAGATAAGAAGTTATCTAAAAATGGAAATTAGCTGCAAGTTTTGTTCTCAAACGTCTTCTTCTAATTCTGTGTTCAGTTTTATATGCCCAGGCATCTGGACAAAGAGACAGGCTGGCTCCATGAATGCCATCGTCAGCTGGAGCTCTTCATCCGTCTCACACGGATATCCATCCGTTCTCCTTTCCTGGGACAAAGTTTAGGCTTGTAAGTCTCTGTATGTATATCAGTTGGGAGTGGGGGTAGGGGTGGAGAAGGCACAATTTAAACAACCTGAGATATACAGATGATGACGCAGTCTTAATAGCAAAGAATGAAAAATAACCATAAACATTGTTGGGCGTGGTAGAAGAAGAAAGTGTGAACAGGGTCCTTATCTTGGAGAAGAAGAAAAGAAGAAGAAGAAGAAGAAGAAGACGACGACGACGACGGAAGTTAAAGCAAGCCAGAGACTGGCTGCCATCGAAGTCACAGCATATCTACAACTTCCGGGAACGCACCCTGCTGGCACTAATGAGAGCCTTGGTCCTATCTAGAACAGACCAAGGCTTGGGCTTATTGACGTTGTCTAAAACGTAAAAAAAAAAAAATCTTGAACGAGTACAAAATGAGACGACGGGATTCATATTGTGCTGCACCAAATACACACCCACGGCGGCAGTGAGATACATGTTAAATCTTCCTGATCTACAATCCAGCCACAAATGTGCTCAAGTAAAGGAACACCTCAAAGTAAGCAACAATAAAACCCACCCACTCCATAATAACCTTCGCATGATCAAAGGATCAAGAATAAAACAAAAAAAGAGGCAAATCCTGGATGGCTGAAGCAGAAGGATCAATAGGCGTAGTTATGATCCACAACACATCTCAACCGAACCTGAATGGATTACTTGCAGCGAGTCCCGCCAAAATCTCACACAAGCATATAAACCCTTACACGGAATGTCGTAAATGGGCGGAAGGGAAAATATAAAAGGAAATAAA
Source organism: Achatina immaculata (assembly GCA_009760885.1). Taxonomy (NCBI): domain Eukaryota; kingdom Metazoa; phylum Mollusca; class Gastropoda; order Stylommatophora; family Achatinidae; genus Lissachatina; species Lissachatina immaculata. The sequence goes on from CM019716.1 coordinate 76,329,647, forward strand.
CGACCTCATGAACACACATACAACTCCTGAGGACATAACCATTTATACAGACGGATCAGTGACCAGGGGAACTAGAAGCAGTTGCGGTTTTGGGGCATGCCGAGGAGGTACAACACTCAAACTCATGGCTCTGGGCTTATAGAAACGCCCGCTCAAATATACGCATGGTAACAGAGGCCATCATACAAGCATTAAAACTGATAGTGACACACAGAACACACCGCATCACCATCATTACCCACTCCCAAAATCTACTCAGGAAAATGGAAGAAAAAGCCATTAGAAGTGACGGGCATTTTTCAATGGGTGTGAGAAAAAGAGTAACTGATGACACCCAGCCAGTTTTACTGCACGGGTGTGAGGTATTGTCAGTCACTAACGAAGTACAACGCCACGTGGAAGCCACTGAAATGTGGCTCCTTAGAAGAATACTATGAATACCACGGACAGCAAAGAAACCGAAAGAGGAGGTTCTGAGAGAGGCTGGAGAGACCAGACAAACAATTTTTGTTTTAAGTTAGAAAAAGGTGACCTAAATTCACAGGACACGTTCTGCGGCTAGTCCAGCTAAAATACTTGTGGCACAAGGAAAGAGAGATGGCAAAAGAGATCGAAATAGACACACAGGAAGTGTTGGATAGATTACAAGATGGAGAACACCAGAACAGCTTATACTCAGGCTGTTCTGTGGGACAAAGAGTTGTGGAAAAGCGTGATCGCCAATGCCAGTAGACAGACAGGCCGAAGGACAGACAGGTCGAAGGACAGACAGACAGGCAGGCCGCAGGAGACAGACAGACAGGCCGAAGGACAGACAGACAGACATGCCGAAGGACAGACAGACAGGCCGAAGGACGGACAGACAGACAGACAGGCCGAAGGACAGACAGACGGGCAGGCTGAAAGACAGACAGACAGACAGGCCGCAGGAGACAGACAGACAGGCCGCAGGAGACAGACAGACAGGCCGCAGGAGACAGACAGACAGGCCGAAGGACAGACAGACAGGCTGAAGGACAGACAGGCAGGCAGACAGACAGGCCGAAGGACAGACAGACAGGCAGGCTGAAGACAGACAGGCAGGCAGGCTGAAGACAGACAGGCAGGCAGGACAGACAGACAGGCAGGCAGGCAGGCAAACAGACAGGCAGGCAGGCCGAAGGACAAACAGACAGGCAGGCGGGCTGAAGGGTAGCCAGACATACAAGCAAGCGAGCCGAAGGACAGACAGACAGACGGACAGACATGTAATATTTGAGCCGATAATTCACTAAATATAGTACACCCGCACCCATCACTAGACTAACAGTAAAGTGATCACCTTTTTGTGTGTGATACATCCACAGAACTAAACAACAGAAAACAAAGCAGTTATGAATATTTAGCAAACAGCTGGGGTTGCTGTTGTTGTTGTTGTTGTTGTTGTTGTTGTTGTTGTTTCTATTCGGGATTAAGGCACAAAACACGCTGGAGTAGGGAACACAATCAATTCTCCACGTAATAACACATAATCATCCGCCCATGGTAATTACACGCAGACAAGGCCAACTGGCAGCACGTGCCCGTAACGTGCTGGTTTTTAAGCGTCTATCTGCCAACGTCTTTGCAGAACTTTGGCGGTTTCCCACTGTCTTGAAAGCCTAGTAAATTAAATAAGCTTTGGCACTGAGACACAAAAGTGAAAGTTTTTGGTCGTCTTCTAATAAGCTATTTAATGCTAATGGAATTTGCCTTGCGTGTAGTATAATGTATTTAACAAGGTGACCTTTGTCTTTGCGGAAGAATTCCAATGTTAGTTAATGATCTTGGCATTAAACAGTATAATTCTTCGTTACTTCTTCTTCTGCTTCTTCTGCATCTTCTTCTTCTGTTTCTTCTGCTGCTTCTGCATCTTCTTCTTCTGCTTCTTCTTCTTCTTCTTCTGCATCTTCTTCTTCTGCTTCTTCTTCTTCTTCTTCTTCTTCTGCATCTTCTTCTTCTACTTCTTCTTCTGCATCTTCTTCTTCTACTTCTTCTTCTTCTTCTTCTTCTTCTTCTTCTGCTTCTTCTTCTTCTGCTTCTTCTTCTTCTACTTCTTCTTCTGCTTTTTCTTCTTCTTCTGCTTCTTCTTCTTCTTCTGCTTTTTCTTCTTCTTCTTCTTCTTCTTCTTCTTCTTCTTCTTCTTCATCCTCTTCTTCTTCTTCTGCTTCTTCTTCTCCTTCTTCTTCTTCTTCTGCTTCTTCTGCTTCTTCTTCTGCTTCTTCTTTTTCTTCTTCTTCTCCTTCTTCTCTTCTTCTTCTGCTTCTTTTTCTTCTTCTTCTCCTTCTCCTCTTCTTCTTCTGCTTCTTCTTTTTCTTCTTCTTCTCCTTCTTCTCTTCTTCTTCTGCTTCTTCCTTTTCTTCTTCTTCTCCTTCTTCTCTTGTTCTTCTGCTTCTTCTGCTTCTTATGCTTCTTCTTCTGCTTCTTTTTCTTCTTCTTCTTCTTCTTCTTCTGCTTCTTCTTCTTCTATTTCTTCTTTTTCTGCTTCTTTTTCTTCTTCTGCTTCTTCTTCTTCTTCTGCTTCTTTTTCTTCTTCTGCTTCTTTTTCTTCTTCTGCTTCTTCTTCTTCTTCTGCTTCTTTTTCTTCTTCTTCTGCTTCTTCTTCTTCTTCTGCTTCTTCTTCTGCTTCTTTTTCTTCTTCTTCTTCTTCTGCTTCTTCTTCTTCTTCTGCTTCTTCTTCTTCTATTTCTTTTTCTTCTGCTTCTTCTTCTTCTTCTTCTTCTGCTTCTTCTTCTTCTATTTCTTTTTCTTCTGCTTCTTCTTCTTCTTCTTCTTCTTCTTTAGCATTCGGGGACGGTTAGTCATGTTAAATCTGCCGCCCCGTCGCCCTGACAAAGTCAGCCTTCTTCTCCAGGCTTCAGTGTGAGGCCCCACAGCTTTTCTTCAGTCCCTCTCCCCTCGGGCCAGATCTCTGCTCGGAGGTTTGAGTGGGCTGGACAGGTCTGTGCTCGGAGGTTTGAGTGGGCTGGACAGGTCTGTGCTCGGAGGTTTGGGTGGGCTGGACAGGTCTGTGCTAGGAGGTTTGAGTGGGCTGGACAGGTCTGTGCTCGGAGGTTTGAGTGGGCTGGACAGGTCTGTGCTCGGAGGTTTGAGTGGGCTGGACAGGTCTGTGCTCGGAGGTTTGAGTGGGCTGGACAGGTCTGTGCTCGGAGGTTTGAGTGGGCTGGACAGATCTGTGCTCGGAGGTTTGAGTGGGCTGGACAGATCTGTGCTCGGAGGTTTGAGTGGGCTGGACAGGTCTGTGCTCGGAGGTTTGAGTGGGCTGGACAGGTCTGTGCTCGGAGGTTTGAGTGGGCTGGACAGATCTGTGCTCGGAGGTTTGAGTGGGCTGGACAGGTCTGTGCTCGGAGGTTTGAGGGGCTGGACAGGTCTGTGCTCGGAGGTTTGAGTGGGCTGGACAGGTCTGTGCTCGGAGGTTTGAGTGGGCTGGACAGGTCTGTGCTCGGGGTTGAGTGGGCTGGACAGATCTGTGCTCGGAGGTTTGAGTGGGCTGGACAGGTCTGTGCTCGGAGGTTTGAGTGGGCTGGACAGGTCTGTGCTCGGAGGTTTGAGTGGGCTGGACAGGTCTGTGCTCGGAGGTTTGAGTGGGTTGGACAGGTTTACAGGGTGTGGTCTGGTGTCTGGATCCCAAAGTCACAGGGACATCATTTGTGTGTGATATTTTGAGGCGACAGAGGTGGCGTAGAAGTCTCCAGTGTCCCGTTCTTGGTCGAAAGATTGTGGTTCGCTGGTGTTCTCTGTAGTTGATGAATGGGGGGGAGGGGGGCTTGTTTTGATTCCGTTTTCATTTTTATTTCCTAGTTGTGGTTTAGTTTGTTGTGGATGGTGATTTTTGGTTCTTGATGTGTTACTGGGTGCCCCTCATTACTGTCTTCAGTCACATTCTTCTGTGACATTCTAATAATGTGACGGGAATAATGTGACTTCTACTCCAGCACCTCAGTTTTCATCCAATGTGGGAAATACGTTCCATTTACCCATAATGCAAAATGTTTTGTCATTAAACAGCGTGATCTTTTCAGTGATGCGAGAAAAGAATGGATTACAGGACATGGGAATATAAAACACCCCGTACATAGAGAATATAAAAACTGATGGAGTCCTGGTCTAGTTAATATAATTTTAAAATCCCCGTTTCCTTGCGACTAAGGCATATTAGGGATGCGGTGTTAGGCTTGTACTTTCAAGATCCTCGGCACATGAAAGTGTGATATGGCCACATTTAACTTCCCAGATTTCTCTGGCACCCACTTTTAGATGCTGTGTGAACCCCGGGTTCCCTTTTTTGGTTGGTGGAACCAGGAAAAATAATCTTCACCGCTGGGACTTGAACCCGCTACCACTGGATTAGCAGGTCGAGCGCTGATAATATAATATAAAGACACACACTCTGCACATGGATAACGGGTTTTTTTTTAATGTGAAAGAGATGTAAAAACGGGATGAAAGATGGCGATAAACAACAGGGAATGAATATATTGAAAGTTCTTAACAGAAATAACAGAAAACGGGCCACTAATGTGGCAACAAACACCAAGAGTTAACTGTTGTACTCACCATTTCTCCTGATAACTTTGCTCCTTTATCAGAAACGTCCAGTTCTCTTTTCTCACAATCAAGATAGCGCGGAGAACGGCCCCCTAATGACCATCAATAACTTTTTTTTTTTTTGCCGATCTCATTTGATGCTAATAATTATGTTTTAAACACATTGGTCTTTGTTCCGCATAAACAAGAAAACAAATTGTTATAACGCGTTATAGTTCTGTTTCAAAGAATGTGTTTATAATAAAAATCACTTAGCGATATTCCTTTTTAGACGACCTGCACGTGAAATTTGAAGAAATGTGTGCCGTTTCTTCTGCCGCGGTTGTCTCCCTTAGGAACCTTCGATCTATTCTCCGAGTTGTATTCGAGCAACAAACACAGTACGAAGAACTGGTTTTGGGTGTATTAGTTTCTGCACGTTTCAGTCAAATGTCACAGCCAACCGTTGTCACGTTTGTAGTTCTCATATGTAGCTTTAGGCTAGTTGTCTCCCTGGCCGAAATGTTCCAGTAATGGAAGTCTAAAGTTCGCTAAAGAGAACCACATACACATTTTTATTCTCTGTCTAACTTTTAGCACAGAACACCAAACACGCGTTACAACAAACGATAAAATTAACTCTCTGAAACAGACGGCGGATTTTAGAAAATGGCCTCTCCTGGAAATCAGCTGAACTCGGCACATTTAAGTTTGGTTGATAAGTGTGACAAAAAATAAACCATTGATAGGATCTGTATTACGATTGGCTAGATTAAACGGAAGCGAAGACGCTGTCTGTTCTGGCAGTCAATCAGCAACCCATAGCTGGCGTCAGGATAGCTGGCCAAGACCCTGTGCCATCTCTCCATATTGCCCCATTAACAGGTCTACCATGGCTTATTCGGCAGAGATCGCCATACTTCCCATGGTGGTGGAGTATGCTAAAGAAGTACTGCACACTCCATGCTTTTTATCTGCACTCTGGGGCTGAAGAAACAGCTGCCATGGCCTGCTCCCAATCCGACACGAAACAGTGCCTCAATATCTCCACAGCATCGGGTGCAAACAAAAAAATTAGCTCGCAGTTCCAATGAGACTTAAGAAGAAGAAGAAGAAGAAAAAAAGAAGAAGACGCTACATTAAACAAGAACAGTACCTAACCCTTATCGACAGCGGGTAAGAAAGTGCCCTGAGAACAATAATCAATTACTTTTTCTGAGCTTGATTTAACCCCAATTCAGACAAATGTTCATTATTTTTTTCTACCCGGTACAAATTTCTAGCAACGGTGTCTGTCTACTTGATAGATAGCAAAGCTGATTACGGGCGGGAGAAGGCATACGACATTGAGTGTGGAGACCCAAGAGGGTTTAAAATCTACCTTTGCTCCCACAACCTGGCAGTTATGGGCCTTCACTTCGGCTAACAGGGTTGGGCTGGGCTCAGCATTTGTCCCTACTTCTTTTTCTTGAAAAAAGAAGGTACTTCAAATCCGGGACACTTCTCCCCATCCGACGCGACACACGTGCTTCAAAATCGTCACCGCACGGCAAAGACTACAGAAGACATAAGTTCATGAAACCAGTCGAGTCTACCAATCAATAACACGTGACAATCAATCGACTTTAGTGCCTACAGATTAGTTTACTCTAAGCATAACAACATTAACACGTATCTATTCTTACGAGAGTTGGGCGTGAGGTCAACAATCTCATCCTGAGAGCCATCTAGAGGCGACTCTAGAAGGGGAAAAACCCTGCCGTTATGGAATCTCGCAACAGTTGGAAAGAAGAAAAGGTCCTTTCTAAATGGACATAAGGAATCATTGTTAAAATTCAAAAAGAAAAAAAAAGGCAATTTCAGTGACTGCAATAACTGGAGGGGTGTAACCTTACTATCAGTTGTGTCAAAGGTGTTTTGTAAAGTGTTTCTGGATAGAATTAAGGATGTAGTGGATACTGCAATGAGAGAAGAACAGGCAGGATTTTGAAAATGGAGAAGCTGTCTCGACCAGATCTTTACTCTAAGAATAATACTTGAAGAACATATTGAAAAGCAGAAACCATTAATCCTGAACTTTATAGACTTTAAAAAGGTATTTGATAGCATACACAGAGATTCATTGTGGAGAATTTTAAGACTATATGGAATACCATCTAAAATTATCAACATGATTAGATATCTCTATAACGGATATGTCTGTGCAGTCAAGACAGAAGAAGGAATGAGCGAATGGTTTCAGATTGAAACAGGCGTGAAACAAGGATGTATATTATCTCCCTTGCTTCTTGGAATTGCCATAGACTTTATAATGAAAAGATGCTGTGCTGGTAAAATTGGTATTGACTGGGTACATGGGACCCAAATAGAAGATCTTGATTTTGTTGATGACATAACTCTTATCAGTGACAATGTGAAATCGATGCAGGAAAAAGCAGATTCCATGTCTTCCTTGGCTAGCAAGATAGGTCTTGAAATTAACAAAGACAAAACAAAAATAATGAAACTTCTCACTAATAAAGAAGGAAAAATATACGTAGAAGGAACAGCTGTTGATGAATTAAACCAATATGCATACCTTGGCAGCTACATAGACCAGAATGGTGACACCAGGAAGGAAGTTAGAATTAGAACTGCAAAAGCAGCATTATCTTTCAAAAATCTTGAGAACATATGGAATTCAAAAGTTAAAAGCACAAAAACCAAATTAAGATTATTAAATTCAAATGTGATATCCACCCTCCTTTATGCATGCGAAAGCTGAAAATCAATTAAAGAAATAGACAATAAATTAGACTCTTTTGAAAACAAATGCCTCAGGAAAATCCTTGGTATAAAGTGGAATGAATTTAAGAACAACACAGAGATAAGACAGATGAGCAAACAACAACCTGTCTCATGGGTGATCAGAAAAGGAAGATGGACATATGTAGGCCATGTGATGAGAAGAAACAATCAATGAATACAAAAATAAGCTATCAAGTGGAGCACAACAGGTCGAAGAAAAAGAGGTCGACCACGTGAAACTCTAAAGAGGACATTGTTAAGAGATGACAGTTTAGTAGGCATAACAACCCTTGATGAAGCTGAAAAACTCGCCGCAAATAGGAAAACTTGGCAAACAACTATGCCTCTATTTTTCCTGCTGTTATAATATTTTCAATTTCTTCTCATTGGATGTCCTATGAAAGTACATTGTCTCTCTCTTATTTTTTTAACAAGTTTTTTTTTATATATCTCGAACTCTTCTCAAACATTCTCCATTAGTTATTTTTGCTGTCCAGGGAATTCACAACATTCTTCTAATAAACCACATTTCTGCTGCTTCCAATGACTTTTGTGCAGACATGCCTATTGTTCATGATTCACTTCCACATAATAAGATAGGTTCAATATAGCATTTTAGGACTCGTTTTCTAACATTCACTGATAAGGATGTGTTGCATAATATGTTTCTCACTCTGAAATGCAGTCTTTGCTTGGCCTATTCTGTTCTTAATTTCTGTTCTGCATTTCCCATCTGAAGTTATTAATTACTGCTCCAAAGTATTTAAATTTCTGCACCTGGTTTTTAGAATAGTTCCATTTAATTTTATACTGCATTTTGGTGGATTCTGTTTCTTATATATAATCACAGACTGTGTCTTTTTGATGTTCACAATAAGGCGTTTCTGTCCACTTTCTTTGGCGAATTTATCCAAGAGATTTTGCAGGTATTGTTGGTTCTCAGCTATCATACTGAAGATTCTTAATACCATTCTTTATGGATGATAATGTATAAATCATAACGTTTTCGATATGATTTATATAATTATCTATTTACACTGACGAAATATGTATTCACCTAACCCTATAGTGAATTATGCATTCACTAAAATAAAAAAAAACTACTTAAATAACACTACACCGATTTATGTGTTTACCTAAAAAAAAAAACTACCTTAATAACATTACACTGATTTATGTGTTTACCAAAAACTACCTAAATAACATTACACTGATTTATGTATTTACCAAACACTACCTAAATAACACAACACTGAAATAGGTATGCATCAAATGCTACGAAATAACACTATAATGAATTAAGTATTTACCGAAAAAAGAATAAAAATAGGCACTGAAATGAAGCTGTCCCCTAAATATTCGCCATGGTATGGCACTAGGCCCCAAAACGTGCGAGAGCACCACGTGAGTCTGAAGTGAGCAACACGCCATAGGCAATCCTTGCTCACTGTCTGGGCACGAGCGCAGACAGGAAGCGGTGATTGGATGAAGAGGTAAAGAGGCGGAGCCGGGGAAATGGATGACGATTTTCTGGAGCTTGGGGATTGGAAGGGAATTCCGTTGTTTTGGGTAAGAGAGAGAGGGAGAGAGAGAGAGGGAGAGAGAGAAAGAGAGAGGGAGAGAGAGGGAAAGAGAGAGAGAGGGAGAGAGAGGGAGAGAGCATACAGAAGGCACACGTTGTTCCTTCAGTCCCATAATGCTCAAATGTTTTCAGAAAACTATGAAAAACGCATCGACCATGAAAACGACAGCCGTGGAAATTCCATGAATTACTGCTAATCGTAAAGTACTTACAAAAACTGTACTTATCATTATGGACTGAGCTACACTGTGTACGTGCGCGCGTGCGTGCGTGCGTATATGTTGATGTAAGTGCACATAGATATTACAGAGACTAACATAAGAGCGTAAGTGCACATAGATATTACAGAGACTAACATAAGAGTGTACGTGCACATAGATATTACAGAGACTAACATAAGAGTGTACGTGCACATAGATATTACAGAGACTAACATAAGAGTGTAAGTGCACATAGATATTACAGAGACTAACACTGACACGCAAAAGAAAAATACTGTTTGAGAAGAGACAAACAAGGAAAATGCTGGTAAATGTCACGGATAGTAAGGAAGGTCACAACACTCCCCCCCCCCTACCTTTTTTTTCAAAGTAACAAAAGTTCAAGGACATTGTTCATCTGGCGTGTGTAACAATGTTCAACATACAAAACACCATTGTAGTTCCCTCCCCCAAACAGCACCAACACGGAACTTACTAATCAAGAACATACCGAATAAAATGTTAAAATAATTTCACTGACCCTAAACAAGCGCTGCAATGGTGCAGTGGTTAGCGTTCTGGTTTCTCATCCACGGGAGGTAGGTTTGCTTCCCTATTCCTGAGCAGTTTCACCATGGAAGTTTTAAAAAAAAGGTCCCTCTTATGACTTACTCGTGAACAGACGCCGTGAAAATGGTTTAGATTACTGCTACCGTTTTGCGCCAAACAACCAAGCTATTGTGAAATGGGCACCTGCCAACCTGTTGTTGGTTGGAGAAAGTGGCCTCTCTAGGCACAGAATATCCTCAAGGCATGGCGCACTAGAGCATAATGTACACGAGGCTGTAAGTGCAATAAGGGTAAAAAATGATGTTTATAACGGGGGAGTTCAGGGGAGGAGATGGGGATGGATTTCATGGAGAAATGTGGATTTTTTAAAAAATGATGATGATGATGGTGGTGGTGGTGGTGGTGGAGGAAAAAATTCAAGTGAGGGGTCAAAATCCATTTGGAATGGAAAAACTTTGTCCTTACATAAACTCCAATGAAGAATACAGTAAAAACTGTGTGTGTTTTTAGAGCAGTGAAACAGGAAATTATCATGGTAAAAGAAAAAAAAATTCGAAACATAGTTTTTTTTAAAAAATGGTTTTGTTCCGTTGTCTGGAGTTTGTAATTTTAAAGGACCGTAAGTGATAAAAATAGGCTTGGCTCCATTTCTCGGCAGAACATCGACGTCAGCATTTTGTTAATAACGAAACAAGTTCATGTGTCATGACTGATGTTTTGGCTGGTTAAGAATTAAAGAGATTAAAGAATCAAAACTGGAGTGAAGAATCTGTCAAATGTAACAACGATCAGCGACCTGTAACTGACTGCTTGCTCACGTCAAAGTTGGTGAACAGTAGCCCCATAAGCCCCCAGTGGTGGGTCTCCCAGTACCGGAGTAAGGCTGTCTAGTGGGAGAGGGATCGCTATAGCCCTCTTAGTGGTGACGTATAGTAAAGAAACATGGCATATTCCCTGCTCTTCATTTCTCAACTCAGGGTCTGCATAATATTGTCACTGTACACCACTCCCTCTTTCCCATCGCAATATATGCCTGTAAGACCTGCACACTTATCAAAACAGCTGAGAAACACACAAATGCCTTTGAATGTAAATGCTACTGAAGAGTCCTTCATATATGATGGACGCAAAAAAAGAACTACATCCATACTACAAGAACTTAATATTGAAGAAGGTTGGCTAGTAAGTAAGATTAAACATAGAAAATTTAAATATTTTGGACATATTAAACGTCATGATAATTTACAGAAGAGTCTTGGAAGGACACATAACAGGAAAGAGAAAGAGAGGAAGACCAAGGCGAATATGGCTGCAAGACAACGTTGATGATCTGCAAGGGACATGCAAATGACTAACTGACTGACTGACTGACTGGCTGGCTGAATCCATTCCCTCTTCGCTGCAGTGCTGTGCTTCAGCATAGGCTGCGTAGTACATAGTGTCCGCAGTTCCAAGGAGTTAACAACAACGACGACGACAACAACAACAACGACAACAACAAAATTAATCCACGACAAAGAACAGTTTAAACAGTTGCACTCAGTTCACGAGGGGCCCCCAACTTACTCAGTTCACGAGGGGCCCCCAACTTACTCTCTTCCCGCGCAAACTTACCTTGAGGTACAACTGTAAAAATGTCAAAGCTGGAGCTCCTACGAACTTTGCAGCTCTCCCATAGTTTGTGCTTGAAGTTCCTTGCAATCAATACCAAGCTGACCCAAGTCGACTATCGATTACCTGTAGATGGCACACATATTCTAGGTTAATAGAATATAAAGATCGATTCAGACCTTCCTTTTTTTGTGTAAGAAAAGGTAAGCTTATATTTACAATGATTCAGGAAGAATTGATTGTTTGCTTATATTACAAAAGATTCAGAGACTTACGAGATTAATATACTTCAGTTTACATCAGGCATATTATAAAACGAAAGAAGGGAGTTTGGGGCCAAGATGACATTGTTCATGCTTGAGGCAAGGCAAACTTATCGAGACTGATAAGACATTCCATCTATAAACTCTCCAAGCTGCCCCCACGAAACAGGTTGTTGTGAGTCTTCTGCCGTCAGACAGAACATGGTTCCACCACGAGCTTCCAAGACGGTGGGGTCTATGGTAAGTCCACTTCAGGACTTCAGACACGCCACTGAAACTCATCCCTACTCAACGACAAAAAAAAAAGGGCAGTACAGATTAGATTTGCGAGTGCAATAAAGGAAAGGATAGCAATGCAGTGCCAGAAACCTGTGACGCCATGTTAGGACTCGTATTCTCTCTTAATCTGTCGGCACGTTAGAGAGTAACGAGGTCAGCATCAGGTCTGGTTGCCTTTACTTCCCTAGGATACCCGTTTTACACCAGGGTGGGTGACTGGGGCGCCTCCAGCCGGATTCGAACCACCGACCTTAGCCATGAGAGATTAGTGCACTAACCACTCTCCATAATATATACAGAAAGTTAACATTTTTGTACACCAAGGGTTTTAGAAGCGAGAGAAAGAAAATTAATAAGAGAATCAAACCCTGTATACCAGTAGGACACAACCGCATAGCTATGAAGGGATAACAAGCTATCAGCTCGGCAGTTTACTGCGTACAAGCCTCGTTGAACTCAACCTGCTAAATACAACCTCGACTAGTATAGAAGAAGAACAAGGACAAGAATGAAACCAACGCAAAATACAGCTTTCGCGACAGCTTGGCGAGGTACTGCGCTATAGAGTGCACGCTAAGAGTATGGCGGAGTCAAGAGCAAATATGAACACTCTTCAACTAAAATAAAAGACATACTAGGATCTTAGTTTATACATAAACCAAACACTGACAATGTTCTTTTGTTTACGCTGCTTTGCTTCTTCAAGTCTATTGTTTAGATCTCCGTGTAAGTGAAAGTCCCAAGTTTGCCTAGAGTTAATAACTTGAACTTCATTTGGAATAATGGTTTTACAACGGAACAGGCATGTATGTGTTGTTGTGATTCGCCAGACTTCCCCACACCTGCCGAAGCTTCATTGCTTCATGTGGTTAGCTTCAACATCGACATTACTTCATGCGGTTAGCTTCACCATCGACACTGCTTCATGTGGTTAGCTTCAACATCGACACTGCTTCATGTGGTTAGCTTCAACATCGACATTACTTCATGCGGTTAGCTTCAACATCGACATTGCTTCATGTGGTTAGCTTCAACATCGACATTACTTCATGCGGTTAGCTTCAACATCGACAGTGCTTCATGTGGTTAGCTTCAACATCGACATTACTTCATGCGGTTAGCTTCAACATCGACATTGCTTCATGTGGTTAGCTTCAACATCGACAGAGCTTCATGTGGTTAGCTTCAACATCGACATTGCTTCATGCGGTTAGCTTCAACATCGACATTGCTTCATGCGGTTAGCTTCAACATCGACATTGCTTCATGCGGTTAGCTTCAACATCGACACTGCTTCATGTGATTAGATTCAACATCGACATTGCTTCATGCGGTTAGCTTCAACATCGACACTGCTTCATGTGATTAGATTCAACATCGACACTGTTGGAACGGCTGCAGAAAGAACAGAAGTTTGCTACAGTGACATAAAGTAGCGTCACTGATACCGCGATCAGCATAAAGTAGTCTTTATGGCTCCCAGCCTTGATTATAAAGTAAGGGTCCGTAGGGTCATCTATGATCACACTCGCGTGTGACATGCTCGGTGACAATCGCCTGATATGTCACAAAGAAAGCTGCCTGATATGTCACAAAGAAAGCTGCCTGATATGTCACAAAGAAAGCTGTCTGTTACAAGAAAATGAATGAATTCTGGTCACTTGATTTGGATATAACCTTTAAATACAAAAAGTTCCGTAGAAGAAAGCGATGTGTCATAAAACTAACTAATCCACTTTCTAGTCCACCTTCCTATATTTCACACTGGCAAAGCGCAGGACTTCTTCTTCTTCTTCTTCTTCTGCTCGGAAATGCCAGCTGGCATTCTTTGCAGCCGATGCGATGAATATGTTGAGGCAATGCTTCGTGTCGGTTTGGGAGCGGGTTATGGCGGCTATTTCTTCAGAATCCGAACCCAGCTAAAAAGCAGTGGCTGCGCAATACTTATTTAGCAGACTCCACCACCAGGTGACGACTACGGCGATCCCCGCCCCCGCTAGCCAGGCTGTTATCGTGGGTACCGGAGGAGAGACGGGACAGTGTCTAGATCAGGCATCAGTGAGTATCGCTAAACGCATCCAAAATGACGAGAACAGAAATGAATTTATGTTTTTAAAACGTACGTGAAGAAAGTAAATGTTACCGCTCATCGTGAAGAACCTCTATTTATTTATTATTAATTTAAACCCCCCCCCCCTCGGCAAAATAAGTCCATTCAAGAGATCATTACTACCAGAAATCCCATGACATGATTTTTTTTCACAATCCCTCATTATTTCTAAAACCTGTCTCTGCAAGTCTAAGTCTGGGCAACAAAGTGAAACAATCTAAACCTCCACCCCACAGCTTCTTCACACTATACTCCCTCCCCCTTACTCTATGTGCCTCTAAGGCATGACAGGATTACCTTTACCTTTTGCCTTACTCTTACTCTGCGATACAGTGGAGGATATAGTCTGAAGAACAGACTTAGAAAATTATATATTACTGGTAGCCCCCAGTCGTTTTTCTTCAGTGAGTCGCTGGCCCATAGAGCTAATGGTAACCACCCACGCTTCTTCTCTGCATCGTTATCTAGTATTAGAAAAAACAATTCCTGCATTTCTGACATTCAGCATAATCAGTAATTCCAACGCGGGCTCCCTACGACCCTTCGCAGACCTCTTTATGACCATTCACTGGGGTCTAGGTTAGGAACGACTGTATTAGATGATGAATTTCTGAAGTGATGTGGTCGCCAATAAGCACGCGATTTAAAGAAAGCGAACAGACGAATGAGGGAGTTTGTGGGTAATTTTAGCTTCTGAATTTTTTTTTCGGCTAAAAACATTACATTTCATGAGTAAAGTGTAAGTGTAAGATAGTTCGCAAGAGGATGAGGAGGTAAAACAAAAGAGTAAAGGAGGAAAGGACAGAGCTAAAGGAAAACAGCGCTGAGAAGGGGAAATTAATGGATAAGAATCTCCATCAAACGGCTCCAGTTGGGGCCATGTCCCAGGCACTTTGGATCGATTCCTTCCTGGTCCCCTGAGCCGCTCTTACTGGTAGACCACCTCAAGCCACGTGGCCCCAGGATGTGTTGTGTGTACAGCTGCTGCTGATACTTAATACAAGAAACCCGAGGACGCAAGACGTGCGGCCCGACACTGCAAGAACAAATTCTGGCCCTGGATATGTACGGAGGAGGGGGAGGGGGGAAGAAGGGGATAGCATAATCCCTACAGGGAATGGGGAGGACACACACCAAGTAGGAATCCCATTTGCCTTATTCCTTTTCTTTCTGATGTAAATATTGCATCGTCTTTTCCTCGTGTTTCACCAACTGAATTTAGACAGACTATCGGGAGTTGATTTCTGCTTTCACAGTCAGTTGTTTCATACATTCCTCTGCAATATTCCTTCCATCTTTCTAGAATTTCCTATCTCTGTCAAAGTATTCCCCATCTTGTCATAAATTACATTTAGCTTAGGTGTGACATTTCTTGTCAATGTCTTCATTTCCTTAAACATTTCACTATCTCGTCTACACTTCTGATGTCCTTCTATTCTTTCACAAGAATCTTGTATGTATTGGTTTTTGTCTTTTCTTATGTTTCTTCGTACTTCTTTTGTTAAAGATTTATATTCCTCTTTGTTGTTGCTTGTCACTTTCCATTGCGTCTTCATTTCTCTACGTTGTTTTGTCAGTTCTTGTGTGCCTGCTATAATCAATATCCATTCTTTTGTGTTTTCTTTACTGGAACCATGTCTTTAGCTGTTGTTATTAAGATATCTCTGGCCTGCGTAGCCAATTCGTCTGGTGTCATCTCCTCCTGTAGAGCCATCATGATTTCGAAACGGTTCTTCACTTCTATATCGTATTGTTCTGGTATTTTTGTAAGATCAAAACGGAGTGGTCTTGATCTTGTAACTGTTTTTTTTATCTTTATCTTCATGTCTTCTATTAATAACTCATGGTCCGTGTCACAATCAGCACCTGGTAAAGTTTTTGCTGATGTTATACTTGATCTCCACCTTCTTTGCACTAAAATGTAACCTATTTGATTCTTGGTTTTTCCATCAGGTGATGTCCATGTGTAAAATCTTCTTGGATGTTGTTTAAAAAGTGTGTTAGCGATCATTAGTTCATTTTCCATGCAAAAAGCCATTAGATTATCACCTTCCTCATTTCTATGTCCTATGCTAAATTTCCTTATAACATGCCCTTCACCTTCAGATCTTTCTGTACCAATCTTTGCATTAAAATCCTCCATTATTAATACAATATTATTTTTTCGTACCTGGTCTATCGTCGTTTGCAGTGTGTTATATAAGTCTTCTACTTCCTCTCCTTCCCCAGATCTATCTGGCCTGGGGGCCTCACCACTAGATCTTTTTCCTATTTGACTTTCCATGCTGCTGTAACCTGAAATTATGCACAAACTACAGAACTGTTGCCCTGATTAGTCATGCCAGTAAAATTCTGTTAAAAATCATAATGGGTAGACTTCGAAAGAAAATAGGAGAAGAAATCAGTATGGTTCAAGCTGGTGTCAGGCAAGGAAAAGGATCAAGAGATCATATACTCAATATAAGATTAATAATGGAGAAATGCAGAGAGTTTAATGTGAATCTATATTTATCCTTTATAGACTACTCAAAGGCATTTGATTGTGCACAACACCAGAAACTTTGGGAAATAATGGAAAAATTGGATTTCCAACACATTTGATACAGTTAATATCACTGCCGTATCTAGACCAACAAGCAGCAGTAAGAATAAATGGTGAAACAACAAATTGGTTTGACATAAAACAGGGGTCCGTCAGCGTTGCATATTGTCGCCTTACTTATTTAACTTGTATACCGAAAATATAATGAGGAATGTTAGAGAAGATGTAGACAAAGAATATTACGATACCATAACAATTGGAGGTTATGAAATAGCAGAGATCAGATATGCTGATGACACAGTATTACTGTCCACAACACAAAAAGGAATGGAAAAACTATTTATATCAGTCCGTAAGAATAGCGAAGAGCAAAACCTCTATTTTAATGCGAAGAAAACTAAACTGATAACAAAGGACAAAACAAACAAGGCAGATCAAATATGTATCAATGAGGAAAAACTGGAAGAGGTGGAGAGTTTTGAATATCTTGGATCACTACTAAATAATAATGGTGATATAATGAGGGAAATTAAAAAGAGGACATCTATCGCTCTTCGGAAAGTAAAACAACTAAAGAATCTGTGGAGAGGAACAGACAGAACTACAAAAATAAGATTCTTAAGGGCATGCATCTTTCCCATCGCAACATATGCCTGTGAGACCTGGACACTTAACAGCTGAGAAACACATAAATGTCTTTGAATGTAAATGCTACAGAAGAGTTCTTCAAATATCATGCTCACAAAAAAAAAAAAAAACCAACAAATATATCCATATTTCAAGAACTTAATATTGAAGAAAATAAAAGAGGAGCTAGTAAAGAGGATTAAAGAGAGAAAACTTAAATATTTTGGACACATTAAACGTCATGATAATTTAGAGAAGACCGTCTTGGAAGGGTACATGATGGGAAAAAGAAAGACCAAGGCGAAAATTGCTGCAAGACATAGTTGATGATCTGCAAATGGATGGATCAGCAGAGAGGCCTACAGGAGTGCTGTTAGGGAGGCAAGGGACATGCAAATGAATGAATGAATGATCGGTAGTTGGGCAACATCTGGATTTATGCTACAGAGACTTGACCACAAGAACATCAATAAATGAGTTCAAGGACAAATCTGACTTGGCTAAGACTTGTGCTTTATAACGAAACCCACTGAAGCGGCAACGAGTGTAGGCTTTAAAAGAAAAGAATGAGTAAAATTAGTGGTGAGAATTAGAGAAAGTGAGGATTAGAGAAAGTGAGAATTAGAGAAAGTGAGAATTAGAGAAAGTGAGAATTAAAGAAAGTGAGAATTAGAGAAGGTGAGAATTAGAGAAAGTGAGAATTAAAGAAAGTGAGAATTAGAGAAAGTGAGAATTAGAGACGGTGAGAATTAGAGAAGGTGAGAATTAGAGAAGGTGAGAATTAGAGAAAGTGAGAATTAGAGAAAGTGATAATTAGAGAAAGTGAGAATTAGAGAAAGTGTGAGAAATACCACAGAGAAAATTTGCCATACTCAAAGACTATTTGCATAAAAATGCATTCTGTAATAAAATGTGTACAGAGTACCTCCTTTCGTGTATCAACGAAGTAAAAAGCAGAACTGCAGCAAGCCATGATCTCCTTTCCAAAAACGCTGAAATACATACAATGCTTTGCAATCAGACACCATCTATGATAGTCAGGAAGAGAGTGCTGCAGTGTTACATTAAACCAATCCTGTTATATGGACGAGCAGCCTGGACGGTCAGTAAAGAGATAGAAAGAAGGCTGGAATCTGCTGATATGCGATTCTTAAGAAGAATGACCATGGACAGCGTGAAAATCGGACGAGGAAGTCTGAAACAGGCAGAAGAGAAAACAAGGAAAATTATAACAAAGACCAGAAAACGACAATCCAGATTTGTAGGGCGTGTTTGGAAAAGAGGCGGGCTAGAGCACCTTATGGCATCAGGGAAGACTGAAGGGAAAAGAGACAAGAGGTAGACAGAGAGAGAGAGATGTTTGGTAGTTTGGCATCCAGGCACGGGAAATTCTCAGTGACAAGCCTGCTGAGATGAACATGAGATCGGGGGTTGTGGAAGGACATGATATCCTACGCATGTCGGCAGGGACCGAGAAAGGAGGAGAGAGAAAGGAGAGAGAGAAGACAGAAAGGAGAGAAGAGAGAAAGGAGAGAAGAGAGAAAGGAGAGAGAAGCGAGAGAAAGGAGAGAGAAGAAAGAGAGAAAGGAGAGAGAGAAGAAAGAGAGAAAGAAGAGAGAGAGAGAGAAGAAAGAGAGAAAGGAGAGAAGAGAGAAAGGAGAATAGAAGAAATAAAGAAGAGAAAGAGCAGAGAGAAGGGGAGAGGGAGGGAAGGAAGGAGGGAGGGAGAGAGAGAGAGAGAGAGAGAGAGAGAGAGACGTTCGAATACTCTCAGTGTCTCAGTTCTTTCCAGATTTTTAAATATCAGACAGTCCACCCGTCCACTCTTGTGCCAGGTTCTCCACAAGCAATGTTTCTCGTGCTATTAACTAACTGAGCCCGGATCTGCATTCAGAACTTACACAAGAAATGTGGCAGGAAGTCGAACTATGCTTCCAGCACTCGATGAGAAGCCAAAAACTCGACTGACAACCGATGTCTGTTGGATTACATCGAAAGTCATGGGGTCTAAAGTATTATTTGAGTCCCGTCTCAAGAAAAGAGGACGCATATTTTGATTGAAAATGATGCATCACTTCCATGAACATTTACGATTGTATCGGTGGAAATTTGGAACGTCGGGCAGCATGAAAAACACTATCACGGCATCTATTTTGATTTATTTCTTTTCTGGAAAATTTTGTTTGTCAGTTTTGGTGGGGGGTTTTTTTTTAACGTTAATTTTAGTTTAAACTATTTTACCTTTAAAATATATGCTTCTTTTTACAACCATTTAAACACAATAATAGCTTCTTCTTATTCTTCTTCTTTCATGTATTTCACACAAAAAATTGATTGCTGCCAGCGAAAATCACGATTAATTATAAAAGGAGTCTCAATAATAATGATAAGATTAGATAAACATACTCTTGATTTATATCTATTTAAAATTCAAAACTTATTTAAATACAAAAGCTTTGCCACGAAATGGAGTAAAATGTATACAATAATAGCAGAAAAAGACATGAGGCTTGAAAGAAAGAGGGTAAAAGAAAGAACGCAGCATACAAAGTGTTAAAACAAAGGAAATGAAAGCAGGTTCAGCAACAGACAGCTCAGCACTGATTGGCTGGGCTCACAGAACGGGGCTTGATGGTGCCGAGAAACAGCCAATCAGAAGGCAGCTTAGGATTTCTCCTGCATGCAGAATGTTGGTTTGAGATACCAATACCAGAACTTCTCCTCCTCTCCTTCTGGCTGCCTCTGTAGGGAAAGGACAGAATTTCTCCAACCTGACACCGCCTGCAGAACAATCTGTTACAAGACCTTAGATGGACTCTCTCATTGGCTGCAGTCCCACGCGATTAGCTTTCCTTTACGGAAAAAAAATCGATCAACCTTTCTTTCGCGTTTCTATAAAATCTTTCCCTTTTTTCTATTTATTCTCCCCACTCTCTCTCTCTCTCTCTCCCACCCCTCCAGTCGAGTTCCCCGACATCTGTTGCATAGCAGTTTCCTCATAATAATTCTCCACACATCACGGCGGGCTATCTGGAATGAGTACTCCACGTGTGTCTAAACAGTGTGGCATTTCTCATTCCACATCTGTTACAGGTAAGATCGATGCGGTTCATCATTATTCCGGTACTGCACAAAACTAGGCGTCTAATCGAAACTGCCGGGCCTGTGTTTGTCAGTGGGAACTGGCTGTTTATTTATATACCAAATCTATGCTTTTGGCAGGCATTGGCTGACTTTGAAAAGGAAAATAATTCATTGGTTATTCGTTTTCTTAGCAAAACTTTGCATAATAACTACCCGCCTCCTTTGTTTCTCCCATCGTTTAACCACAGCGAATATTGGTTGTCCAGTGCTCAAAAGAACAGCCTTTAGCAATGCTGTCAATGCAGAACGACTACTGACGTGCTGCATCGACTGAGGAGGAAACGAGGGACAAAAAAACTAAAGACAAGAGGACGTCAAGCATGAGAGACTGGACCTTATGCAGCAGCAAGCCTAGTCTGAGAGTTGCTGGTGCTGCTTATGGCAGTAAAATACTAACAGAATCAGCCATAAAAAAAGATGTGATTCTTGGCACATGTACCCATATGCTCGTATGGTGAAAAGAGCCATTACACTTATTTTTAACCCAAATAGCTGTACAACCGAAAAAATACACTTTTAAAATGAAACTATATGCACAGTGCTTCTGCACATACCATAGCAAACTGTACACACAATACCCCTGTATATATTTCAACAAACAATACATACGATTCCTGTGTGTGTATCTAAACAAACTACACATACAATAATCTTCAACGTATCTCAGCAAACAAGAAATTTCCCGTGAAAGGTGATATATAACCCTTATCCACAGAATAAAGCGAGAATAAAACAGTGAGGCATGTGTTGGAGAAAACGTGGTAAAACATTGAGGGACATGTTGGATTGGGCGCCTTAAAACACTGAGGCATATACTGGACAGAAAGTGTTAAAACACTAAGGCACAGGTCGGACAGAAAGTGTTAAAACACTAAGGCACAGGTCGGACAGAAAGTGTTAAAACACTAAGGCACAGGTCGGACAGAAAGTGTTAAAACACTAAGGCACAGGTCGGACAGAAAGTGTTAAAACACTGAGGCACATGTTAGACAGAAAGTGTTAAAAAAGTGAGGCATATATTGGACAGAAAGTGTTAAAACACTGAGGCACATGTTAGACAGAAAGTGTTAAAAAAGTGAGGCATATATTGGACAGAAAGTGTTAAAACACTGAGGCACATGTTAGACAGAAAGTGTTAAAACACTGAGGCATATATTGGACAGAAAGTGTTAAAACACAAAGGCACATGCTGGATCATTCATTCATTTGCATGTCCCTTGCGGAACTTTGCCTCCCAAACAGCACTCCTGTAGGCCTCTCGGTTGTGAGCAAGATGGCCGGCTGCTGTTGCATCCATTTCCAGATCGTCAACGATGTCTTGCAGCCATCTTCGTCTTGGTCTTCCTCTTTTTCTTTTTCCCATTATGTATCCTTCCAATACGGTCTTCTCTAAATTATCATGACGTTTAATGTGTCCAAAATATTTAAGTTTTCTCTCTTTAATCCTCTTTACTAGCCAGCCTTCTTCAATACTAAGTTCTTGTAGTATAGATATATTTGTTCTTCTTTGTGTCCACGATATTTGGAGAACTCTTCTGTAGCATTTACATTCAAAGGCATTTACGTGTTTCTCAGCTGTTTTGTTAAGTGTCCAGGTCTCACAGGTATATGTTGCGATGGGAAAGATGCATGCCCTTAAAAATCTTATTTTTGTGGTTCTGTATGTTCCTCTCCACAGATTCTTTAGTTGTTTTACTTTCTGAAGAGCGATAGATGCCCTCCTTTTAATTTCCCTCATTGTATCTCCATCATTAGTTAGTAGTGATCCAAGATATTAAAAACTCTCCACTTCTTCCAGTTTTTCCTCACTGATACATATATGATCTGCCTTGTTTGTTTTGTCAGATGTCATCAATTTAGTTTTCTTTGCATTAAGATAGAGGTTCTGCTCTTCGCTGTTCTTACGGACTGACATAATTAGTTGTTCCATTCCTTTTTGTGTAACATGCTGGATAGAGCGTGTTGAAACACTAAGGCACAGGTCGGACAGAAAGTGGTAAAACAATGAGGCATATGTTGGACAGAAAGTGTTAAAACAATGAGGCATATGTTGGACAGAACGTGTTAAAACAATGAGGCATATGTTGGACAGAACGTGTTAAAACAATGAGTCACATGTTGGACAGAACGTGTTAAAACAGCAACAAGACACATGCTGAGTTGAACACTGAGCCACAGAATAGAACAAAGTAGAAGAGAGAAGGTATGTGGTGCTGAAAATTTAAACAAAGCCATCCCGATGAAACAAAGAAAACACCGCAGAAATGACTGAAACTCGAACGTTGTACTTTAGTTCATCAAAGAACCTGCAGATCTCAAAGAACGGTAGGAGCACTCGAATGGGATGCATGGTGCTTTACATACATTTCTGCAGTTTTTCTATGTTTTCAGTTTTCAGTCTCATCTACATACAAGCTTAATGGAATGTATATATTATATATAGGTTAAGCACAATATGTTGGATAGAATGTTGTTGCAATGCAAAACAATGCAAAACACATTCTCTCCAACAACAACAACAACAACAACAACAACAACAACAACCTGTCTCATGGTTGATCAGAAAAAGAAGATGGACATATATCGGTCACGTGATGAGAAGAAACAATCAGAGAATCCCCAAACAAGCTATCAAATGGAACAACAACAGGCCGAAGAAAAAGAAGTCGACAACGTGAAACGCTGAAGTGGACACTGTTAAGAGAAGCTAGTTCGGTGGGCATAACATCCCTTGATGAGATTGAAAAACTCGCCGAAGACAGGATATCTTGGCGAACTACCATGTGGGCCCTGTGTAACTTTTAACGGCACGGGAAGGATGTAAGATGTAAAGCGACCATGTCACACTTTTATGTGCCGAAGGTCACGGAAAATACGGGCCTAACACTGCATTTCCCAATATGGCTTAACGGCATGGAAACGGCAATTTTACCTTTACCCCTATATATATATATATATCATTCATTCATTCATTTGCATGTCCCTTGCGGAACTTTGCCTCCCAAACAGCACTCCTGTAGGCCTTTCGGTTGTGAGCAAGATGGCCTGCTGCTGTTGCATCCATTTCCAGATCGTCAACGATGTCTAGCAGCCATCTTCGTCTTGGTCTTCCTCTTTTTCCCATTATGCATCCTTCCAATACGGTCTTCTCTAAATTATCATGACGTTTAATGTGTCCAAAATATTTCAGTTTTCTCTCTTTAATCCTCTTCACTAGCCAGCCAGCCTTCAATATTAAGCTCTTGTAGTATAGATATATTTGTTCTTTTTTGTGTCCACGATATTTGGAGAACTCTTCTGTAGCATTTACATTCAAAGGCATTTATGTGTTTCTCAGCTATTTTGTTAAGTGTCCAAGTCTCACAGGCATATGTTGCTATGGGAAAGATGCATGCCCTTAAAAATCTTATTTTTGTGGTTCTGTCTGCTCCTCTCCACAGATTCTTTATTTGTTTTACTTTCTGAAGAGCGATAGATGTCCTCCTTTTAATTTCCCTCATTGTATCTCCATTATTAGTTAGTAGTGATCCAAGATATTCAAAACTCTCCACTTCTTCCAGTCTTTCCTCATTGATACATATTTCAGTTGCCATATATATATATATATATATCACCGTCCCATTGTCATTTCCCTATACAGATGGTTTAAATGTTACTGCCCATATTTTCACTGACCAGGTCAGAACACTGCAGAGTGATGTGGTTACTATCATTCCAGGTCACTTTCCCTCCCACAGCACTATCAGGAGTCATGTACCTTTTTTTCAGTAAGAAGTTTAAATGAAGCGCCTCCGACAGAAAGCGAAACGACTGTAGGCATATAAGGACGGCACACTACGAATTTATTTCAGTACTCGTCTGTCATGAACGCAAATACCTTAATGATATAATAAAAGGATGCCCCAAAAGAAAAGTTCTAGAAAACAGGACAAACCAACAACAACTTGGAAAAAGTATTAGGATATCTAGGATTCAAGCGATGAACAGGATTCACTTTTCCCAGGAATACTAAATATATAACTATACACGAAGCCACTACAGTAAAGCTGTGATAACAAAATTTATAAACTAGGGAAGAAAGGTAGGAACAGCTTTATTACTTAATGAGTTTACAGCTGTGACGTTTCGGCGTGAGACTTCTCATACAAAAGCACACAGGTCGAAGAAACAGAGAGGAGGTAAAAAAAAAAGGGTCTTCCAAGAAAGCAAGAGACAGAGATATAATGAAGCTACTCTTCCTTGAGAAGATGCCACAAGAAGATGATGGTGCCGATGATTATGATGATGATGGTGATGGTGGTGTTGATAATGATGATGATGATAGTAATGATGGTGATGGTGGTGATGATGATGGTGGTGGTGGTGATGATGGTGGTGGTTGTGATGGTGACAATGATGATGGTGGAAGTGATGTTAGCAGTGGTGATGATGATGATGATGGTGGTGGTGGTGGTGATGATGATGGTGACAGAGATGATGACAATGATGATGATGATGATGATGATGACCTATAAACTACTACCTTTATATTCTGAAGAACTGGTTGTATATGCTGGCAGGATATTGCAAGAATTGCCAAAACCAAACCACATTCGACAGAAATGCCGGAATCCATATTATACCAAAATGGGCAATATATTACAAAATTAGAATTATTACGGCATATCCACCCATGGCAACGAAACAAAAATCTCTTTTCGATAAAATACCACAAGGACCAAAACCTCTCGTTACTAACAGGTGATTTATTTATACGTAGTTACAGACAAATACTACAAGAGTCACTGAAGATAAGGAAAGAATTTACTGGGTCTTAAGAATTTGCCACGTCAACAATCCAAGAATGTGAATGCCAGCGCCTAACTGACAAAACACTGTACCGTATTATACCGTATTATGCCGTACCTTTCCGTACTGTATTTACTGTATAAAATACAAGTATATTACACAAATCGTTTTGTGTAAGAACTTTGCGTACCTGGTCAAGCACGATTCCACGGGCTTCATGCGGGGCCCACGGGCTTCATGCGGGGTCCCCCTCCCTCCCCCCTCACTGTTCTGACTACTGCCCACGTCTATATCGACCATTTAGTGCTTGAACATAAGATATGAACCGAACATGTTGAAAGTACGCGTTCATAATTGGATATAAATAAAGAGCCGATCACAAATGTTCATCTTTTTTAAAATAAAAGTACTCCAAATATGGGCGTGACCTCGCATTTAACTGAGCCGCAAGGCTAAGATCTTACATCTTACGTCCTTCCCGTGCCGTTAAACGTGACATAGGGCTCGCATAGCTGTTTGCCAAGTTTTCCTGGACACAAAACAGCAGAGAAACACATAAATGCCTTTGAATGTAAATGCTACAGAAGAGTTCTCCAAATATCGTGGACACAAAAAAGAACATATATATATATATATATATATATATATACTACAAGAGCTTAATATTGAAGAAGGCTGGCTAGTAAAGAGGATTAAAGAGAGAAAACTTAAATATTTTGGACACATTAAACGTCATGATAATTTAGAGAAGACCGTATTGGAAAGGTACATAATGGGAAAAAGAAAGAGAGGAAGACCAAAACGAAGATGCAAATGAATGAATGAGCGAGCTTTTCAACCTCATCAAGTGATTATTATTATGCCTACTAATTTGGCCTCTCTTAACAATGTCCTCTTTAGAGTTTCACGTGGTCGACCTATATTTCTTCGGCCTGTTGTATTCCACTTGATAGCGTGTTTTTGTGATTTTCTGTTTCTTCTCATCACATGACTGACATGTGTCCATCTCCGTTTTCTGATCACCAATGAGACAGGTTGTTGTTCGCTTATCTGTCTTATCTCTGCGTTGGTCACTAATTCGTTCCACTTTATACCGAGTATTTTCCTTAGGCATTTGTTTCCAAAAGAGTTGTTTATTTCTTTTGTTGTTTTCCAGCTTTCGCATGCATAAATGAGGGTGGATATTACTTATGAATTGAATAATCTTAACTTGGTTTTTATGCTTATAACTTTTTAATGATATATGTTCTCAAGCTTCTTAAAGGTCAACGCTGCTTTAGTAATTTTAACTTCTTTTCTGGTGTCACCGTCCTGGTCTATGTAGTTGCCAAGGTATGCAGATTGGTGTACATAAGTCAGTAAAAGCCGTACCCTTGTTTATGATACAGAAGGAAGAATAAAGATTTAACATTTGGGGCTTCCAGTATCTTACACCATCTTCCAGTTTACAAATTACGTTGTTTTTTTTCCTTTAAGTTTTTCTCCTGCTTTAATTTGCATATTTTGCCTTTCTGTAGCACTTAGCAAACGCGGGCGGAAAAGAAACACGTGTTGCAGGTAAAACTTTCCACCTGTCCTAGAGCCGGCAGGCTGTGCCTGGTCACGCACTGGTTGTCAAGCAGGATGCACCGTGCGCATAAAATCTTGTTGTTGCAGGGAGCATAGGGGCGTGACAGCTCTGGCGTCATTACTAGGAGCTGTTTCTGAATATGTTCTCTCTACGTCCTGAAAGAACATGCCCAAATGTTTCATCTGACAAACTGTGGCCACGTAACCAGCACAACAAAATTATCTGATTTTTTAAAAGTCTCCGTGGGGGTTATATTACATTCTGTATCGCGATAACTGGAATGATCGGATTGTAGTTCCTCAAGCATTCATTAGCACCAGCATTCATCACTATCATCCTGTGCCATCTTGTGAATTCTGGGTACGAAGTATCTCCAGTAAATATACCATGCCCAGCTAATGCTTATCAAACTCTTGTTTCTGCCCACTCAAATGTATTGTTGAAATTAGGAGAGAGGATTGTAGGAAAAGGCACAAGCAAAGCTGAGTTGATAACCTTTGTCTAAATCAGAGGTTCTGAATCTTTTGTATTCAAAGGACCCGTTATGAAAGCTTCAGATCTGTTATATACAAAAAAGACTCTTTTAATTCAAACACACAATAATTAGTGTATAAGTATACAACTATGCACGAAGCACTGCAGTAAAGCTGTGATACCAAAATGTATAAATTATGAAAAAAAAGTATGAGCAGCTTTATTACTTAACGGTTACACAGTTGTGACGTTTCGGCGTGAGCCTTAATCATACAAACACATAAAGGACGAAGAGAGCGAAGAGGAGATAAAGTATAGATTGACATGAATTCTATGTAATAAAATGAATAGAGCACTTAGATATAACTATTCATTTTAATTAATTATTTTTGTTTAACATAGGATTCATGTGAATCTATACTTTATCTCCTCTCTCTCTCTCTCTCTCTAATTCTTCGTCCTGTATGTGTTTGTATGATTAAGGCTCACACCGAAACGTCACAACTTTGTAACCGTTAAGTAATAAAGCTGTTCCTTTTTTAAATTCAAAATATTACTACAGCTGATTTTTTAAAAATTCAAGCTCAGACACATCCTTAAAAAAGACCGACATGGATCCTTAAAATGACTGACTGTTTGTGATCCACTGACTGTTGGTGATCCACTGACTGTCTGTGATCCACTGACCCAGGTGTTTTTAACTTTTGCACCAGTACAGATCTCAATGGATTGCCGAGTTATGTCCCCATACCGTCTTTGCCAGATTGTCGAAGTCACCGTCATCATCAGTTACTGTTGGGTACGAGCTGACTTAAAAACATGACAATAGCTTGGCTTTATTTAATCTATAGGTAGCTAGAAATAGATCAGATGACAACAGCTTGACTTGACTTTACATATAGGTAGCTAGGAATAGATCAGATAATAATAGTTTGGCTTTGCATATAGGTAACTAGGAACAGATCAGATGATAACAGCTTGGCTTTACTTTACATATAGGTAGCTAGGAATAGATCAGATGATAATAGTTTGGCTTTACTTTACATATTGGTAGCTAGGAATAGATCAGATGATAATAGTTTGGCTTTACTTTACATAAAGGTAGCTAGGAATAGATCAGATAATAGCTTGGCTTTACTTTACATATAGTTAACTAGGAATAGATCAGATGATTATAGCGTGACTTTACATATTGGTAGCTAGGAACAGATCAGATTATAAAAGTTTGGCTTTACTTTACATATAGTGCAGTTGAGTGCAGAGGTTGGAAAGTCTTGTGCGAGCCAATGGCCGGGTAGCATGCTGTTTTGAGGAAGCTGTTATGGTTGAAATGATTGGAGTTGTAGTTGTGAATTGTGCTGATACTGTGATGGAAAATATGACTGTTCTTGCTATGATCCCAAATACCCGAGCCGACCTCGTGCATTGAAGTCTTTCTTGTAAGCTTTTATTAGTATATAAACGTTTGTGGCAGTGGCATGATGTGTGTGAAGTCGCCATTATTCTCGTGCGTTTGTTACGTGGTATGTTATGTCACGAGTTAAGAAGACATTAACTGGACGTGGGAATGGATTTTGTAGCGAAGGAAAAGATAAGTAAAGGTAAAAATCCCCGTTTCCATGCATTAAGGCATACTGGGGATAAGGCGTTAGGTCCGCATTTCCAAGACGTTCAGCACACGAAAGTCTGATGTGGTCAGTAGCTCGCCTGGTCGTGCTTACCTTCCCAGATTTCACGGGTACTCATTTCTAGAGGCTGGGTGGTTTCCGAGGTCCTTTTGGTGTGGTGGTACCAAATAAATAAAAAAAAAAAAGCAACGCTGAGATTTGAACCCGGTAGCACTGGATTAGTAGGCTGAGCGCCTAATGACTCGCCCAGCCAGGCCCCCGAAAGAAAAAATGGATGATATAAACCCGATAAAGAAGAAGATAATAAAATGGAAAATTCTAGAAGAAAAATCATAAAAGTCAGCGATTAAGTTAGAGGAGAAGATGGGTAGAGGAGAAGATGGTTAAAGGAGAAAGTGGGTAGAGAATATTGGAAAGTGCAGAAATAATTACTACTAATTATAAAAAAAAAATTATAATAAATATAAAAAAAAATTTTGGACACAGAAAAGAACATCCATACCCCATGACAAGAACTTAATACTGAAGAAAGTTGGCTTATAAAGAGGATTAAAGAGAGAAAACTTAAATATGTTGGACACATTAAACGTCATGACAGTTTAGAGAAGTCGGTCTTGGAAGGGTACTTGGGAAAAAGAAAGAGAGGAAGACCAATGCGAAGATGGCTGCAAGACATCGTTGATAATCTGCAAATGGATGCATCAGCAGCAGGGCATCTTGCTTACAATCGAGAGGCCTACAAGAGACTTGTTAGTGAGGCAAAGTTCAGCAAAGAACATGCAAATGACTGAGACTGAATACGGAAAACTAGACGCCATTAAGTTGTTTTTAACAAATAACCCTTCCAATCACTTAGAACAAGAAAGATTCTGAGATAACTGCAGAAAAGAATAATCCCGAATTATTGCAGACCTGAAAGATTATACGTCGTTTGCCTTAAGATTTACTTCTTCTTCTGAAACCTTAAATTTATTTTCTCGTAACTTAAGGTCTGCTTTTTATATCTCCATATACCTTCGTATCTACTTTTTATATCTCCATATACCTTCGTATCTACTTTTCACACTTTAGGGTGTTACGTCTAATTTGGAGTTAATTTTCCCATCTGACAATTTTCTGTCGTGGAACAAACGGATTTTAAGGGTCTCTGCTACACCAAGAGCAAAGTCCTCCGCCCTTCTCCCTCCCTCCTATCCCCCTTCTCTCTCTCCCACTCTCTCCATCCTCCAAACGTCTTTGTAAGCAATATACTTCCTGGTTTCATTAATTTTAATTTTAAAAAAACACACACAAAACAATTAGTTACTTAATTTTTTTTTACCCATGTGACGCAAGAGTCAACAAATTTATGAACCTGCCCTCCCTCCCAAGATAAAATATAGTTATGTAGTTAGCTAGAGAAGTCTTATCTGATGGAGTCTATGGCCGTAGAAAGCGAGTTAGTTTTTCCAGCAGTTTCTATGATCAAGAAAAGCCTATAAGTAACGCGATGTGTTGTGAAAATTAAAAGCAAGAATCTAAGAAGTATTTGACAATATACACTTTAGAGGAAGAAGAAAATGAAGAAAATAAGGAAACAAACTTGGGGAAAGTCTTGAGATTTGAACCAGTGACTTCAGAAAAGCCAGAACCGCTCTGCCAAGAGGAGCCATATAGCTGAATCACTCTCTCTCTCTCTCTCTCTCTCCTCTCTCTCTCTCTGAACCTTAAGTGCCCAGGGCATATGGGGCTTCCGCAAGGGTTTTCCACAAATGCCTGTCCTTTGCCTTTTTTTCCTCCTCTTGCCCAGGTGAGCCCTCTATTGCTCAACATCCTTTCTGTTCTTCTCCATGTCTCTTTTGGTCTACCCTTACTTCTGTTCCCCTGTGGTGTCCATCTTAGTGCTATTTTTGGTAGTGAGTTGTCAGTCTTTCGGAGTACATGTCCCAACCATCGCCAGCGTCTTTCCTCAATAGTTGCTGTCAGTGGCTTCATCTGCATCTCTGCCAACAAGATGTTATTTCTTATGGTGTTTGGCCAAAATATTTTTCTAATTCTTCGTAAACATTTAGTCCGGAAAGAACTCAACTTGTTTTCTATTGTTTTTGGTGATTTTCCAGCATTCACTTCCATAGAGTAGTACACTTAGAACTTTACTCTTAAATATCCTGATTTTCGTATTTATACAGGTGAATACTTGGATATATCTCATATTGGCGAAGAAGAGTACGGGGGATATATCTTGTAAACATATGACGTATGTCATGCTCCGAGAGCCCTTCCAAGGCCCTGGTTGCGTTTATGCACTCTGTGCCCGGCTTCCTGCAGACTGAAGCGGTAAACATGTTTTGTTTACGAACGCCAAAGACAGTACAGGAATAATGTGCAAAATAAGAATCGCCATTTTTTCTGGTGACTGGCTCGTTTCGTTTCCTTTCTTATTGTCTGTTACTTCTTTGTTTAACTATACCCCTGTGGTATATGGTGGGACTGGACAGATTTTTGGCAGCAGAAAAGTTTGGCGGATAAAAGTTGGTCTGTGACAATCTCTCATTAATCTTCAGGGCTGAAAGTTCTGGCTAGGGCAAACAGCTATATACCTGCTGGCGTCGTCTCACGGGCCGCCATGACTCTCCTACTGTATACCTGCTGGCGTCGTCTCACGGGCCGCCATGACTCTCCTACTGTATACCTGCTGGCGTCGTCTCACGGGCCGCCATGACTCTCCTACTGTATACCTGCTAGCGTCGTCTCACGGGCCGCCATGACTCTCTTACTGTATACCTGCTAGCGTCGTCTCACGGGCCGCCATGACTCTCCTACTGTATACCTGCTAGCGTCGTCTCACGGGCCGCCATGACTCTCCTACTGTATACCTGCTGGCGTCGTCTCACGGGCCGCCATGACTCTCCTACTGTATACCTGCTAGCGTCGTCTCACGGGCCGCCATGACTCTCTACTGTATACCTGCTAGCGTCGTCTCACGGGCCGCCATGACTCTCCTACTGTATACCTGCTAGCGTCGTCTCACGGGCCGCCATGACTCTCCTACTGTATACCTGCTAGCGTCGTCTCACGGGCCGCCATGACTCTCCTACTGTATACCTGCTGGCGTCGTCTCACGGGCCGCCATGACTCTCCTACTGTATTTTACTTGCCGGTATCATCTCAGTTTGCCATGACTCTCCTACTGTATTTTACTTGCCGGTATCATCTCAGTTAACATGACTCTCCTACTGTATACCTGCATGGTTTGCATGACTCTCCTACTGTATACCTGCTGACGTCGTCTCATATCTTGCCATGACCCTCCTACTGTATACCTGCTGACGTCGTCTCATATCTTGCCATGACCCTCCTACTGTATACCTGCTGACGTCGTCTCATATCTTGCCATGACCCTCCTACTATATACCTGCTGACGTCGTCTCATATCTTGCCATGACTCTCCTACTGTATACCTGCTGACGTCGTCTCATATCTTGCCATGACTCTCCTACTGAGCTTCGCCTCGACTGAAACTGTTGCCCTTGCAGGATTTTCAGAGCAGAAAAACTGTCCCAAACATGTAATGCCATCAATTCTTCCATTTTATCTAAACAAACAGAAAGCTAAAATCCGTGGATACACAAAGGGAAAGTGTCAAATTCCTTTTTTACAGCACGCGACCTTTCCTCCTGGGCTTCAAATTCTAATATATACATCTCAACAGAAGAGGTAAAAGAGAAATTCCCAGGGACTCTAGTCATACAGTGAAACCAGCAATGCCAATAGTCGTAGGGCCTATTTGAGAGAACTTGCTATGGTCTACGATTTATGTCCCTTGGATCGTTTCGCTTCCTAGATACCTTCATCAAGTGTGCCATAAAAAGAGAGCAATTTGGGGAAAAAAAGGAGGTGGAGGCAGGGAGGGGGGAGAGAAAGAAGGAGAGAGAGAGGATTCAGATAAGAATAAGGAGAAGAAAGCAATACGAAATCAAAAGGGACGCACAATTAATCTTATGTAGCACGTAGGTTTCTGAAGTAACAGAAGCGCTTCTCTGAAAGGTAAGTTTCTGCCCTTGTTGTAGCCAGGTAAAAGATTGAGAAGATTAACTTGTCTGAAATGGAATTTAGACGTAGAACGGGAGGGGAAAATGTATACATGGGTATGTTTTAACAAGAGCCGGAATGCTGGATAGGGAACAGTAGTAGAAGAAAGGTAGGAGAAACACTTTGGGAAACTCTGGGAGTGACTTTTAAAATGCAATACACAAGAACCTGCTTGTTATGTTCTCCTAGAGAACTTGTGTAACCCTGTGTAATCTCTCTCTCTCTCTCTATATATATATATATATATATATATATATATATATATATATATATATATATTCCCTCCCCTTCCCCCAGTTCATTTGCCTTCATCCAAAAAAGTAAATCACCCCAAACCCCGAAGCTCTCTTTTAAAAACGGAGAAAACTTTTGGGCCACGAAACTAGACACTCCCCCTCATACAGCCTCGTCATGCTCCAGGGCTGGTCTTGCCTTGTCTTGTCTCCTTCCTCATATATCTATCAGCGTTCAGGGGACACAAAGACGCCTCGGCGACTCTCGCCAACTTCCTTCATATAACGGGATATTTCAGGCTTCTGTAACTTCCTCCCTCCACTTCTTTCGAGGACGGCCTCTTTTCTCTGTTTCCTGCAATTCTTGGTGTGAATGTTTTCTGTACTATACTGTCTGGTGGTAGGAGTGTAATGTGACTTGCTGTTTCTGTATATAACGTAAAACTGGTGTTACTCCAACACTGACTGTGTCATTTCTGTCTCTTCTTATTACATTTAGTATTCTCCTAAAACATCGCATTTCTGTCATGATGGCGCATGATAAAAATAGGAACGGGAATCAAAGGGCAAAGATGGCAAAGACAACTATGC
The DNA here is from genome assembly GCA_009760885.1 of Achatina immaculata. Taxonomy (NCBI): domain Eukaryota; kingdom Metazoa; phylum Mollusca; class Gastropoda; order Stylommatophora; family Achatinidae; genus Lissachatina; species Lissachatina immaculata. The sequence goes on from CM019716.1 coordinate 76,363,262, forward strand.
CAATCAATGTTCTGCGGTTCGCACGCAAAATGCAAAATCTTTTAGCACCCTTTAGCGTGCTATCGTCAAATTGCAGAGCATAATTTAAAGTTATCATAGGAAAACACAACCAACAAAACCAACTAAAATCTAAAGAAAGCAGGAAAACAAATTCATGTAGCGCTGTCATATTTCTCTTCAGCGGTACCATAGCACAGACTAACATCATGAAATTGAAAAATGAAAGTAACACGTATATATTTTTTTTTATTGGCGGGGCACATACAATCTCGTGTGCAGCATGAGTTCTTTTTGTGTTTGCGGCCACGTTGCCGCTCAGCTTAGAGGGAACATTGATCCTAACCTTGTACACATTTGCGATGGATTTCTCATTCATTTTCCCGAAAAGTAAGCTCTCTAATTTTTTTTTCTTCACACTGGAGATGGACAAAGTTCTAAATTTGCTACAAGCTCTGATCTAATTCAATCGTTAACACTGAGATGAGTATCCAGTTCAACACAGCTTAACAGAGAGATGAACATCTAATTCAATATAGATAGTCCCCGCTTTACGAAGATTCATTTTTGCCAAAAAAACACAGCGTCTTACTGTAAATTTACTAATATTTTTAGGAATATACAGTACTTAGTCAATGTAAAACTACTTATTATTAAGACCGTATATAAATTATAAGGTCACTCTAGAGAATTAGAGACAGAGGCTAGACGAAGCAACAGAGCGACAGATACAAAGATTGTGAATGTAACAACGAAGAATTAGAGAGAGAGAGAGAGAGACTGATGTGAATGTAACAACGAAGAATTAGAAAGAGAGAGAGAGAGAGAGATTGAATGTAACAGGAGAGACAGAGACTGATTGAAAGCAAAAACAGAGAACCAGAGATAGAGATTGAATGTAACAACAGAGAAAACAGAGAATCAGAAACAGAGATTCAATGCAACAGGAGAGACAGAGACTGACTGAAAGAAAAAAACAGAGAATCAGAGATAGAGATTGAATGTACCACCAGAGAAAACAGAGAATGATAAACAAAGATTGAATGTAACAGGAGAGACAGAAACTGATTGAAAATAAAAACAGAAAACAGAGATAGAGACTGAATGTAACACCAGAGAAAACAGAAAACCAGAAACAGAGATTCAATGTAACACTAGAGAGACATAGGCAGACTGAATGTAATAATAGGGAGACAGAGACAGACTGAATATAATAAAGGGAGACGGGACAGATTGAATATAATAATAGAGAGACAGACATGCTGAATATAATAATAGGAAAACGGAGTAAGACTGAATATAATAATAGAGAGACAGACATGCTGAATATAATAATAGGAAGACGGAGTAAGATTTAATATAATAATAGGGAGATAGAGACAATTCTGCAGGAAGAGAGAGAGAGAGAGAAACAGAGAGAGAGAGAGATAACTTTATGTAACAAAAAAAAAGATGTTTTACAGAGTGGTGAATGTGACAACAGACGGACATACATACATACATACATGCATACACTATATATATATATATATATAGAGAGAGAGAGAGATTATTGTAACAAAATAGAGACAGAATAATGACCACAGAAACAAAGCAAGGAAGCCCGAGACAGAAAGAGAGACAGACAGAGCGTGAGAGAGAGAGAGAGAGAGAGAGAGAAATGAATGAAAAACACTAAGGAAAATTTTACAACGTAATGAAACTAATGTAACAAGAAAAGAATGAAACAAAGAGAGACAAAAGAACAAACTTTTCCATCCTCAAAAAGTGAATAACTGGTCTTGTTAGCCTGTTTGGCGTTCTATAAATGACGATAAATGAAAGAACAAAAGAAAACTGCCAGTACGTCATGCACTAAATACCAAAATCCAGGCCTCCACGCTTGAGTTCTTTCCCTTCCCTGGCGTCTAATTCTGTAAACCATTTAACAGGGAGGCACGTTTCTGTGCCAGTAACAGGCATACTTAAGAGAGTGCTATCAGCTCCAGGTCCCAATACGTGGCGGCAGAATACATTATCTTCGGCTCCGCAAAGCTTGAACAACCTTCAGAGTAACCCACCTGATGGTCTGCTCCTAAATCTACACTGAATTTTCCTAAGCTTTTCCGTGTACAGTGCATCGATGCGGAACCATGTAATAAGAGTCCAGCCCTTTTCTCGACTAATGGCAGCAACAGGTAAAAAAAAAAAAAATGTTAAAAAAAATGTTTTTAAGAAATCATGCAGGTGGGGTCTTTTATGGTCTCGAGTTCACAATTATAAAAAATTTGAAGAAAAAGCTGGGTTTAAAACTCGGTTTATGTCGACACGGATTTGACTTCCATTTTGTACAAGGATACGCAGTTTTTCTGCGCTGTAGAGTGCCCAGACTGCCAGAGAATAGGCTAAGATTTAGACACATTTGGGGACATTAAGGTTTGAGATGTTACAGTCACGGTCTACGAGTGAAGATTTGTAAGCTAGTGCAAAACTACCTCTCTCTCTCGTAAGACGGGCCTGCGTGCCCAATTCTTTACCCTTGAAAAATAAAGATTATTCATTCATTCATTCATTCATTCATTCTCTCCTCCTATCTCTATGCCTCTCTTCTTCTTCTTCTTCTTCTCTCTCTCTCTCTCTGAGTTTCTGTCCTTTCTCTGTGTCTCTCTTCTTCTCTCTCTCCATTCTCTCTTTTTCTCTCATCCTTCCTTCCCTCTCCCCTCCCTTCTCTCTCTCCATCTTTCTCCTTTTTCTCTCTCCTTTCTCTCCATTTTTCATATACAATTAGCAACTGAAGTTCCTCAGAGTCCATCCTTACAACACAGAAAACCCTTCAGGGCCCATCCTTACAACACAGAAAACCCTTCAGGACCCATCCTTACAACACAGAAAACCCTTCAGGGCCCATCCTTACAACACGGAAAACCCTTCAGGACCCATCCTTACAACACAGAAAACCCTTCAGGACCCATCCTTACAACACAGAAAACCCTTCAGGACCCATCCTTACAACACGGAAAACCCTTCAGGACCCATCCTTACAACACAGAAAACCCTTCAGGACCCATCCTTACAACACAGAAAACCCTTCAGGACCCATCCTTACAACACGGAAAACCCTTCAGGACCCATCCTTACAACACAGAAAACCCTTCAGGGTCCATCCTTACAACACGGAAAACCCGTCAGGGTCCATCCTTACAACACAGAAAACCCTTCAGGGTCCATCCTTACAACACGGAAAACCCTTCAGGGCCCATCCTTACAACACGAAAAACCCATCAAGATCGATCCTTAAAACACAGAAAACCCTTCAAGACTCATTCTTACAACACGGAAAAATTTTTAGGACCATTCCTTACAACACGGAAAACCCATCAAGACCGATCCTTAAAACACAGAAAACCCTTCAGGACCCATCATTACAACACGGAAAACCCTTCAAGACCCATCCTTACGACAAAACCTCTTACAACCTAAGCCCCGTACAGCCTAAGCCCCTTACAGCCTAAACCCCTTAAAGCCTAAGCCCCTTACAGCCTGTTTCTATGAGATCTAAGAAACATACTGCCATCACCTTCACATAAAAATTTACGCCCATGCCACATAATTCGACTTAAGAAGAGCTCGACTGTAACGTACTGACAACGATATAGATAGGTGGACATCATCATCATCATATAATCATCATCATCATCAAGTGGACAACATTACAAAATATGGAATGGGCTACGGTTGGCCAGTGGCAGTGTGAGAGCAAAGGACAAAGCAAGTCGGAAGACCACTGTATCCAACCTTCCTTGAAGAGAGAGCACATGATGATGATCTAGCAAACTGAAACAAATATGTAAAAAAAAAGAAGAAAAAAAAAACGCCCATGTTCTTATACATGATACCGACAGCAAAACGAGACGGAGATGCCATAACCCCGCCGTATGATACATCACAAGTAGGAAGTTTAAAAACACCTTATGGCCTCTGATGAATTACTTGCCTTCCCCAGGCATCTTTTTCCCCAGGAATGGCTCTTGTGAGTCAGGGTCAAAGACACAGTCATCCCAGGTCATCTGACACTTCTCCTGCCTGGTATTTACCCTGCCAGGAAGGAAGATGGTTACAAAGTATTCTCAAGAAATAAGGAAAATACCCCGGGTGCAGTCAAAAGATGAGGGATTTTTTTCCTCCCCCCCCCCTTTTTGAATCTGCCATCACGTGATCTCTTTTGTGTCCTGTTTCAAGAAATACTATAGGAGATCGCTACAGAACGCCAGCTCTACACTCTTACATGCTCATATACCAAAGACAAAACACTTCGCTCTAATTCTAATGTCACTTTTCAAAAACTAAACACTTCACTCTATTTTTTAAAAGTCATATTTCAAAAACTAAACACTTCACTATATTTCTAATGTCATACATCAAAAACTAAACACTTCACTATCTTTCTAGTTTCATATATAAAAAACTAAACACTTCACTAAATTTCTAATTTCATATATCAAAAACTAAACATTTCACTATGCTTCTAATGCCATATATCAAAAACTAAACACTTCACTACACTTCTAATGTCATACATCAAAAACTAAATAGTTCACTATACTTGTAATGCCATATATCAAAAACTAAACACTTCACTATACTTCTAATGTCATACATCAAAAACGAAATAGTTCACTATAATGTCATGTATCAAAAACTAAACACTTGCTTTCTGTACTCATACACTAAACACAAAACACCGGTTCTATGTGCAGAGAAGGCTGCACACCAAAACCAAGACATCGACTCTTTGTACTACTAAAGCCGTATACCGACGATGATGGCCGGTTTAATAGTCAGCGACCCATAGCTGACATGCTAGCGTCACGGTTGGGGAACTACAGCTGACCAAGACCCTATCCCACCTCTCCTTTTGTACGCCTAATAACAGGCCTAGCCTGGTTAACGGGGCATGGATCGCCATAGACCCCGTGATGGTGGTGGAGTCTGCTAAAGAAGTACGATACTGCATTCCCCTCTCCTACACCCAATTTTTTAGCTCCACTCTGAAAAAAGAAAAATAACCGCCATGACAATCTCCCAATCCGACACAAAGATATGCTTCAAAACCGACACAGCATCGGCTGCAAAGAACACCAGTTCGCGGCTACAGGGAGATGGGAGTCGAGACCAAGACAAGACCAAAAACAAAACACTCTCTTCACTCTTAAGCCAAATACCAAAAAAAAAAACACAGAACACTTGCACTGTGTACACAGAAGGTAACGTACTAAAAAAAAAAACAAGAGTCATTTCAACAATTCTAAAGGTGTGAAAAGACGACCATCCTAGACTGATGGAAGAATTATCGTTGTCAGGGAACAGATACTGACCAAAACCTCCATCTTGTCCCTTTATTCAACCTGACAAAAAAAAGGAAAAAAAAAGGATCGATATGCTGTCTCGGGTATGAACCCTGTTAAGAAGCAAAGTTTTTAGGCCCACTCAATGAACTGACGAAATTCACTGTTGCCCGACCCAACAGGTCCCGTCACAATGGAGGCCACGACGACCCTCGCTGTGTAATCCTGAAACTGGTAGCACCAAAGGAGATGTAGGACATGACCTTACTCAGCCCTGGTTAGCCAGCCCTGATAAATACACCGTCCACAACAAGTCAGTCATCTTCGTTGTCTTCTGTGCCATAACAATAACTTCTACAGAATAATAATACGAGTAATAATAATAACGCACAAATGTGCGCCCCACGGGGGATAACCCTGTTGCAGTTCCAAGTCAAAAAGAGGAAACTGTTTTTGTCTCTAAAATCCGCTACCTTGGTGTCACGCAACACGGGGCTAGAAGTACAAAGACTGCAGGTCTCCCTAACCTCCCACGTCAAAGCAACAAAATTCTTTTCTTTCTGGCTGTAATTAGGGAAATAAAAAGGAGGACATCTATCATCATCATCATCATCATCGCCTTTCACTTCCTTGAGAGTACAGGCCACGGATAAAGGCTCTCCAGTCATCCCTATTCTTTGAATTATTCTCTGCTTCCATTCATGTGTATCCCTTGTCTCCGAGCACTGTCATAATTTCACTTCTCCAAGTAAGTCTAGGTCTTCCTCGTTTTAGGACATCTATCGCTCTTCAAAAAATAAAACAACTAAAGAAGCTGTGGAGAGGAACAGACAGAACTACAAAAATAAGATTTTTAAGAGCATGCATCTTTCCCATCACAACATATGCCTGTGATACCTGGACACTTAACAAAACAGCTGAGGCTACAAAAGAATTCTTCAAATATCATGGACACAAAAAAGAACAAATATATCCATACTACAAGAACATAATATTGAAGAAGTTTGGCTAGTTAAGAAGATTAAAAGAGAAAACTTAAATATTATGAACATATTAAACGTCATGATAATTTAGAGAAAACAGTCTTGGAAAGGTACATAATGAGAAAAAAGAAAGAGAGGAAGACTAAGGCGAAGATGGCTGCAAGACGTCGTTGATAATATGCAAATGAATGCATCAGTTTCAGGGCATCTCGCTCACAACCGAAGGGCCTACAGGAAAGCTGTTAGGGAAGCAAAGTTCCGCAAGGGACATGCAAATGACTGACTGACTGACTGGCAGTCATTTTTATTTACAGTACCACGTTACTGATCTGTGCAGGATGCAAAATTTACAACGTTACCCCAGAGAATGGGGAAATGTAAAAAAAAAAACTGAAAAATTGTTGGGGTTTGAGCCATTTGAAATTGAATCGTTTCAAAGATTCTTTGTGGAGTTCGTAGTCTGAATGTTTTTTGTAGATGAAAGGTTTACTGTCTTTCTGTAGATGAAAGGTTTTTCTGTCTTTCTGTAGATGAAAGGTTTACTGTCTTTCTGTGGATGAAAGGTTTACTGTCTTTCTGTGGATGAAAGGTTTACTGTCTTTCTGTGGATGAAAGGTTTACTGTCCTTCTGTGGATGCAAGGTTTACTGCCTTTCTGTGGATGACAGTTTTTCTGTCTTTCTGCAGATGAAAGGTTTACTGTGTTTCTGTGGATGAAAGGTTTACTGCCTTTTTGTGGATGAAAGGTTTACTGTTCTTCTGTGGATGCAAAGTTTACTGCCTTTTTGTACATGAAAGGTTTTTCCTGTCTTTCTGTAGATGAAAGGTTTACTGTCTTTCTGTGGATGACAGGTTTACTGTCTTTCTGTGGATGACAGGTTTACTGTCTTTCCGTAGATGAAAGGTTTACTGCCTTTCTGTGGATGAAAGGTTTTTTCTGTCTTTCTTTAGATGAAAGGTTTTTCCTGTCTTTCTGCAGATGAAAGTTTCAGTCTTTCTTTGGCTCAGAAGTTTTGCTATCTTTCTTTGGCTGAAACGTCAGGAAGATTAAATCGCGTTGTCTCATTATCGGATTTTTAACAAGTCCACTTCGGCAGTGTCATCAATGTAATCTCTTTGATCAATCACATTTTATAGGCTCCAACTTTGTAACAAAGCAAGTGAACACCGACTGTCAACATAAGCCTTTCAGTAAGAATTGTTCATGTGTAACTTTGCAGATTTCAGTGACACTTGGAATAAACGAGTTAAGGAAAGTGTCGTGAGCTTCTGTATAATTATCTTTCTACTCTCTCAAAAGATAACAGTGGCGTAAGAACACAGAAATCTGGACAGCGAAGAAATGAGACTGTATCATCTGTACGAAGACAGAGAAAAAGGTAGCTGGGGTACGTAAATCTGAACATTTTTTAGACAGAATTATAAAGATGGGGAATACTGAAAGACGTCCCTTTATTGGTCCCGGATGGGAATTTGCCCAGGAGTTATACATCCCATCGCTGCGTGACAAAAGCTGACAGTGATGAACAGGGCGTGCCATAGAAAACCTGTACCACAGTTGCTGGTGAATATTTTTAAGCAACTTTATATAGCAGCGGACTCCTAATGGAAGTGAATATCCATCAATCCATGATCTGTTTTCTACGTACACACCAGTCCCTGGTTTGTCGCTTGCCTGTCAGTCTTAAAAGATGCACCAAAAACCGCTATAACGAGAGATGGCCTTGGGGGTAAAAGATTAACCCAGAAGATAACAGAACTTCGCTGGTTGTAGAGGTTGCTTACAAAGTCTTCATAGACCGGTTCACCATCACTGGTACACGTTTGTTTTATCCGGCAGCGAAATTCACCTGCGAATCAAAAAAATGCTGGATTTCCGGTGTTGGCGAGAATTTACATAAGTTTATTTTACACGTACTTTTAATGGATACAGGATGGCTTATCTTCTTCTTCTTCTTCTTCATACGCCATGGAGTTGAGAGGTTTTTTTTTCTTTTGCAGCTGATGCGATGAGACGTTGAAACACAGCATCGTGTCGGATTGGGAGCGGGTTATGGTGGTTATTTTTTTAGGCTCTGAGTGGAGATAAAAAGCAGGTGTGTGTGTGTGTGTGTGAGAAATGCTTCTTTATCAGACTCCACCACCATGGGGACTATAGAGATCCTTCCCCTGTTAGCCAGCCGAGACCTGTTACTAAACGGGCCAACGGAGAGGTAGGGCAGTCTTGGTCAGTGATGGTTCTCCAATTCTTCTGCTAGTATATATCAAAAATGGATTGCTGGTTGCCATATTCAAGCATAGAAGAAGTTCTGACCTCGTCAAGTAAAGGAGAAGTTCTGACCTCGTCAAGTAAAGGAGAAGTTCTGACCTCGTCAAGTAAAGGAGAAGTTATGACTTCGTCAAGTAAAGGAGAAGTTCTGACCTCATCAAGTAAAGGAGAAGTTCTGACCTCGTCAAGTAAAGGAGAAGTTCTGACCTCGTCAAGTAAAGGAGAAGTTCTGACTTCATCTCTCTCTCTTTCTCTCTCTGAACCTTAAGTGCCCAGGGCACATGGGGCTTCCGCAAGGGTTTTCCACAAATGCCTGTCCTTCGCCTTTTTTTCTGCTCTTGCCCAGGTGAGCCTTCTATTGCTCAACATCCTTTCTGTTGTTCTTCTCCATGTCTCTTTTGGTCTACCCTTACTTCTGCTCCCCTGTGGTGTCCATCTTAGTGCTATTTTTGGTAGTGAGTTGTCAGTCATTCGGAGCACATGTCCCAACCATCGCCGACTTCATCTAGTACAGGTGAAGTTCTGAGTTCATAGTAGAAGTTCTCTCAAATTAAGCAACTGAGAATGAAGAGACGGAAGTGACATCTTGTTAAAACAAACTCACGATCTTCGAAAGAACGATAACTCCGAGATCTCGGACAGTTATGACCCTTTGGTTGTGGAGTATTTACGAGCTTGAGTAAAAGAGTGGAGCCGATGAGAATCAAAGTCAGACAGACCAGGCCTGACCGCATAAACGAGAGACAACGTTAATTTATGACTATGTCATAACGTTTTTTAAACGATGTGCAGCGGCAGAGTGGTGGGCCGCAAGGGAGCTGGAGGTGTGCCACCAAATGTTTAGATTTTTTAAAATAAAAAACACAGCGAGGTTTTGCTTATTTATATGATAAATACAAGCCAGACAGAGCACCCACAAGCCAGACAGAGCACCCACAAACCAGACAGAGCACCCACAAACCAGACAGGGCACCCACAAGCTAGACAGAGCACCCACAAGCCATACAGAGCACCCACAAACCAGACAGAGCGCCCACAGGTCAGACAGAGTACCCACAGGCCAGACAGAGCACCCACAGGCCAGACAGAGCACCCACAGGCCAGACAGAGCAGCCACAGGCCAGACAGAGCACCCACAGGCCAGACAGAGCACCCACAGGCCAGACAGAGCACCCACAGGCCAGACAGAGCACCTACAAACCAGACAGAGCACTCGCAGGCCAGACAGAGCACTCGCAGGCCAGACAGAGCACTCGCAGGCCAGACAGAGCACCCGCAAGCCAGACAGAGCACCCGCAAGCCAGACAGAGCACCCACAAACCAGACAGAGCACCCACAAGCCAGACAGAGCACCCACAAACCAGACAGCACCCACAGGTCAGACAGAGCACCCGCAGGCCAGACAGAGCATCCACAGGTCAGACAGAGCACCCGCAGGTCAGACAGAGCACCCACAAGCCAGACAGAGCACCCACAAGCCAGACAGAGCACCCACAAACCAGACAGAGCACCCACAAGCCAGACAGAGCACCCACAAACCAGACAGAGCACCCACAAACCAGATGGAGCACCCACAGGCCAGACAGAGTAGCCACAGCAATTTAGCTACATGTTCCAGTCCAGCGCAAGCTGAAATAGTCAGAAATGTGTACCCCCATAGAAGGCTCACATTTCACGACGAAAAAAGTGCCTCGTATAATAAAACTTTTTTTTTACTTCAATTTTCTTCATCTGTCAATGTAATGTATACATATATAATCAATGTAATGTATACATATATAATCAATGTAATGTGTAAGCTTTAATATATTACAAATATGTGGCTAGCTACATCCTGTAGACCTGCCCAGCCCACTCAAGCCTCCGAGCACGGATCTGCCCTGAGGGAGAGGAACAGAAAGAAAAGCTATGGGGCTCTCACTCAAGTCTGGAGACGACGGCTGACTTCGTTATGGCGACAAGGCTGCAGATATAGCATGACCGAGAAGAAGAAGAAGAAGAAGAAGAAGAAGAAGAACAACAACAACAACAACAACAACAACAACAACAACAAATTGAATGGCTAACTACACCACATTAAGAATACAGGTGTGTGGCTACAGAGTTTTGTATCACCAAGTGTTCCACAGTCTGAAAAGGTTTGGAGACCATGGCTCTACGTTATGACCCATGAGAGAAATCAGCCAACACAATGATCTGATCTACGGAAGCTGCTAGGAACCTCAGACATTCACCTGCTCTAATATCATCTTACAAGACCAGGTAAACGTTAAAATCCCCATTTCCATGCCATTAAGGCATATTGGGGATACGATGTTAGAACAGTTTTTCCAAATCCATCGGCGCAGGAACGTGTGATGTGGTTAGTATCACGCCTGGCCGCATTTACCTTCCCAGATTTCTCTGGTACCCATTTTTAGAGGCTGGGTGGATCCTGGGGGCCTTTTTGGTGTGGTGGTACAAGAAAAAAAATTCCCCACTCTTGGGACTTGAACCGGGTACCACGGGATTAGTAGGCCGAGCATCTACAAGACAAGAGCTATTATAAATCGGTAACACATCACACACCTTTATAGAAGCCATGATTCCGCTGTTTATTTGGTCGCCGACTACCGACAAAACTTGCACCAAACACTGACACTGTCGTGTGTATAAAACTCTCTGAGCTGAAAACAGCCTTTTCTGGTGCTGTACCTTCTTGGAACAACCACAAAAAACAAAAAAAAATGTTAGGGCCTCCTGGATCTAAATTTAGCACCCGCGTGACAGTGCCTTTTCCTGGAGATGGGTGTTGATATATGAAGTCACGAGGTTAGTCTGACATTCAGAAGGCAGCCAGACAGATAATACAGAAAAACGACAGTAATAGAATAAGAAAGGAATTCGTTGGTGGAAGTTAGCAAACATGACATGCCAAGTCAACAAACATGACATGTCAAGACAACAAACATGACATGCCAAGTCAACAAACATGACATGCCAAGTCAACAAACATGACATGCCAATTCAACAAACATGACATGTCAAGACAACAAACATGACACGTCAAATGAACAAACAAGTCAACAAGTATGGCATGTTAAGCCAGCAAACATGACAGACCAAAATCGACAAGTATGATGTGTCAAGTTAACAAACAAGTCAACAAACACGATATGTCAAGGCAAGAAATAGATAAACAAACATGACATGTCAAGGCAACAAACATGAAGATGAAGATATACTCAAAATCATCTAAAATAAATGAGTGGAGACGGAATTGAGACGACTTAAATAAACCGGAATGTTTTACAGATTTCAGTGTCATCGAAGCAGAGCTAGTGAAAGCTACATTATCTGAGGGTGCTTCTGGATGTAGGTTTCTTCTGCCTGGCCTATGATCTATGGTCTATAATCTATGATCTATGGTCTACGGTCTATGGTCTACAGTCTATGATCGTAATCTATGATCTATGGTCTACGGTCTATGGTCTATGGTCTAAAGTCTATGATCTATGGTCTACAGTCTATGATCTATGGTCTACAGTCTATGATCTATGGTCTACAGTCTATGATCTATGGTCTACAGTCTATGATCTATGGTCTACAGTCTATGATCTATGGTCTACAGTCTATGATCTATGGTCTACAGTCTATGATCTATGGTCTACGGTCTATGGTCTGTGGTCTAAAGTCTATGATCTATGGTCTACAGTCTATGATCTATGGTCTACGGTCTATGGTCTAAAGTCTATGATCTATGGTCTACAGTCTATGATCTATGGTCTACAGTCTATGATCTATGGTCTACAGTCTATGATCTACGGTCTATGGTCTATAGACGTGGTGCTCTGAATGGGAAGACCTGTCCTGATACTTCCCTTTTGTTTGCCCACGCTTTCTGAATTAAATAAAGCCAGCATTGCCAGCTTCCAATCCGATTTCTTAAACACGGGAATTAAATATAAGATTTGGACAAATACCTGTTGTCCTTTTTTTTTTGGGGGGGGGGGGGAGAATAACAAAAATGACTGTGACAGAATTACGGTTATAAAGTCGTCACACTTTGACTGGGCAAGACCTTATTCCATTCTCGGTTGGGGGGGGGGGGGGCCATCCCTCATGACTATCGGAGTAGGGCTTGCCGTGGTCACTGTGGTGGTGGAGCTTGTGGAGAATTTAGCTTCCGGGATCAATCTACTACCCCCAGTGTTCGGACACGTCATCGTGATCTGCTCCTTCTAATGCGAAATGAAAATTGTCTTTCAATATTATCACGGCGTCATTTGCAAAGGACAAGAGTTGGTAATTATAGGGACACCAGAAGGAAAAAAAACCCCAACAAACGCTGTTAATATTGGCAATGTTTCTTCCACGTGATGTAATATTATAGCTGAATCTCATCTCTTTCTTCATTTCACACTATGACTCATTCTATCAGCAGGTAGAACTGGCAGGAAGTGAGACTGCCAACTCAGTTGTTAATGTTCGCCAGACTTAGCTTCAGCGCAAGCCATTTTCTTCATTTACATGGAAACAATGTTTGGATTGTAAAAGTTACAGATGCCAAACTGGGGAAATGTCACTCATAACACAGTGGGGATGTTAAAAGATCACCAAGACATATTTCAAGAATAAACAACAATAACATGATGCCTCAGGGAAATAAAAGTTTGAAATAAAGAATTTATAACGTTTAAAAAAGTAGATTCTGAGACAACATACATAGAGACCACACGACAATAATACATGTTAAAAGCAAAAATATAATGCGAAACTTCTTGTAGTATTAGCAATGGTTCCGAACGGAACCAGACATAGACTTTATCCGTGATCAATACAGTGCATGTATGTTTGTGTGTTTTGTTTGTCTTTGTGTATCCTGCTTATGAAACACACCGACACAGAAGATGAGACACACACACCGAAAAGGCCCATAAAGCCAGCAGCAGGGGTAAGAATTACATTGACCTAAATTCCTTCAACGACAGCAGAGAACATGGATCGCACTGGATACTTCCCTTGTTATGAAACTGGGGAGTCATCTTCAGGTGTCTCCTGCGAGAAATTCAATCGTTCTCCTGTGCCTATGTGACAGTTTACGCCTGCAGCTTGAAGTGACATGCTATAGGATATGAGAAAAATGGCAACTGTAATGTGGCACTATTTCTTTAACGAACAGACATTAGCATCGATAAGGCAGTAATGATGGGAGCGTACCAACTCATCCTCTTTAAAATAGGTGGATTCCCTCTTTTTTCCACTTCTTATTCCGTTTTCATTCTCCCTGGAAGCTCATATACTTCCTTATGCTGGAGATGTGTTCGGAGATTTTCCCCTTTCTTTTAGTTGTTTTTTTTCCCTCATACATTCTGTCTAGCATTCCCCAGTTTGGCATCAGAAATACTAACTTATATTGATGACTTCCTTTTCGTACAGTCGCTTAGTTACAGGAATAGAAGCATGCCAGTTTGAGTAGCAATGAACAGTTTAAAGACAACTCGAAATTCTTAAATTACAGAATTTAAAGACGGAAATACTAGTTTTTGTAGAATGAACATCTTGAAGTAACATTTCAGTCACAATCCCCATTGCCAAGATTCAAAGTAGGCAAATTTAAAAAAGATTCGAAACCTGTAGCTATCTCAGCTAAGTCTAATTCTGCCCAGGAAAAATCTATGGTAACCAAAATTCTGATCAGTCAAAATTCCGATGAGTCAAAATTCTGATCAGTCAAAATTCCCATGAGTCAAAATTCATTCAAATCGAAATTCAAAACACTCAAAACCTCAAGAATCTCACATGAACTGCACGCCCAAGTCAGACACTAGATTTATGTTAAACGACGCTCAAGTCAGACAGCAGATTTATGTTAAACGACGCTCAAGTCAGACAGCAGATTTATGTTAAACGACGCTCAAGTCAGACAGCAGATTTATGTTAAACGACGCTCAAGTCAGACACCAGATTTATGTTAAACGACGCTCAAGTCAGACATCAGACGTATGTTAAACGACGCCAAAGTCAGTCACCAGATGTAATGTTAAACGACGCCCAAGTCAGACACCAGATGTATGTTAAACGACGCCCAAGAACATACCAATCTGAAGCTTAACGATGTTTAACATATGGCATATACCACATCCAAAAAAATCTAACTTAAAAAAAAAATCTAACTGAGGGCTACATAATGGGAAAATGAAAGAGAGGAAGACCAAGGCGAAGATGCCTTCAAGACATCGTTGATAATCTGCGAATAGATGCACTGGCAGCAGGGCATCTTGCTTACAACCGAGAGGCCTACAGGAGAGCTGTTAGGGAGGCAAAAGTTTCGCAAGAGACATACAAATGACTGACTGACTGAATCACTGCACTCAAGACACAAAGTTTATACCCTTGAAAGGAGGAACTCACTACTGATGCACGTACTCTGAAGCACCAACGAGAATCTGTGTACGGCAACAGCATCGGAGATATCACCTAGTGCATTCAGTTCGAGAAGCCGCGTCGCAAATGCATCGGTCTCACGAAATGTTTTAACTCTTTTTCTCCAAAGCAACACTGGCAAGTATGATAGGTATTGCACACCAATGCCAGTCAGTGCTCAGAGCAATATTTTGGCAAAGTCTAAATAAAATGAAAAGTAGCACATTCCTAACCCTAATCCAAGTTTTTCACTTATATATAACTTAGTTCCTGTATCTTTCTGCCAAAATTTCTCATTAAACTTTGTTCTGGCATAACTTGAAAAGTAATTCAGGAATTAAAGAGTTAACGATTTACATCAAACAGTTTACAACTGTGACGCACAATTTAACAGCTAACCAAGTACTACATCTTAAGATCATTAACAAGCAAAAAAAAAAAAGTAACTTACCTTCTAAGCTTTCCTTTTTTACTTGTAAAATGTTACACTATTATTGATCACTGTCCATTGTCTTGTAAAGTTACAGTAATATATATGCGTGGTTATTAGGAAAAGGCAGAAGACATTGAAGCAGCTATAGTACTATGAAGTAGAAAGTTGCTGAAAAAAGTCTTGCCTGTCCGCATATGATCACCTGATCAAGGGACAACTGAAATTTTAGTAAGTGCTACAATAATACAATACGTGATAGTTTTACAGGAGAACAGAAACTAAATTTTTTTTTTTTTAAAAAGAACCGAATCTGTAGAAAATGAACTGAAAAACGAAATAAGTCCACCTCGCAAACTACAGATTGCAATTTCTAGCAAGAAAAAAATGTTTAAAACCCAGAAACTTCAACAACAGAAATGATACTGTAACAAGCATGAATGTTACCGTCACACGCAGAAGTGATGCTATAACAAACTGATAGTACTACAAACAGAACAAATGTTGCACACAAAGAAAAGAAAGTTAAAAGAAAGATATCAGAATCGGCAGAAGTTCACCTGGAAGTGAATTACTCCTACCTAAACTGGAACTTTCAAACTAACAACAAACAAAGAAGCCCACGTGTTTTCGCTCTATCAGAATTTCCTCGGAAAATATCTAAAACAGGCAAAGTCGGACAAGACGACCAGTTCTAGAATTTGCTTCCAAGACCTGGGTCTACCTGTTTCAGTTCCTGTACTAGTTCCTCTACGCCCTTTTTGCTGCAATCTCCCACATTTACAACTCCTTCTCCCTTATTGTCAGCGTTCCGCATCGCTGACCCCCCAGTATCATTCTATTCAGACCTTGTTCCCCATATCATCCATGTCCCCAGGTTCTGCTTCGACAGCTGCCTCCGTACCCCACCCCCACCCCTCCCCTCTTTCCACTTCAGTACCAGCCTTAGCGAGGCGAGTCGTCCTTCATTGAATAAGCAATTTTAATGGATGGCAATTGACCCGGTCTCACAGCGCGGAAAGAATGCAAAGGAACTGCAGTGCCAGCGTGCTGGAACTTAACTGTATGTCAAACCCCGTAATCTTCCAATGAATGGAGGTGCACATTTTGAATAGAGAAAAGTGGAACCAAAGTCAAACTGTCCGAGAAAGCAGAGGAAACATAAAACGACTTAACATTAGGGAAAAAAAAAAAAAGTTTTAACCTCAAAATTTCTGGTTCTGCAAGATCATTCAAAGAGGGGAGGTACCGGGATGGAAGGTTGCAGGGCGGGGGGCGGTGTTAATGTGTTCTCAGTACTTACCTTTGTGCTCCGTACCTAGATTCTGTTTAAGAAGGCACTAGAGACGTCTGGAAAGCAGGAGGAAACCACCTGTGTGTAGTGGGCGGGGGGGGGGGGCGGCTGTGCAGTGGGATAATGTGGCATAAAGCCGGCTGTGCAGTGGGATAATGTGGCACGGAGCCGGCTGTGCAGTGGGATAATGTGGCACAGAGCCGGCTGTGCAGTGGGATAATGCGGCACAGAGCCGGCTGTGTGGTTGACTACAAACCTTGAGGAATACAAGAAGAAAGATATCACTGATGTGAGCGTCAATGTAAACCTAAATGATGATTCTTGCAGGGGATGTAAACCTAAATGATGATTCTTGCAGGGGATGTAAACCTAAATGATGATTCTTGCAGGGGATGTAAACCTAAATGATGATTCTTGCAGGGGATGTAAACCTAAATGATGATTCTTGCAGGGGATGTAAACCTAAATGATGATTCTTGCAGGGGATGTAAACCTGAATGATGATTCTTGCAGGGGATGTAAACCTGAATGATGATTCTTGCAGGGGATGTAAACCTAAATGATGATTCTTGCAGGGGATGTAAATCTGATTAGACGGAAATGAATCGCTAATTTTCTTTTGAAAAAAAAACACAACAAAACAAAACTAAATGGCAACTGCAGCAAGAGAGTAGTGTTTAATGTCTTAACTTTGCCACTTGATGTCGGAAAGTTTAATTCTTGAAGTTCTGCACATTGTATAAAGTGTTTACCTTCTTAAAAGTCAAATTTTTCTTGCTTTCCCCTTCATGTACTTTCAAGGTTGAGATGCAGGGTGGAGGGTGGGGGGGGGGGGGGGAACGTACCTTGATAGGGACTAAGGGATATGGGATATGTAAAGTTTCTGCTACCTCCTCTGTCCACATCTTCGTCAGCTCTTATAGTTTGGTATTCAAGTTTTTAACGTCTTAAAGTCGCCCCTTGTCCCCTGCTAACCAAAGTATTTAACGTCTGGACGCCAAGGTTTGTCTATCGTTATCCAAGTTTTTAATGTCTTCAAGTACAGTCTTGTCCTTCGTTATCGAAGCTTTTAAAGAGCTTTAGCGTCACTTTCCTGTCAGTTGTTATCAAAAGTACAACTGTGTTAGTTGTGACTGCTGGTGTGTGCTGTTTAGAAGCTACACTCCCATGAATTTCACACAGATCAGGAGTCGGATAAGAAGCAGGCTTGGTTCAAGAGACTGGACTCAAGACACTGTCTTCTCTACTGATCCCTCTACAGCGGGAACATGTCGAGTCCGAGTTTCGCTGACCAGTCCAGCGGCCTGATTTTAAGAGCACCATGAAAAGAAGTTGGACATGATTTTAGGCCACCTTCAGCTCTGATAACTACCACACTTTCATCAATGTCGTTATCTTTGCTTCTTTTCAGCGCTGCTACTTTAAGAGCTAAAACTCTCATAAAGTTTTCTGGTATTAGAAAAGCCAAAAAAAAGTGTGTGTGTGTGTGTGTGAGAGAGAGACAGACAGACAGACAGACAGACAGACAGACAGACAGAGAGTGATGAAAGATAGACGCAGAGAGAGACAAAGATACTTTATCACTAAAAAAAAAAATCTGACAAAACTACATAACAGAGACTAGTGGATACTATGAACAACCGAAAGAACAAACTTTTTTCTTTATCGACGAGCGAAGAATTTCGCGCCGGAGGGAACTTGCCTGGCATTCTGCCTTGTATCACTTAACTGTTAAGTTCACCACAAACACTCAGCACTGGTCTAATGCAAGTACTGTGTAATCAGCATAGGTTTAATGCAAGTACTGTGTAATCAACATCGGTTTAATGCAAGTACTGTGTAATCAACATCGGTTTAATGCAAGTACTGTGTAATCAACATCGGTTTAATGCAAGTACTGTGTAATCAACATCGGTTTAATGCAAATACTGTGTAATCTAACAATAATAAAATATGAGGGTAAAAACTATTAAGTTCCACTTGTTATCCGCGCATTCAACAATATAACATAAGAGAGTTCATGAAACGTTAACTATCGTCTCATTCTCACATGTTCAAAAGTCTCGATCAAAATTCTGAACAAATTGTTACACATTAGCAGAGTTACAACAGAGAAATATTGCAGATGAGACATTTCTAAACAGACGGAGAATTTGAAAAGGACTGACAGACAGACAGGTTGATAGACAAATATACAGATAGAGACAGGCAGATAGTCATACAGACAGGCAGGTAGGCAGACAGATAAACAGACGGATAGGCAGACAGATAGACGGATGGGCAGACATACAAACAGAAAGACAGTCGGACAAACAAACAGACAGACAGACAAAAACTGCTTGTCTGCGTAAACAGTGTTTTTCAGAGCATGTTTCAAACAGTTTTTTTTTAATATACCTTAAAACTACATGTTTAAGCACGGCTTATGTAATACACCTGGATCCTATTATTCTAGTGATATTCTATTTTTTTTAAACACCTTTACCATATTTTGCTTCTCTTTTATCATTCTCAGGTTTCGCTTATTTCTCTACCTTGTCTTACCTAACAGGGCTCCTCTGTGACGTTCTGGCAGTCTATTTCCTTCACTTAAGCCGTGGGGAAGTCCAGGTCTGTCTCACTCTGGATGGAGAAACAATTAAAACCGTGACAGAAGGAAGACGCCGGAAATAGGAGACACACCACAAAAATTGCTGGAAACAGGAAGATGATGCACTGAAACCAGGAAGGCAGAGTCGGGATGAAAACGTGGCGTCTGTTAACGGCGTTTCTCAAAGCACTCTTCTGGTGAAACAACTGGACCAAGAGCAGAAAGATGGTGAATGTCACAGCAACCCTCAAGACAAGGAACGACAACTGTATCAGAGAAAATGACGTCGATACGCGTATATTTTTGTCCCTCGCAGGTAGAACTTTCAAGGGTCTCTCAGGAAAGATTATGGACAGCCCTGTCTTCAAGAAGTACGTATATGTGAAGATGGACAGTGAATCTCCAAGATGAGATGATATGCAGGTCTTCATGCTGGGACGACAGAGTCAGTGGGTTGCCAGGCTGGGACTATACGGCCTGTGGGTCTTCATGCTAGGACGAAAGAGTCAGCGGGTCTCCAGGCTGGGTCTATATGGCCTGTGGGTCTTCATGCTAGGACGAAGGAGTCAGCGGGTCTCCAGGCTGGGACTATACGGCCTGTGGGTCTTCATGCTATGACGAAGGAGTCAGCGGGTCTCCAGGCTGGGAATATACGGCCTGTGGGTCTTCATGCTAGGACGAAGGAGTCAGCGGGTCTCCAGGCTGGGTCTATATGGCCTGCAGGTCTTTATGCTGAGACAATATGGTCACGGGTATCCCAGTTGAGACGATTTGGTCTGCAGGCCTCCAAGCTGGGACCATTCTTTCAATGACCCCCAGCTCATCTGCTCATTCTTTCCATCACTCTTAGTTCGCCTACTTGCTCTTTTTGCCACTCTTAGTCCCATCTGCTCATTCTTTCCATCACTCTTAGTTCGCCTACTTGCTCTTGTTGCCACTCTTAGTCCCATCTGCTCATTCTTTCCATCACTCTTAGTTCATATATCACTTCTTTCTTCATCTTCATATTCACTCAACTATTACTTTTTTTTTTCATTCATTCTTCAATGGCGGGCTCACTTTTGCCGTGAGCCCCCTCCACACAAACACGCCATTTTCTCCACGTTTCTGTATCCCGTTATCTCTCTCTCTCCCCCCCCCCCCCCCCCACACACACACACCTCCTACGATAAGACTCATTCTGGTGTTTCCGGGCAACCAAGAAAACTGTTTCAGACTGATCATCAATTCTGTCTCACGATCTCTCGGGCACGATCAGAGAGCAGTCTAGAACCGCCAGACCTTAGCGCACCGATTTAGACCTGGTATTGGAGCCATGACCTTGCATAAATCGGGGAACTGAACTTCTCTCCAGGTGGCAGTGCTTCGTAGTCAAGGTTTGGAAGAAACCAACAAACAGGACTTAATTGAGACATCCTGAAAATTAGTCGGTTTATATTATCAATTTCTGAATTAGTCAGGTTTCGGGACCATCTTGTCTTGCATGAAACCTGATTAACTCAGAAACTGATATATTATCGGGTAATTAAAAAAAAACAATAACAGCTATTTTTATACGCATATATTCAGGGTCGAGAGAGCCATGTGGGGCCGGCCCGGGGTTGAACCCTACCGAACCCCATTTCCAAACACAGAGAGTCCCGGACAGAATATTTTCCTAGATTTTGTATTTCATAAGAAAAAAAGAGAGGAAAACAGGGCCCCTCAAGAGCCCGGGGCCCCAGGGGTACAATCCTGGCTCCCTTCCCACTCTCCCTATTCCTCCTCACCAGACCTGCATATGTTGACAATAAATAAACAAATGAACACAGGTTCATGACTGCACAATACATGAACAAGCGATGTCAAATTATAAACACTACAAAAATGTTCATTCTGAGACGGATGAATGCATCGTATATACTGGGCGTCCCGTAGAACTTAAAGAGCACAGAAAATTAACAATAACCATTAGGAACCCACCCCCACCCCCCCAAAAAAAACAAAAAAAACCTTCTATCACAATTGAACTTAGGGTTTCAAAGTCTAATCTCACTGGTTAGTCCTCGCCGCATAATAAGACAATACTACCACAAGATACAGATAAGATAATACTGCCACAAGATACAGATAAGACAATACTGCCACAAGATACAGATAAGACATTACTGCCACAAGATCCAGATAAGACAATACTGCCACAAGATACAGATAAGACAATACTGCCACAAGATACAGATAAGACAATACTACCACAAGATCCAGATAAGACAATACTGCCACAATATACAGATAAGACAATACTGCTACAAGATACAGATAAGACAATACTACCACAAGATCCAGATAAGACAATACTGCCATAAGATACAAATAAGACAGTACTGCCACAAGATCCAGATAAGACAGTACTGCCACAAGATACAGATAAGACAGTACTGCCACAAGATACAGATAAGACAGTACTGCCACAAGATACAGATAAGACAGTACTGCCACTCAGGAAAAAACTGGGCTGTGTGGTGTACTCAGAATAAAAACTGGGCTGTGTGGTGTACTCAGGATAAAAACTGGGCTGTATGGTGTACTCAGGATAAAAACTGGGCTCTGTGGTGTACTCAGGATAAAAACTGGGCTGTGTGGTGTACTCAGGATAAAAACTGGGCTGTGTGGTGTACTCAGGATAAAAACTGGGCTGTGTGGTGTACTCAGAATAAAAACTGGGCTGTGTGGTGTACTCAGGATAAAAACTGGGCTGTGTGGTGTACTCAGGATAAAAACTGGGCTGTGTGGTGTACTCAGAATAAAAACTGGGCTGTGTGGTGTACTCAGAATAACAACTGGGCTGTGTGGTGTACTCAGGATAAAAACTGGGCTGTGTGGTGTACTCAGGATAAAAACTGGGCTGTGTGGTGTACTCAGAATAAAAACTGGACTCTGTGGTGTACTCAGGATAAAAACTGGACTCTGTGGTGTACTCAGGATAAAAACTGGGCTGTGTGGTGTACTCAGGATAAAAACTGGGCTGTGTGGTGTACTCAGAATAAAAACTGAGCTCTGTGGTGTACTCAGGATAAACAACTGGGCTCTGTGGTGTACTCAAAATAAAAACTGGGCTCTGTGGTGTACTCAGGATAAACAACTGGGCTCTGTGGTGTACTCAGAATAAAAACTGGGCTGTTTGGTGAGAGGAGATCACCAACTGAGCTGATGGCCTGCATGAAGGATCGTGTACTCTGGAGAAGCATAATAGCCAACGCCAGTCGGCACGGCACATGATGATGATGATGTTTGGTGTACTCAGGATAAAAACTGGGCTGTTTGGTGTACTCAGGATAAAAACTGGGCTGTTTGGTGTACTCAGGATAAAAACTGGGCTGTTTGGTGTACTCGGGATAAAAACTGGGCTGTGTGATTTACTCAGGGTTAAAACCTAAAAACTAAAAAAAGAGTGAAGGGTAAGCTCATGGTTGAAAGGAGAATTCTTGTGTTGTCTTTTTTTTTCGTGAGCGATGAGTCTTGATGAAGCAGGACAAGGACAAGTTTAGTCCTACTTAACTTTCCATAAACTACATGTCCTCTTACCCCCTTTTGCCCCCCTCCCACCCCCACCCCCCCCCCCCCAACCCTTTACCCCATAAAACGTCTCAAAATTCCTGTACGCCTGTGCCAACCTGGTCAGGCTCCGGCGGATTCATGTATTCCCCCCCCCCCCCTAGAGCTTTCAGTGAGCGCTTCTAGCGTATAGTAGCAGCCCGACGATCAACAGACTTCTTGCAAACTTCTGCTAAGACACAGCTCAAGTCCAACCCGAAAAGGGAGGAAGGGAATCGTAAGCGGTGGTATCTGAATAGTGATACTCGTTTTTTTTAAAAAAATCATTAAGACTACTTATATGTGATGTAAAGATTGTCTAGTTTAGTCTACAATGTCCGGTATACGTGAAAACAATGTCTATCACAGGTAAAAACATTGTCTTGTACAGGTAAAAACAATGTCTATCACAGGTAAAAACATTGTCTTGTACAGATAAAAACATTGTCTTGTACAGGTAAAAAACATTGTCTTGTACAGGTAAAAACATTGTCTAGTACAAGTAAAAACATTGTCTTGTACAGGTAAAAACATTGTCTAGTAAGGTAAAAAAAAAACATTGTACAGTACAGGTGGTGGAAACAGTGTCTAGTACTGATTAAAAACAATGAGAACTGTGGTGATAAATTAATTTGGAGTTGACTCTAAAATCTGTAAGTGATGAGAGAAAGAACAGTTAAAATTTTTTTGTTAGAAGTAAGGGAATCACTGAGACTAGAACCCCCCCCCCCCCCGGACATCAGAAGTACAAGCAACAGTAAGCTACCAGATAACCACCTACTAACTACACAACAGTAAGCTACTAGATAACCACCTACTAACTACACAACAGTAAGCTACCAGATAACCACCTACTAACTACACAACAGTAAGCTACCAGATAACCACCTACTAACTAACACAACAGTAAGCTACCAGATAACCACCTACTAACTACACAACAGTAAGCTACCAGATAACCACCTACTAACTACACAAAAGTAAGCTACCAGATAACCACCTACTAACTACACAACAGTAAGCTACCAGATAACCACCTACTAACTACACAACAGTAAGCTACCAGATAACCACCTACTAACTACTTGGCTACGAAAAACTGCTCGAGTTACTGAGTTTTAAATGCCAGTTTGGTTCGTGGAGCAGAAAGGATGACACACAAACCCAGACATTATGTCACTAGAAATTACCAATTACAGGTACCGTATTCAATCAAATAAACACACACGGCCAGGTCGCAAGCGTTTAGTTCAGGCAGTGCAAAAAGTAACAAAACAAGCCGGTCTTTACAATATTTGTGCATAGTTACCGTAATGAATCCAGGAATCTGCCCATAAAACACAAATGAGATTTCTAAAATGCTATATCTATTCTGTTTTACTGTATGAAGCAGAAACCTGGACTCTAAGCAAAAAGTCCAAGAGGAGGTTCGATGCAGTAGAAATGTGGGTCAACAGAAAATTATATATCATAGAGAATGAAAAGAATGAACGTGCTGGTATTAGAACAACAAAAAGCACATTGCGAACTTCGCAAAGAAATAAAAACAAAGAAAACAAAATACTTTGGCCATATAAAGAAACATGATAAAATACTGAAGAACATACTAGATGGTGGAAGAAAAATGAGCTAGAAGTAGATAGAGATGTAGATGGGAAGACAACATACAAGAAAGGACATGACACACAGCCTGGCTGAGAGTATCATCAAGGCGAAGGAGCGACGACACCGGAGATTCACTACCGCCAACCTTCGTTCTGAAGACGGCACATGATGATGATGGTAATGAACAGTACAGACTTGGGCAGACATGATGGAGCCATGAAAAGACGTTTATTGGCGTCAGATATTTCAAAGGACAGCATAAATAAATGTAAAACTTTGAAACTATTCTGTGCGCAAATTCTTATCTTGTAATTCTGATACGCTGTACAGCGGGTCATTTGTAAGTTCCCGCGAGATTCTCGCCCACAGATCTCGCACTATAGCGTGCTTCCGGCTTCGTGACACACCGCGAGAAGACGGGGCCGGTGTAAACTGGTTTTCGTTCTTGCAGGGTTGTCGAGTCGGTGTGCGCAGAGCCACGTTTTGGAAGAAGCCACAGGTTTGAAGTTTGCCAAGTCCGTAACTGAAATTGTGGGCTTCTTTTTTAACTGTCACTTCTTTCTCCCTATCAGTTTCCACATCTGTTTAGTACGTTCTTCTCCCAATATGAGAAACTCTCCTCCATGGTATTCTTTTCGTCTCCAGTTCCACATCCTGTTGGAACAATCTTCTCCACTAAATATCTAATGAAAACACTTACAAAACTCTTTCACTCCACATCTTGTGAGAACACTTTATCCCCCTCCCTCCTGCCACACCCCTCACTTTCTTCCACCTCATCTCTAGTCAGAACACTCTCTTCCACCTCATCTCTAGTCAGAACACTCTCTTCCAGCCCATCTCTAGATAGAACACTCTCTTCCACCCCATCTCTAGTCAGAACACTCTCTTCCACCCCATCTATAACCAGAACACTCTCTTCCACCCCATCTATAACCAGAACACTCTCTTCCACCCCATCTCTAGTCAGAACACTCTCTTCCACCCCATCTCTAGTCAGAACACTCTCTTCCACTCCACGTCAACTCAGGACAATCTCACACTCCATATATAGTTAGGAATTATTTCTCTTCCACTTCGCCTCCACGTCATCTTCTAGTCCAGCCCTGTACAAAACCATCTAAAATCAACAGAACTGGCGAGTGTCAGAACACAGATCAGTCTCGTCTCCATCTGCCTCCACACGACCTCCGCTTAAGCCATAAACATCCAGCACGAACGACTTCGATTCCGTATTCCATCAAACCATTATGCATGCAGTTATATTATTGCGTACATACTTCCTTCCCTCGCTGTAAACCCCCTCAATCACCCCCCCCCCCCAGTGTACGCGGCTGTGCGTGTTCTCACACTGTGCAACAGCTGCAGGATCGGAGAAACCCACATGTGGGAGACAATGAGGTCGGGCTAACATCAAACAAGGCGAAGAAGGGTCTGGAAACAAGGAACGGGATATTTATGCATATTAGCGTCAGATGAATGTGACTGGCGGTATGGCCGCGAATTCTGAACGAGTTCAGGCGAACAATTAGTCACTTAATGTCCAAAATCTACTTTCCACTTCACTTTAAAAAAAAAAAATATATATATATATATATATATATAATCTACAACCGAAAGGATACAATATGCACATAGAGTAGGCCAAACTCCAACAGTGATATAATAGAATATATGGTTGTTCTATGTTGTTTCTCCATCAGTGATATATATATATAATAAACCTTTTCAAGATCAGACAAACGTGACAAGAACAGTGGGGAAAGTGATAAAGACAGAGCTGAAATCAAGTTATAAACCAGAAAAGGTAGAGCTGAAATCAAATCAAAAAACAGAAACGGCAGAGCTGAAATCAAATAAAAAATAAACAGAAAAGACAGAGCTGAAATCACATAAAAAAGAAAAAAAAACAGAAAAAAACAGAGCTCAATTCAAATAAAAAATAGAAGAAGAGGATGAGCTGAAACCAAATTTTAAAAAACAAACAAAAAAGACAGAGTGAAATCAAATTTTAAAAAAGAGAGCTGAAATCAAGTAAAAAAAAAACTACAGAAAAGACAGAACTGAAATCAAATAAAACAAAACAGAAAAGGCAGAGCTGAAATCAAGTTTAAAAAAAAAACAGAAAAGACAGAGTTGAAATCAAATTTTTAAAAAAAACAGAAAAGACAGAGCTGAAATCAATTTTTTTTCAAAGAAAAGACAGAGCTGAAATCAATATTTTTTAAAGAAAAGACGGAGCTGAAATCAATTTTTTTTTTAAAGAAAAGACAGAGATTAAATCAAATTTTTTAAAAAAGGAAAAGACACAGCTGAAATAACATTTTTTTAAAAAAGAAGAAAAGACAGAGCTGAAATCAAGTAAAAAAAAACAACAGAAAAAGCATAGTTAAAATAACATTTTTTTTAAAAAAGAAGAAAAGACAGAGCTGAAATCAAGTAAAAAAAAAACAACAGAAAAAGCATAGTTAAAATCGTTTAAAAAAAACAACAGAAAAGACAGAGCTGAAATCAAATTTAAAAAAAACAGAAAATATAGAGAAGAAATGAATTTTAACAATAAAGAAAAGAAAAACAGAAAAGACAGAGCTGAAATCAAACTTAAAAAGACATAAAAGACAGGGCTGAAACCAAATTTTAAAAAAAACAAGGGAGCTGAAATCAAGTAAAACCAAACAGAAAAGGCAGAGCTGAAATCATGTAAAAAAAAAACAAAACAGAAAAGGCAGAGCTGAAACCAAATTTTAAAAAGAAAACAAAAGACACAGCTGAAATCAAATTAAACAAAAAACAGAAAAGACACAGCTGAAATCAAATTTTAAAAAAAACAGAAAAGACAAAGTTGAAATCAAATAAAAGAACAGAAAAGACAAAATTGAAATCAAATTTTAAAAAAACAGAAAAGACAGAGCTGAAATCAAATAAAATAACAGAAAACACAGAGCTGAAATCAAGTACAAAAAAAAAACAGAAAAAGCAGAGTTGAAATCAAATTTTTAAAAAAACAGAGCTTAAATCTAATTTAAAAACAAAACAGAAAAGCCAGAGCTGAAATCAATTCAAACAAAAAAAAAAAAAAAAGAAAAAACAGTTCTGAAATCAAAATTTAAAAACAAAACAGAAAAGACAGAGCTGAAATCAAGTTAAAGAATAAACAGGAAAGCAAAGTCTACATTTATCCGTTTAGGAGAGAATTTGTTAACAGCTAAGAGAACACGAGTATAAACACTGTGTAAAGTTAGCGGTTTTCCCATATCTATGAGACTTGGATAATAAACAGATGAGACACAAATGGCACTAACAGGGACATGTTTTTGATGAAAGATTGAAAATATACCTTTTATGCCCAGATACACACAAAAAATCGGAAGATTCATATATGAAAACTATTTTAAACTATAAGGAAACGACAAATGACAATTCTCTGAAAGCGTTTAAGAAGACAGTGACAGAAGTCACAGAAGCTGACAATGAATTAAAAAAACTCAACAGGGGGAAAAAAGAAAAAAAGAAAGAAAGAGTGAGAGGGGTTTTTTTTGTTTGGGGGGGGGGGTGATATCTCTAAGGCCTGGCCGAACAGGAAAGGAAGATAAAGAACCAGGTCAGATTCGGAAGTCAAAGAGAGATGCAGAACAAGGAAGAATGATTGCCAACTTCTGCTTACGCTGAACCTAATTGATGGATGTTTCTTTTTCTTACCCCTATTCAAAAGAAGGAAGAAGATCAAGAGGAAGACCAAGAGAAATGATACTGGACAGTCTGACGGGATGGCGTGAGAGGAGATCACCAACTGAGCTGATGGCATGCATGAAGGATCGCGTACTCTGGAGAAGCATAATAGCCAACGCCAGTCGGCACGGCACATGATGATGATTCAAAACATGAATGCTGTTATTAAAACAAGTGACAGTTCTTGCATACTTTACCTCCAGAATTTATCAGTGGCAGAATGGGACGGTCCAGACTGGTCACACTTGGAAATGATGATAGCAGGAAAGCGATGTGTGTCTCGATCTGTTGAATGTGAAATAAGCGATCAGCGCGGTCTGTGAAATACTATGTACTTATAGCTGTGATATGTGAAATACTATGTACTTATAGCTGTGATATGTGAAATGCTATGTACTTATAGCTGTGATATGTGAAATACTATGTACTTATAGCTGTGATATGTGAAATGCTATGTACTTATAGCTGTGACATGTGAAATACTTATAGCTGTGATATGTGAAATACTATGTACTTATAGCTGTGATATGTGAAATACTTATAGCTGTGATATGTGAAATACTATGTACTTATAGCTGTGATATGTGAAATGCTATGTACTTATAGCTGTGACATGTGAAATACTTATAGCTGTGATATGTGAAATACTATGTACTTATAGCTGTGATATGTGAAATACTTATAGCTGTGATATGTGAAATATTATGTACTTATAGCTGTGATATGTGAAATATTATGTACTTCCAGTTGTGATGTGTGGGGAAAAATAAAAAAAAAACTCTGTGTTTCTTGCTGTGATGTGTAATATTGATTGTGTACTAGTAGCTGTGATGTGTGAAATTCTGTATACTTCTAGCTGTGATGTGTGAAATATTGTGTACTTCTAACTGTGATGTGTGAAAAAAAGTATTTTCAGCTTTAGTGTGTGAAATATTGTGTACTTTCAGCTATGATGTATGAAATACTGTGTACTTTCAGCTATGATGTATGAAATATTGTGTACTTTCAGCTATGATGTATGAAATACTGTGTACTTTCAGCTATGATGTATGAAATACTGTGTACTTTCAGCCATGATGTATGAAATACTGTTTTAGTCAAGCATGAGTGTAAAGTTCTGCATGTTTTCAAAATGTCACATTGACCATATGAACAAAATCTAGGAAGCAATTATACAATAAACAGCTGAGATGTCTTTCGGTGACAACCTCGCATGAAATAAGTGTTTCATTTTTACTATCTGTCTACAGATTTCTTAACATGAAATTACTTCCTTTAGCATTTCATTTTTTTTTTTCTAAATTTTAAAGGAAAACGTGCCACTGATTTACAATAGGACATTAAAACGGCAATAAATATAAGGGGTTTGGGGAGGGAGAATCAACAGCCAATGTAGGCTGCACAGACTTCGAAGTTTTCGCGTTGTGTTTCCCTCCCCCGTTATTTTATAGTCTAGGCATGCTCTGCAGCCAACAGTGCGCCTGGAGCTCCAGCTGTTGCCAGACAATCTCCTCCAAGCAGTCGGCCAGGGAACCTGAAATTAATTTATTGGCGAGGTATTGAGATAAGCGTTCGATTCATTTCTGTGCTGGATGTGAAGTGATCACGTGGCCTCCAGTAAACCAGGTTACCCGCTCGCTGTATTAATAAATGAAAACTTGTATACCTCGTGTTTAAAAACATGCTGGACGAGAAGAACAGAGGGTAGGGCAGATTCCTACCTCCCCTTTCTTTCCCCCCCCCCCCCACCCCCTTCCAAAATGGAGGTTCCTCGAGAGCCCTCGATGACTTTCAGTATCCCAAGCTGAATGAGACAGTGACCAGCAACCGTGTCAGGGTGTGCCAACCATACCCGGTTAAGAATTAGTGTCTCTGCGCACTTCCGGGTAGGAAACGTCATCATCATCATCATCATCGTCATGAGAAGGCAGCTCTGTTTTGTACAACAATATTCTGTCAATGATGAATTCCATTTTTTTTTTCTCTTTCTAGAAGAAAGGAAAAAAAAAAGGGAAGGAAGAAGCTACGGCAAAGAAAACATAAGATGGAGAACAAAGGAAGAAAAGACAATAGAACAGGAGGTAGAAATAAGGAGGAGGGTTAAATGCACAAAAAGAAAAAGGCAGACGAGGAGTTCGTGGATGAAAGAAAGAAAGAAACGAAAGAAGGAAAACAAAGAAAGCAAGAAAAGAAAGAAACAAAGGAAGAAACAAAGAAAGATAGAAACAAAGGATGAAAGAGAAAGAAAGAAAGAGACAGACAGACAGAAAGAAAGACAGACAGAAACAAAGGACGGGAGAAAAAGAAAGAAAGAAAGAATGAACATCAGAGACAAAGGCGACTCATAAATCCAAGACAATGGAAAGGACAAAAATAATCTAATATGAATCCGCAATATGTCGCCACCTCTAAATGCCTTCTTGTTCCATTACCCACCGGATCAATATCCTTCTGTTGTCTTAATGACCACTCTAACATGCCAGCATCGTCTGTGACAGCAGCGGTAGGCGTCCAGGAACGACTCGGAATTTAAACCTTACATTTATCTGCAACAGCTTGCGGATGAAAGCAGGGAGCAATAAAACCAGAATATCCCGACCTGAACCAATAACTGGCCCCTGCTTCCAGGTATAGTTTTTACAGCGGAAGAAAGAAATGGAATTCTCTTGGAACTGTAAAGGGCCAAAGGAAAAAAAAATCTTCATAACCTGTTTTATTAGATTTTTTTTTTTCCCTTACTGATCTGCTCGTGCACGTTATTAGTTTGCTTTTTTTTTTTTACTTTACGAAATGGGCCGTATCATCCTTCGCCTGGAGGCGTTGAGAAAACTTGGGGGGGGGGGTGGTTTTTTGGGAGGGAGGGGCTAGAGGTACGGCCTAAGGAGATAGTAGGGGGCTCACCTAGGCAAGAGTGGGGTAAAAAAAAAAGGCAAAGGACAGGTGTTTGTGGAAAACCTTGGTGGAAGCACCATGTGCCCCTTGTACATTTAAGGTTCAGAGAGAGTGGAGGGGGGGGGGGGTGGAAAGAGAGAGAGAGATAAAGAGAAAGAGAGAGAGAGAGAAAAGAGAGAAAGAGAGATACAGAAAGACGGAGGGATACGGCCTGGAAGACAAGAGGAAAGAGTTTGGGAGTCATTCACTTTAGTCTGCGGCGTTCTTTTGGGGATTAAGAGCTGGCTTTGTCTTAGACCAAGCGACCCGAACAATGAAAGTGAAGACGTTTAATATAAAACATATTGCCTTTTTTTTTAAACTTTCGGTCTGTTTTTTTTGTTTTTGTGTGTGACAACTAACTTTTTCTTAAGGTTCTTCCATATTTAGAATGCCTGGAGTTAGTATACTTTTGTAGGTTTGTAGCTCTATGAGAACTGGTTTCATCATAATCGTGAGAACTGAATTTAGGGCTCTTCTGAAGCGCTTAGTGCAATGGTAAATTATACGGGCATCGTGGAGCCAGCTGTACAGTCAACCACAGACAGGGTTTTTTTTCTTCTTTCAGCATTAGCCATTTTATAGTTCAGTAAAGATTAAACAGTTAAGTAAAGAAGTATATTTTCAATTTCTTTTTCTTCGTCATTTTTGCTGGGTTACACAAAGCTTAAACAATGTTACATGTGTGAGTACTGGAATGAGGGCGATAGATGTTTAGCCCCCCTGTAACTGCAGCTGAAGGTTTTTAGCCCCCCCCCCCTGTAATTGCAGCTTTTTAGTTCCCCTGTAACTGCAGCTCGAGGTTTTTAGCCCCCCCTCCCCCCCCCCGACTGTAACTGCAGCTTTTTAGTCCCCCTATAACTGCAGCTGGAGGTTTTTAGCCCTCATGTGACTGCAGCTTTTTAGTTCCCCTGTAACTGCAGCTCGAGGTTTTTAGTCCCCCTGTAACTGCAGCTAGAGGTTTTTAGTCCTCATGTGACTGCAGCTTTTTAGTCCCCCTGTAACTGCAGCTCGAGGTTTTTAGCCCCTCTGTAACTGCAGCTTTGTAGTCCCCCTGTAACTGCAGCTCGAGGTTTTTAGCCCCTATGTGACTGCAGCTTTTTAGTCCCCCTGTAACTGCAGCTCGAGGTTTTTAGCCCTCATGTGACTGCAGCTTTTTAGTTCCCCTGTAACTGCAGCTCGAGGTTTTTAGTCCCCCTGTAACTGCAGCTAGAGGTTTTTAGTCCTCATGTGACTGCAGCTTTTTAGTCCCCCTGTAACTGCAGCTCGAGGTTTTTAGCCCCTCTGTAACTGCAGCTTTGTAGTCCCCCTGTAACTGCAGCTCGAGGTTTTTAGCCCTCATGTGACTGCAGCTTTTTAGTCCCCCTGTAACTGCAGCTCGAGGTTTTTAGTCCTCATGTGACTGCAGCTTTTTAGTCCCCCTGTAACTGCAGCTCGAGGTTTTTAGCCCCCATGTGACTGCAGCTTTTTAGTCCCCCTGTAACTGCAGCTCGAGGTTTTTAGCCCCCATGTGACTGCAGCTTTTTAGTCCCCCTGTAACTGCAGCTCGAGGTTTTTAGCCCCCCATGTGACTGCAGCTTTTTAGTTCCCCTGTAACTGCAGCTCGAGGTTTTTAGTCCCCCTGTAACTACAGCTCGAGGTTTTTAGCCCCCATGTGACTGCAGCTTTTTAGTTCCCCTGTAACTGCAGCTCGAGGTTTTTAGCCCCTCTGTAACTGCAGCTTTGTAGTCCCCCTGTAACTGCAGCTCGAGGTTTTTAGCCCCTATGTGACTGCAGCTTTTTAGTCCCCCTGTAACTGCAGCTCGAGGTTTTTAGTCCTCATGTGACTGCAGCTTTTTAGTCCCCCTGTAACTGCAGCTCGAGGTTTTTAGCCCCCATGTGACTGCAGCTTTTTAGTCCCCCTGTAACTGCAGCTCGAGGTTTTTAGCCCCCATGTGACTGCAGCTTTTTAGTCCCCCTGTAACTGCAGCTCGAGGTTTTTAGCCCCCCATGTGACTGCAGCTTTTTAGTTCCCCTGTAACTGCAGCTCGAGGTTTTTAGTCCCCCTGTAACTACAGCTCGAGGTTTTTAGCCCCCATGTGACTGCAGCTTTTTAGTTCCCCTGTAACTGCAGCTCGAGGTTTTTAGTCCCCCTGTAACTACAGCTCGAGGTTTTTAGCCCCCATGTGACTGCAGCTTTTTAGTTCCCCTGTAATTACAGCTCGAGGTTTTTGGTCAACTTGTAACTACAGCTTAAGGTTTTTGCAACCTTCTTCTCGGTCGTCGTTCGGCAGATATCGACACTCATCTCTCTCACAAATGCGGGCTGTTCGTCTCAGGTTTTCAGCATCAGAGATTCTTCTTGTAGGGGGCTGGGGTCTAGCGAGGTCCTCTGCGTGAACGATTTGTGTAGCTGGTAACTCTGAAGGATGTGATGTGGAGTCTGTTGTTCTTTGCCGCAGCCACATAGATCTGTTGTGTCAATTTTCAGTTTCTGGTTTCTTTACAGAAAAACACGGCCGTCGTTTTCATTGTAGAGTACATTATCGAGGGCTCCTTTTGAAGTCCAGACTGCAGCCAAGAAGCCAGGCCACGTGGACCAAGTACAGCCTTACTAAGTTCTCTAAACATCACGTGCGGCCTTGTTACATTTTACGCGGTCTAAGTACCTCTACCCTGACAAACTGTCGTTCTTCTGCTGTGACATTTAGTCAGTCCGTTCACATATTGTTCTCATGTCATCATTTCAAGCATAGGAATGGAAACTGAGACTGTTTCAGCGGCAATGGAATGGTTAGTTGCTCACGATGTGGTTAATGGTGTCATTGTGACGGATTCACAGAGTATGCTTCGTAAGATTGAGAAGGAACTGCTTCGAAAAGAATGGGTTCAACTGTTAAGCCAGTCAGCCGTGACAAGCCTAACGTGGCTTTACTGTCCAGGGCTTGCGGGAGTACATGGCAATGATAGGGCTGGATAGGGTAAAATAAATGGCAGACTGACAATGGACAAGGGGGACATTACTAAATCTGTATTGGACAGACTGCTGGAAAATGAAGAGCGGGAATAGAAGAACAATGTAGATCTGAAGAGACTGCTTGGACAATTTAAAGATGCTGGCAGGAAATCAACTGTGTGGCAGACAACGCATCGTAAACAACCAACATTTGACAGGAACTTTTAGCAGACATTCTCTTGGATGGAGGCTGCGGCATGCGGCGGGGCATATACGGGGTTGTCCCGAATGCAGTGATGCCGAAGTCTGAATTATGAACCTTTGAACTTTTAAACATACTGTTCTCTCGGTTTCCATCCCTTTCTTTTCCTTTTCTCTCTGAAAATTTCACCGATCATCGGGCTCTCCTTATCTTCTCATGACAAGCTAACGGCGATCATCGGGCTCTCCTTATCTTCTCATGACAAGCTAACGGCGATCATCGGGCTCTCCTTATCTTCTCATGACAAGCTAACGGTTTTAAATGGTTTTTGCTGTTCTGCAAATTTTCTGAGAACTTTTTATTTCCGAACACCTAGAAGATTCCATCTTTCTCCATAAGAACATCTATATTTCTTCCAGATTATTTTCTTCTTTTCATCTGTTTGTTTATTATCCTTATTAGAAAAGGAACAAAAAAATAAGAACTATAGGATATGTTTTCTTTTCTCCTTCCAGAAAACATAAGAAATGTCATGAAAAGTATCATGGAAACTCCAACCACATGTCTTAGCCTCACGCTAAGAAACGAAATTAGATGCTTTAGCCTCGCGCTAAAAAACGAAATTAGATGCCTTAGCCACGAGCTAAGAAACGAAATTAGACGCCTCAGTCTCGCGCTAAGAAACGAAATTAGATGCCTTAGCCACGAGCTAAGAAACGAAATTAGATGCCTTAGCCACGCGCTAAGAAACGAAATTAGACGCCTCAGTCTCGCGCTAAGAAACGAAATTAGATGCCTTAGCCACGAGCTAAGAAACGAAATTGGAACAAGTTTGAAAGAATAGGGAGAAAAAAAGGGAAAGAGGGAAGGAGCGAGAGAGGGGGTGGCAGAGAGAGAGAGAGAGAAGGGACATAAGAAGGAAGCGATAGGAGGTACTAAACAACTTAATGAAGTTAATCCTCAGAAAACAGTTGACAGAATACCTTAATCTTGATGTCAGAGTGAGGAACAACAGGAATAATTCCAAATTTCACATCTTGGACTTGAATTATGTGATTTAGTATGATTTCAAACGTTACGCACTTGCATTCTTTCTGTACGCTATAAAACGCCTTATACTTGCATCGTTTGATTTAAAACGTCGAGTACTTTCAGCCTTTCTGTTTAATTTACAACGTCATGTACTTTTATTGTCCCTGTTTAATTTACAACGTCATGTACTTTTATTGTCCCCGCTTAATTTAAAACGTCATGTACTTTTATTGTCCCCGCTTAATTTAAAACGTCATGTACTTTTATTGTCCCCGCTTAATTTAAAACGTCATGTACTTTTATTGTCCCCGCTTAATTTAAAACGTCATGTACTTTTATTGTCCCCGCTTAATTTAAAACGTCATGTACTTTTATTGTCCCCGCTTAATTTAAAACGTCATGTACTTTTATTGTCCCTGTTAAGTTTAAAACGTCACGTACTTTCATTGTTCCTGTTAGGTTTAAAACGTCGTGTACTGTTATTGTCCCTGTTTGGTTTAAACAATCACAATTTCTGTATGTGTTTAAGATTAGGACACCGCTTATCCTCAGGTTTGTTTGAAGCGACTTCAAGAGAGCGAAGCTGCTTCCTGCGACTATGAACTTCAGTCGCCTAATTTCCGGACTCACTCCCGGATCTAGGCCACGTGGCCCTGTCCGCTGAAGTAATTAACCATAGCGTACCACTCCCCTCCCCCCCCCCCCCCCCACGCCAAGCCGCGCAACGGGCAAATAACTCTCCCTTCTCTTTGATAATGGCAGAAGATTGGAATTACTCCGACATAAAGAGGAATGACGTTTTTTTTTTGATTCATTATTATGTCTGGAAAGAGGCATGAAATGATCCAAGAGTAGATAACTGGATGTTTGAGTCGAAAGCAAGGCACGGGCTCTCCAGCAACTGACATCATGTTAGTAGTCAGCCAGAAGCAGAACTCTTTTCTGCTGCATCCAAACTTCGTGCGGACCTCAGGTTTTACACATTTAATGAAAATTTATAAACATAAATCGTAAAAACGGTCGGCGCCTACTTAATGCCGTAAATTAAGACCAGTTTGTGGAGGGGTCGACCATAAAGTCAGTCTGGCCGTAAGTCGATTGGGCCGTAAGTCGATCTGGCTGTAAGTCGATCTGGCTGTAAGTCGATTTGGCCGTAAGCCGATTTGGCCGTATGTCGGTCGTTACTGGGATAAGTCAGATACTAAGTGCAGCTGACTACTATAACATGTTACAAGATGACAGGACATATTTACCGTCGCTTTAAAATAGTAACAGAATGCAAATCAGTACAGTGACTGTGTGGTAATTAATTGTACAATATTGATTACAGTACACTGCATAAAGAATTTTACTGTCATATCTTTTAAATGACACACACAAAACGTACATACACCCACATACACCCACATATACCCACATGCATACATGCTGTGCTTACCACACGATGCACCGTGCTTGTACCAGGTTCGCTTCTCTTGTGAATTTATGGCGTGTATTAAGCAGCAAATGTTTCTGAGTTTATCGCAAAGCGAATCACAATACATTAAACAGTCTCATGGGACCTCGGCTGTAAGTGCGAACGGTCGTAAGTCGGTCGGCCGTAAATCGGCACATGACTATTTATATCGTTTTCCGAAGCAAAGACTGAACGAACGAACACACAGACTAGTTTCGAAGAGCTTAGAACCGGGCACGCAGGCCCAATGATGGGAGAG
The DNA here is from genome assembly GCA_009760885.1 of Achatina immaculata. Taxonomy (NCBI): domain Eukaryota; kingdom Metazoa; phylum Mollusca; class Gastropoda; order Stylommatophora; family Achatinidae; genus Lissachatina; species Lissachatina immaculata. The sequence goes on from CM019716.1 coordinate 76,400,275, forward strand.
CTAGCTTGGACGAAGATTACCGATAACTTGGCGTAAACATTCTTGGAGGAACCACGACTTAATTTACGACCATAATGATTTTAAACAACAAAATTGTCTTTAAGATAAGCAGTACCATTTATATAATAATGAGGTTTATGGGAAGGGGAGAAAATTGGGGCTGCGGAGAAGACTTTAACACAGAAAAGACGGGCCCCGAACATAAAACAGTTTGAGAATCCTTGTTTTTAGAAGCCAACTTATACATTTGGTGGCTTATTGGCAAGGAGAACACTTGTAATTCTGTACTGGAAAGTTTTCCATGCAGCCTCGTCTCTCTTGGAGTTTTAGAAATCTTTGAGTGGATGTAGAATCTGCCATACCAGATCTAATCAGTATGTGTGTCAAAGGTCAAGGGGAAGGCTTTTATTCACAAGGAAGTTAATTGTTTGGACTGGTGTGCCGTACAAGTCACATCGTGCGACGCAGTGCCACAAAAAGCTGCCTTCTTCGAAAAATCTTCTTCTTCTTCTTCGTCATTTCATTCATTCTTCGTCTTTTTCTCATTATAATCTTACTACTTTTCCTAAATTAAACCACCAATACTTAAACCACTACAGCACCCATCATTAATTACTACTATCACATCAGCAACTGTAATCAAAATCTTAAATTTTGTTGCGAACTGTTGTAACACGGGGCAAGTTCCATGCCTGCCTGCTTGCCTGTCTGCTTGTCTGTCTGTTGCCCTGCCTGCTTGCCTGTCCACAACTCTCTGTTCCGACTGCTCAGTATAAGCTGTACTGGCGTTCTCTATTCGCGCCATCTTGTTTGTCTGTTCAGCTATCTATCTATCTATCTATCTATCTATCTATCTATCTATCTATCTATCTATATCTATCTATCTATCTATCTATCTATCTATCTACCTCGATCTCTTTTGCCTCCCGTCTTTCCAATGGGTCACAACGTATTCTACCTTGCCTCGCTGTAGAACGTGCTCTATGAATTTGGATTGGCCTTTTCTGACTTTTGTTACTGTGTGTCGCATCTCTCGAAGTCTCTCAGAACTTCCTCAGAACAAAGTAACTAGGATCTTTTATGCATCACAGCCGTCTTACACGAAAAAGAGCCATAATACTAGAATCTTCTTCGTCCAGTCTAAGATTCATCTGGTGTCGTACGACAGTCAGCAATGCTTTGTCTCACCCACTGCTTTGTCAGACCCACTGCTTTGTCAGACCCACTGCTCTGTCAGACCCACTGCTTTGTCAGACCCACTGTTCTGTCAGACCCACTGCTTTGTCAGACCCACTGTTCTGTCAGACCCACTGCTTTGTCAGACCCACTGTTCTGTCAGATCCACTGTTCTGTCAGACCCACTGCTTTGTCAGACCCACTGTTTTATCAGACCCACTGCTTCGTGATCGGATCGGGAGAGTCAACGGCTGCAGGTGCGAGACCTGGAGGAAAAATTCCGCAGCGAAAGACCCTTAACCCATTTGGTGGAGACAGTCTTTAGTTTATCCATCTACTGCCAAGCGCCGTAACTCTGCTAGATTTTTCAGTTGTGTGGCCTCTGGTTGTAGTAGTAGTAGTAGTAGTAGTAGTAGAAGTAGTAGTAGTAGCAGTAGTAGTAGTAACCGCTAAAACAATTAATACTGGCGACTTTATTACTGTTTATTACCACTTCTACCACACCAATTCTACAGCATATTACTAATGTCACCATCACTGACATCATTTCTTCTATTAAGACTACTACTGCTGCTACTACTGCTGCTACTACTACTGCTACTATTACTGCTGCTGCTACTACAACTATCGATAATAAGAAAAGAGTTGAACTTTTTGAAAGAGATGTGATTTCCTTGCCTGTTAAGTGATATGAGAAAACATCACATCCACTCAAATAAAACATCACATCCACTCACATAAAACATCACATCCACTCACATAAAACATCACATTCACTCACAGAAAACATCACATCCAGAAAACATCACATCCAGAAAACATCACATCCACTCACATAAAACATCACATCCACTCACATAAAACATCACATTCACTCACATAAAACATCACATCAACTCGCATAAAACATCACATCAACTCGCACAAAACATCACATCCAGAAAACATCACATCCACTCACATAAAACATCACATCCACTCACATAAAACATCACATCCACTCGCATAAAACATCACATCCAGAAAACATCACATCCAGAAAACATCACATCCAGAAAACATCACATCCACTCACATAAAACATCACATCCAGAAAACATCACATCCACTCACATAAAACATCACATCCACTCACATAAAACATCACATTCACTCACATAAAACATCACATCAATTCGCATAAAACATCACATCAACTCGCATAAAACATCACATCCAGAAAACATCACATCCACTCACATAAAACATCACATCCACTCACATAAAACATCACATCCACTCGCATAAAACATCACATCCAGAAAACATCACATCCACTCTAAGAATAAACTCATGAACACAATTAACTAGGACCGGCTCTTTCACCTCCCCCCTCCACCATCCCCCCACCCCACGACCCAATAACTAGATAAATGAGATATCCGCTGTTTCGTGAAATCAGCGATAACTGGAAGCTTGTTTCTAAATACAACAGGCTGTCCCATCAGCTGTTGTAAGAATAAAGAACACTGAACAATAGTCACATAAAGAGGAGATACGTATAAAATGAATAATGTAATATTTCTTAATCTGGGATCCATGCACGCCTAGCCAGTCCACAGAAGGTTTTGTGGGGCCCATGGACCAGCAAATGGATAGGACTCGATTAGGGTTCTATTTACTGCATTATTTTAATGAAGGGCCCACGGATGTTCTCACACCGGAAACAGGGTCCACAGCTAAAATAAAGTTTAAGAATCACTGGAATAAATAGTTTCTTTTTAAAGCATATTTTAGCTGTAGTGTTTATTTGTATGCGCTAATACGTACCAGAGCTCTTTTGTGGTATATGTCTGCGCATACTCTGGTCTTTTATTATGTCATTATCACAGACATTTTCTATCTTTTCTTCTCTAATAATCTACGACCTCTTGTCTTTGTTTGCTTTTTTTTTTTTTTTTGCTTTTCGATGAAGGCTAAAGCCGAAATAATAGACTGTTTGCCAAAATTGTTTGTCAAACTGATAAGAAAGTTTCTGTCCAAGCATGCCGCTGAAGGAGCCAGGTACCCATTTTTTACTGTTTCTCAAACAGAAGCGCCACTGCCACCCGCACTGAACTTCGTGCTGCCTCCACAATCTGAACTTCGTGCTGCCTCCACAATCTGAACTTCGTGCTGCCTCCACAATCTGGACTTCGTGCTGCCTCCACAATCTGGACTTCGTGCTGCCTCCACAATCTGGACTTCGTGCTGCCTCCACAATCTGAACTTCGTGCTGCCTCCACAATCTGGACTTCGTGCTGCCTCCACAATCTGAACTTCGTGCTGCCTCCACAATCTGAACTTCGTGCTGCCTCCACAATCTGGACTTCGTGCTGCCTCCACAATCTGGACTTCGTGCTGCCTCCACAATCTGAACTTCGTGCTGCCTCCACAATCTGAACTTCGTGCTGCCTCCACAATCTGGACTTCGTGCTGCCTCCACAATCTGAACTTCGCGCTGCCTCCACAATCTGAACTTCGCGGTACCTCCACCATCTGAACTTCTTTCTTGTGATCAGAATTTAAAATGCCACGCAGAATAAAACTGAAGTTGACGTCTGAAAATTATGGAGAGAGATGAGAACAAGAAAGAAAGAAAGAAAGAAAGAAAAAAGAAAGAAAGAAAGATTTACTGAAGTTCAGGCTAAGAAGAAGTAGAGGCAGAATGAGAAGAAGGAGAAGAAGAGAAAAAAGAAGAAGAAGAGTATCAACAAAGACAAGACAAGGAGTAAAAGGAAGAACAGAAACAACGAAGACAATATCTACAGGATACAACGAACACGTAATTGTATTTTTTTTTATATAACCAACAAACACGAGGACATATTACAACACTTTCGTCCTCTACAAATGTTCACATGAGCTGACAATGAAAACTATCTTTGTGCTCGAGAGTCGACTCCCCACAAAATGTGTCGGATATTTGTTGATTCAGGCACGATGCCATTATCGAACTGTTCGGAGCTTCGGTTACTAAGCTGACAAAATATTGCGATCGCAGGCACGATTCTGGTATCGAACGGCTCGTAGTAAGAGCCAGGCCAGACTCGATTGTAATCCGAGCAGATACGCCCATTGTGCGCCTGCAGTCGGTTTCACAAGAGAAGAACAAAGCTTTTCGTCTTCCACTTCTTTCTTCTCACATAAATGTCCATGTATCTTTTTTTTCCACTTATAGGCAATGCGTTGACAGAAAAAAGGCAGAAACAAGGAAATGAAAGCAGCTGGGGAGGGAAACAGAATACTGATAGAGAAGAAGGTTGCCGTGTTTCTACAGACATCTAAGACCTACAAGACACTAAAATGGGTCCTAGCAACATAAATGGAAAACTGTGGGCAAAACATGAAGAACTCCTGCTGTCGATGAGACTCATGGAGGCTACCGGTCACCTTGTGAACAAGCCTTGCGGAAGAAGAAGAAGACAAAGAAGAAGAAGCTAAAACGTAAGAAAATAACCAGGAAAAAAGTAGAATGTTCAGAGTTTTTTCTCGCTTAGCATCATCATCATCATCATAAGATTCTTATTCTGTCTCCAGACTTACTGTCAGAGACGTCTCTTCATTAAATATTACAGCTCTCTGGCTGGCCCGCTCGTCTTGAAACATTGCTCTCCAAAGTAAGACTTCACTTGTTGCTATCCCACAGCCTCACACGCCCTGCAGTTGTCGATCATCAAGGAAGTATTTCCGGTATCTGGACTAAACTGTCTCATCATGTCACGTGGCTCGGAGATCCACTGTGCTCATTTCAGAGACAGGCAGTCCTGGGATACCACTGAGTGAGTTTCAGAAAACTGGATCAAGTCTACTTTCTGTCTCTAATAGGCATTTTGAAATTGCTATACCGAGCCTAACTTATTATACGGAAGTGAATCATGGACAATGGGTAGGTCGACACAAAGTTCATTGGAGGCAGTAGAATGTAGTGTAGCAAGAGAATTTGAGAATTCCCTGGACAGTAAAGACTGCTAATGAAGAATATATGAGAAGAGCTGGAGAGACAAACAACAAAAAAAAACTTATCAAAAAAAAATACGTGAGACAGTGCACTTTCACGGAACATGAAATGAGAAGAGAGGGCACAGAAAATATTGCAACAACAGGAAAAAGAGAGGGAATAAGAGCCAGGGGAAGGCCAAGAGAAAATGATACTGGGTAGTTTTACGAGAAGGTGCGAGCGAAAATCACCAAACGAACTGATGGCTTGTCGGCAGGCATAGTACATGATGATGATGATGATGATGAATTTTACAATTTATTGTAGATACTTTTGGTTTCCGTGTTAAGATATCCAGTGATTGTATACTTCATGTTTCTGTGTTGGATAGTTAAACTGTTTGATTTTGATACTGGCTGACTGAATTGCTCTACTTTATACTGCACGGTTAAAATACAACATTTTTTACTGGACGAGCAGTCATAATGAAGAACTATCAATGCTGTCTATACAACAGCTCACAGTCATGGCACAGCACTAAGTTCAACAGCTCGGCACACAGAACCGACCTACATCTTGAGAGCAATGCCGACGCTGTTGCTCACTTGACACTGGAGTTCGTGCTGAGGGCGACGCTGCCTGGTTTCGCCTAAAGTGGCGTCATCTCTGGGTGGGTGGTTCATCATCAAGAACTAATACGAGTGACCGCCGATGAACATTCTGTGCGATATTCCCTGGCACAGGCGCTGGTGGGCCGATTAAAGGAGTGTCTCGTTAGCTATGGCACGAGAACGTAGTCAAAGTCCAACTCATACTGAAACTGGCTAGTTAAATTGCTCCATTTTATTACTATGTTAGTAAATTATTCTCTTTTGATACTGAGTAGTTACATTACTTAATTTTGCTACTATGTGCTTCAATTACTTCATTTGGGTACTTGTTTCGAAAATGATGGCTGTTCTTAAAATGGAAATGTATTCTTCTATGGAAATGTATAGCTTTGAGTTGTTGCCTATGGAGATGTATAGCTTTGTGTTGTTAACTGGAAATGTATAGCTTTGTGTTGTTGCCTGTGGAAATGTATAGCTTTGTGTTGTTGCCTGTGGAAATGTATAGCTTTGTGTTGTTGCCTGTAGAAATGTATAGCTTTGTATTGTTGCCTGTGGAAATGTATAGCTTTGTGTTGTCATGCGGAACCAACAATGTGGCTATCAGGTCAGCGGTTCTCCGATAACCACCCTTGGTTTATGACGGTAAGCACAAAAAAAGTGATCACAGAGCAATCAAGTCACCACGTCACGGAGCCGTCATGTCGTTACGTCACGGGATCATCAAGTCACCACGACACGGAGTCATAAAGTCACCACCCAACGGATTAATCAAGTCATCACATCACGGAGTCATCATGTCGTTACGTCACGGAGTCATCAAGTCAAAACGTCACAGAGTCATAAAGTCACAACGCAACGGATTAATCAAGTCATCACATCACGGAGTCATCATGTCGTTACGTCACGGAGTCATCAAGTCAAAACGTCACAGAGTCATAAAGTCACAACGCAACGGATTAATCACATGGAGCCATCAGTTCGCCACGTCAAGGCGTAACTGAAAATATAAGTCAAGTGTGACCGATAAGGTAGTAACTATGCTGAAACTTGGCAGTTTCATGTGCACCATTGTCGGAGGTAAGTATGGTTGCAATGGAACAGCCATCCTTCCCCCTCCCCCCTCCACCAAATGTAATGCATTCATTGCTACAGCAGAGCACTAGATCAAGCTAGAATGTATAAACTAGGAAAAACGTAGGAGCAGCTTTATTACTTAACGACTACAAAGTTGTGACGTTTCGGCGTAAGCCTTAATCATACAAAAACATACAGGACGAAGAAATAGAGAGAGGAGATAAATTATAGATTCACATGAATACTATATTTAAAAAATAAATAAATAAAATAAAATGAATAGAGCACTTAGCTATAACTTGTAAGAAGATGTGGCTTGTCCGATGGTGTGTCAGAAATGGGCAAGTAGAGCGTAGAGACTGTTTAAATGGAGACCTGTGATGTGTGGTCGGTAGGTCGTAACTGGGGGATGGGGGTGGGGTGGGGAAACCGTGGAGGGGAGAAAGAGTGATACAATGTTAACCTAGCCAGGAGAAGGCGAAACAGATGATTATAGTTAGGGTAGAGGGGTTGTAATGTGATGCTGTGAGGAGGTTCTGAACTATATGTAACAAGTGAGAAGGGAGTGGAGCTTGGTGGAGAAGGAATTGTTGAAGAGGAGAATGTTAGGTGTAGCTGAATAGCGAGTTTAACCCGTGTGGTTCTAGCGTCCCATAATCCTGAATGTAACGGTTCTCAAGCGCTAGGCGATATCGTACAGATATTTCTGCATGCGGTCCTCTAATCTGAGGCCAGTCTCACCAATATACGTTATCCTGCATCTTTTCCATACGATGACATATATCACATTACGGGACTCGCATGTGAATCCCTCATGAAGAGTGAGGATAGTTTTGGAAAAGATGATCGTTTTCGTTTCCCAGGCTACAGGTCAGGTAACCCAACGGGGGCGGTTACATTTTCTGGTGCCAACGTATGTACGGCTCCGCTTCAAGTGGCTTGGACGAGGATGTCCTTAAGGTTTGGCTCACGTTTGTATGCTAATAGGAATGGCTTGTCAACTTCTTGATGTTATACATCTATCTATAGTCTTGTCTTCTTCGTTGTGTTTTCCTTCAGTTATGATGTTCATTATTGTACTTGTATTATGCGTCTTAGTAAGGTCAAGGTAACCTTTCTATGCCACGGAACACCTGTGGAATATTTTGTTATTTTTGCTGGACGAGTGCTGCGTGCTCAGCACCTCGCCTGGCCGCCTTTTCCTTCCACAACTCTAAAAAAAGCCAGCTCGGGCGCCGTCGGCTGGACTGGAACCCCCGATCTTCGCCATGAGAGGCCAGTGCACTAACCACTTTGCAACTCAGACGACCACGTGTCTTAGCATGGCCAGGAAATAACTGGTTTCGTTCTGATGTTTATTTTATTTCACTGACTTTTTTTACTTTCTTTTCCAGTTATAAATTCAATTCAATTGCCGTGCCGCGTAGCGTAGGCGATCATTTCTCCCCACAGCTCCCTGTCTTTTGACTTGATTATGAGATCCGCCGGTGACTTTCTTCCTAGCCACACTGACAGCCCATCCAGTAACTTCTCTCTCTCTCTCTCTCTCTGTTTTCCTCTGTCTCTTCTTCCTTCAGTTTTTCCAGTTGCCACAGTGAGTTCCAGTTTTCCTCTTCCCAGGAAATGTCCTATAAATCTCGCTTGTCTGCATCTGATCTTTGCTATAATTTGCTTTTTAACTCCAACCTCTCTTAAAACTTCTTCACTGGTTTTCTTGGCTGTCCATGGTACCTTCAACATCCTTCTTATAAACCACATCTCCATGGCCTCCATTTCTCGCTGTGCCCTCTCATTCATAGAACATGCTTCACATCCATAAAACAAAATTGGCTCGATGTAACATTTAAGTGCTCGGAATCTTGTTTCCATTGATACGGATCTGTTGCACAAGATGTTTCTCATTTTCTGGAATGCTGACTTGGCCTGAGCACGTCTGCTTTTTATTTCGTTGTGACATTTCCCATCAGTTGTTAGTCTATTCAGACTCTAATCAGTTATAAATAATCTTGCATTTGTTTTTCACCCATGAAATATGCCCCATTTTCTTTATATCAAACACATCTACATCTTCATTTTTTCTTCCTGACTGCCAAATTTCTGTGTCTACACAACACTGTGGAGTTAATGCATCATTTCACACTTCATATTTCCTCACATCTTCTGCTCTACTTCTCTGCATTACTATTTCTTAATAAATGAAAACAGTTGCACATTTTTTGCACATGTGTGTTTAAAATATTTACAAGTTACTACTTAATTTATGAAAGAAAGAAAGAAAGATTGAAAGAAAGAAAGAAAGAAAGAAAAGGAGTAGATTTACTGACGTTCAGGTTATGAAAAAGAAGAGTGTTAACTGTGGATGTTGGACGTTTGTGATCACCAGCGTCTCAAGCTGAAATAAAAGGGATCCACTTTACTTACATTTTGAGAACCTCTGGCTTTGAATTTCATGGAATTTTTTTTTCTTTTTAAGCGACAAAATAAATCTCTGATACTGCACCCGGGGGTGGAGCAACAAGAAAGCGTACAAGTAAATGAAGCTGTAGCCTGACATAATCGGGAGACAATGCCTTGTCACCAGTAAAAATATTGTGTGATTCCCGAGATAGACAGACAGGCAGACATACAAACACAGACAGACAGACAGACGGGTGCAATTATTCTTTAGGCTGAACGGGCTTAAGTCTAGGGGCCCAGAAAGGAAGGGGCCCGATGTCAATCAATTAAAAAAAAACTCTGTAAATACAGATTATTACTTATGAATTTTATATTTGGAGATGAACGGTGTAACCTGAGGGGGCCAAGGCCCTTATTAACTTTACCCTAGGGGCCCGGGCGGTGATTAATCCATACATGCATACATACATACACACATATACATGCATGCATACATACACACATACTGTAAAGGTTTATATCAACATTTGTTCTCCCTATCCCTTCCTGCCAGTCTTTACTCACAGACAAACACACACACATACACACATGCTTCAACATGTTCACACCGTCAACATGTAATTTTGTTTTAAATAAATTCACAGCCTGTATCTACACTTCGTGTTTGGTCACCCCCCCCCCCCCCCCAACTCAACCGAATGCTTAAAACTTTGTATTCAGTTTTGGGGAATGTGAAAATTGTGCACCTGACCTTCCACCCGGACTTGTACCTGTGTTTTTCTTTTTTTTTCCTTGTCAACTATCCGACTCTAAATCTTTCATCCGTGCTACATTTTAGCTGCTACTACTCCTTTTCCTCCTCTTCCAAACATTAACTTCACACTTAATCCAGCTTCACTGACTCCGATTCATGCTATATGACTCTTGACTCAGCTCACTGAATCAACTACAAATTCACCATTCTGAGTCAACTCCCTGGCTCTGACTCTTATCTCCATGACTCTGACTTCAGTTCCAAGACTCCAACTCCAGTTTCATGATTCCAATTTCAGTTCCAAGACTCTGACCTCAGTTTCAAGACCTTGACTTTAGTTCCAAGACTCTGACTTCAGTTCTAAGACTCTGACTTCAGTTCTAAGACTCTGACTTCAGTTCTAAGACTCTGACTTCAGTTCTAAGACTCTGACCTCAGTTCCAAGACTCTGACTTCAGTTCTAAGACTGACTTCAGTTCTAAGACTCTGACTTCAGTTCTAAGACTCTGACTTCAGTTCTAAGACTCTGACCTCAGTTCTAAGACTCTGACTTCAGTTCTAAGACTCTGACCTCAATTCTAAGACTCTGACTTCAGTTCTAAGACTCTGACCTCAGTTCTAAGACTCTGACTTCAGTTCTAAGACTCTGACTTCAGCTCCATGATTCCAATTTCAGTTCCATGACTGACTCTGCTCTGACTATAACTCCAACTCCACAACCATGACTCCTTCTCCACAACGCTAACCAGCTCCACGACTCATGACTTCAGCTCTACAAATCCGACGCCATCTCCACGACTCTGTCTTCACAGACCTGTCCGGTACACTTGCATATAAACACAACTTAACAGGCTCTAGTGAGTCCTGGCTTGCTCATGCAAGAAATAAGAGAATCAAAAACTTCACCCGATTTGAACTTTTCTAATAAAATTTCAGGAATCGAAATAAATTCTTGAGAAAAGTTAGAAAATGTTGGGGGAAAAAAGGGGGAGGGGAACTTCCTAATTTACATGACCCAGGAAAGTATGTGATACAGTCACCAACCCAAATCTCAGCTAACCAAATAAAAACTATGCCCGGGTGCTGACAGCGAAACAAATCGAATAGAACTACATTATTTCAACACACACCTTTTTTTTTTTGTACTAGCACCAATAGAATCCTGCAAGTTGCATAGCAAAACAATGAGAATACAAAGCACAGGTGTAGTCTCGAACAACAAGAGGAAGGAAAAACGCCTACAACAAACGCCCTTTTCTAAAGCTTTTTATCGAAAAGTCTTAGATACTTCGTCGGCTTTGTTGGTGATCTTTTTGGAATTGTCTACGACACTGCAGTGTTAGCCATACTCCGAGAGGTTGCCAACTCAGACAAGTTCCTTTTGTGGTGAGCATGTTTTGATATTCCCAGCAGATACGACAGAGGGGTTCGCACATCAAGAACCCATCAAATCTCCTGTAATTTATTTATTTTTATCCGAAAGTGGATCTGACACAGATCTGTCGTGGTGGAACTTAGAAAAGAAGCATGGCAATGCAGTTCACTGAAAAGAACATCGTTCGAAAGAAAACTGGCATGATCATCTCCGGTTCGAACAGCAAAACTGATCCAGAATACCAGCTCTTTCGGGGTGTGTGTATGTGTGGGAGGGGGGTGGGGGGTGAAGATGTTGCCTGATTTGACAGTCAGTGACACACAGCTGACATGCTAGCGGCAGGGTTGGTGAACCATAGCTGATATGCTAGCGGCAGGATTGGTGAACCATAGCTGACATGCTAGCGGCAGGATTGGTGAACCATAGCTGACATGCTAGCGGCAGGGTTGGTGAACCATAGCTGACATGCTAGCGGCAGGGTTGGTGAACCATAGCTGACATGCTAGCGGCAGGGTTGGTGAACCATAGCTGACATGCTAGCGGCAGGGTTGGTGAACCATAGCTGACATGCTAGCGGCAGGGTTGGTGAACCATAGCTGACATGCTAGCGGCAGGGTTGGTGAACCATAGCTGACATGCTAGCGGCAGGGTTGGCGAACCATAGCTGACCAACACCCTGTCTCACGTCTCCACTGGTACCTCCAGTAAAAAGGTCTAATCAGACTAACAGGGGCAGGGATCGCTATAGTCCCCACGGTTGTGGAGTCTGTTAAAGAAGTACTACACATTCTCTGACTTTTAGCTCCACTAAAAAAAAAAAACAGCCGCTGTAACCTGCTCCCAGTCTGATACGATGGCGTGTCTCAACATCTTCACTGCATCGGCTGCAAAGAACAGCAGTTCGTATTTCCAGGGAGAGGAGATGAAAATCTCTTTCTGACTACAGAGGTTTGGAACTTGATTACTTTGAAAGATAAATTTGGAAGCTTACAAACACCGCTAGTCTTTTCACTGTTTCTTCTCCCAAGACTATAGTAAAAAGCTGCATCTAAAATGGAATGAAAATAAGCAGCAGAACGCAACAGGAGCTGAAGATATCTTACTCTGCCAGCCAGCGCTAGTTCTTATCACGGTGAGAATCAGAGTGCTTAAACAAATAACGTCGGTGCCACAGACAAGCCATGGATACACTTCACGTAGATCCAGCAGTGTAGGAACAAGTCTAATTACAGAAGTACCATAAAAGTCAAGAGGCGTGGGGAAGTCTGCCTTCCAGCAGACTTGTTGCTAACTAGCTCTGTATATTACCATTTTACGTAGCAAACTGTATAACTGTTTAGCATTTTCTCTATATGTGAACTTGTAATCCTGTTTCTGTGTATTTTAGTTTGTTGGTACGAGCGTTTCGTGTTCATACTCTCTGTGATTGAGGAGGAAGGTTAGAACTTGATTCCTTCTTTTCTGATCCCAGTATTTGCCTTTCCGACGCTGTCTTTTCTTTGTGGCAAGACCTGTCATGTTACGGCTGAGATTCTTCAAATACTTCACTAACATACCCACTAGTTCTTCGTCCTACATTTCCATGTTAGTTCGACCCTTTCGTTCTTAATCCCGACAGGTGCTGAACTGTTCTCAGAAGCAGGAGTTTTCATTTTAGTTTTCTTTATTTTCCATTTTCTTTTCTTCTTCTCCTACTTCTTCTTCTTATTTTCTTGCCCCTGAAAAAAAGGCTTGTAACCAAAATATCGATTGTTGGTTGTGACGGTTCTTAATTATTATTTTCTTCCATCTCTGATGTATTATTATTGTTAGTATTATTTCCTTCCATCTTTGATTTTTTCTACCTTTAAGTAAACTGTACTGGACACTCTCACACAAGGCTAACCTTCACAGTGTCTATTCTGGTGAAATAATTTTTTTTTCAGCTTACTGATATGGATAACCACTTTTCTTTTATTATATTCTTTTTAAATAAGAATTTTTTTATTATATTATTTTTAAATAAGAATTTTTTTATTATATTCTTTTTAAATAAGAATTTTTTTATTATATTCTTTTTAAATAAGAATTTTTTTATTATATTCTTTTTAAATAAGAAATGTATCCGTATTTATGCAAATCTCGCATCATCTACGAAACGTACAGAGTAATAATACTGTAAAAGTAATACTGCTTTCCTACAGCCTTGTAGAGTTGTACTATTGTAGATATTTGTAACATCTACTAACGCCGTTTTGAAACATTCCTATCAGCTGATTATCCTGGTAGTTTTGCTTGTGAGACTTGTCAGAATTAACAAACAGGTGAAATATAAATTGGAATCAGCAGAAACATGGTTTTGGAGGAAAATAAGCAATATGTTTAAACCGAACAATCAGAACAAACGATCTATGTTATGTAGCATTTGCGTATCTCAGTGCCGAACTAGTTAGTGCAATTGTCTCTCATGGCAAAGGTCAGGGGTTCATCCGGCCGGAGGCGCCCAATTACCCCCAGGAGCCCCAGACACCCCCCAGCTGTAGAAATGGGTACTTGACTTCTTATGTGGGTACCTGACTTCTTATGTGGGTACCTGTCTTCTTATGTGGGTACCTGACTTCTTATGTGGGTACCTGACTTCTTATGTGGGTACCTGACTTCTTATGTGGGTACCTGACTTCTTATGTGGGTACCTGACTTCTGGAGCTGGAGAAGAAAGGCCGGCCAGGCATGATGCTGATCACATCAGTCTCTAGTGCACTGACAGGTCAAGGAAGGTACGGGCACTTACACCATATCCCTATGTGCCTCTAAGGCTTGACAGGGTTACCTTGTTTTTTTCTGAGGCACATGCATGCCTTTCGGGGTGTGAAGTGTTATAAAGTCTTCACATGTTCACTTCAATGTTTGAGTTTATCACTGGCTGCAGTTTAACCGCAGGTTTCCTCTTTCAGGATGTTGTAGGTGATATGGACAGGTAAGAAAACCAATGAAGAAGTCTTAAGAGAGGCTGGAGTTAAAAGGCAAATTATACCAAAGATCGGAGAGAGTCAGACGAGATTTATAGGGCATTTCCTGAGAAGAGGAAAATTGGAACACACTGTGGAAACTGGAAAAATCTGAGGGAAGAAGGGACAGAGAAAGACAGAAGAAGAAGTTACTGGATGGGCTGTCAGTGTGGCTAGGAAGGAAGTCACAGGCGGAGCTTATAATCAAGTCTAAAGACACGGAATTCTGGGGAGAAATGATCGCCTACTACGCCACGCGGCATGGCACTTGATTGATTCCTCTTTCTGTCGATATCAAGGGAAAAAAAAACCGGTCGTGGTGAAAGCACAACGACCATCATCACTTCAGTTTGCCAGAATAACAATTAGGTCATTTCAATTACGACACTTCAATGTCAACCGACCAAGGCAAGGTATAACCTTTCTCGGTACCGTTAACTTTCTGTCCTGGTTGTGTGTCTACCCCATAACCGTTCTCCCTTCATCATCATTGCTCGCCGGTGCCATCAAACGCCAGAGACGAAATCGAACCCGGAACTTTCTGATCTGAGGCTAGTGCACTAACTACATTAGCCAGGCACGTGGTCAGAAGAAAAAGTGAATAAATTCTCATGCTAAATGCAGATCATAGGAAAAAAAAACATGAAAGTAATAAAGAGAATACAGTGAGAATTATTTTAACTCTTTTATTCCTAAATTAATTTCACAGCTTTATAAGAAAAAAAAGCTTGGTGAAAATTTTATGTAGGAAAAAAAAAAGTGGAATGGATTTATTCTGTGTGAGATGGGTTAGAAATGTGCTACTTTTCATTCTGTTTAGACTTTACTTAAAACCGCGTATGTGTGCAAGATCTACCAACCCTGGCAGTTGTTGCTCTGGAGTGCAAGAGTTAACATGCCATGACAGGACAGACGAGCACGTGGCGGGATTTGGAAAATAAAAAAATGGATGACAGACACATGCACAAAAAAATGAGCACATGAGTGGCAAAGTAACTAACATTAGTTTCTCATGGCCATGGTCGGTGGTTTGAATCCGGCTGCAGGCGCCCTGCTGCAGAAATGGGTACCCGACTTCTTCTGGCGATGTGGAAGTAAAAACAAGGCATGATACTGACCTGATCATCCTCTAGTGTGCCGACAGGTCAAGGAAAATATGGGCACTAACACCATTTAACATCATTTGAAATGAAATTATTTGCTGTAATTTGGCTTGTTGAAGGGCACTTAGAAATAAATAGAACGAAAATCAAATAAAGAAATAATAATGAGATTAGGTGTCGCAGAAAACTGGCTCGTTAACACCATAGAAATTAGAAAGCTGGGATATTTCGGCCACATCAAGAGACACAATAGCTTGGAGAGGTTGGTAGTAGAAATCATGGTGCCTGGGATAAGAGAAAAGGAACGACCTCGCCGCAGGTGGACTCGGGACATCACGGAAAGTCTGAATGTATCACTGCGAGACACTGGTCAACTTGCGCAAGACCGTATTGCTTTTAGGGAGGCTGTGAGAGGGACAATGTTCTAAAAAGACATGTCACATGAATGAATGAATGAATGAACACCATATGCCACAGATGCCTTCATGGCATAATAGAGAGAGATAAAAGAAATAACGACGGTGGTTAGCAAATGGTTTCTGGTAAAGAAGTAGGAAGTTTTATACAAAGGCAAAAAAGAGTGTTCAAAGAGGATATTTAAAAAGTTAAGTTTCTTTTTTTCATCTATTTTTGTGTGATTTTATCTTTTGTGTTGTTTTTCTTTGTGATCTTTGAAGAAATAAGGCTTTTGCCGAAATATTGGATTGTTGGGTGTTCTTCATTTATGCGTACTCATCTTACTTTCTTCTACTCTCGTTCTTGCTCACGGTCCCCACTCTTTCTACCTTTTTTTTTTTTGTAAAACTGAACCACATACCCCAGTCTACCTTCACGGACTTACCTTTACCTTACAGGAAAAATAATATAT
Organism: Achatina immaculata; assembly: GCA_009760885.1. NCBI lineage: Eukaryota > Metazoa > Mollusca > Gastropoda > Stylommatophora > Achatinidae > Lissachatina > Lissachatina immaculata. The sequence goes on from CM019716.1 coordinate 76,416,578, forward strand.
GTGAATGTGATGGCCAAGAGATGCAAGGAGAAAGATATGACAGATCTAAGAGTGAATGAGGTAACCGTAAGTGACCTATAGCTGACTTCTTGTGTCAGGGTTGACAAACTTTAGCCCATCAAGACTCTATTCCACCTCTCCGTGAGGGCGCCCCCCCCCCCCGGAAAAGGTAGTCTGGCCGAGTGAATAGGGATTGCAATGGGAACCAGAACATGATCATAAAAATACGTCAGGGCCGGGGGGTGGGGGAGTGTTGGACCCGGTGTAGCACGTACAGCGACACAACACAGACCAACGTTCTTTTGAGAGCAGAAGAAGAAGAAGAATAAGAAGGAGGCGCCGGAGGAAGCCACCAACCTGCAGTGCAGAAAAAAAATTGAAGGAAGAAAAACAAACGATGATGAGGCAGTGAGGAAGATTTTGCAACATCTCCACATCTTACAACAACAGAGATAAGTCCCAAAGATAAGCACAAAGTTTTCACTAAGTTACGAAACAAAATGTTTGCGAAATTTTATACCTTCTTCCCCAGATGAAAACTCACGATTTTTTCAACAACGAAAAAAAAAAAAAATCTACGTTTCTTTTTTTTTCCAGTGACAACCCCTTCAACCTAAACATGGAAATTCTTCAACAAGAGACAAGCTGCGAGTATGTGGACGACGTTCTGTTGAAGTGGTTCCCGCTACGACACGACAGGAAATTCGCCTTTCTCTGGTTCCTGGCCTTTCTTAAGTGGGCAGAGTACATGCAGCTCTTGTATGAGCCAAACTCTGAAAACTTATGCAGTACTGGGTTATCTATCGTAGGTGGCTTAGTGTCTCTGTGACAGTGTATAAGGCAGTGTCTTTAGCGATGGCTGAAGTTGCTGTGTTATGATGATGATGATGATGACTGTTTTATTGCTGACGAGAAAGATTAGTTTCAAAGGACAGTGTTTCTCCCTCACTGTTAATGCTAGTAAGGGTAATTTTAACAGGGCCAAACTTTCGACTCTGACTCATTTATAAATGATACATTTTTATCGGCCCAAATTTTTCCAACAGTTGTCTCCGACTCTATTTTTTCCACTCTCTAGTTCCGACTACGATTCCATCATAAATAGTACATTTGTAGCAAAATCCGACTCTCTCATAAAGAATCCATTTACGACTCCAACTCTTTCATAAATAGTACATTTATAATGATTAGACTATCTCATAAATCATTTATATCGGATCCGAGTCTTTCATAAGTCATTTATAACGATTCTGACTTCATCTAAAATTGGGTCTAACACTCCGACTCCACATCCCTGGCTTTAACAAAGATGACAAGGAAAGCAGGTGCCGGACTGTACTGACGCCAGGGATGGTTAACAGGAACTGAAGAAGATCATATCTCACTTCCTCGAGGTATTCCTAGGAAAAAATGCTCGGCCACAACGGCCACGAGAACAATGTAGGCTCCACGTGGTACTTACACACGATCCTTTCACTTCTACTAAGGGGTGGGAGGGACTTGCACACCGTACACGGTCAGTCAGTCATTTGCATGTCCTTTGTGGAACTCTGCCTCCCTAGCAGCTCTCCTGTAGGCCTCTCGGCTGTAAGCAAGATGCCCTGCTGCTGATGCATCTATTTGCAAATCATCAGCGATGTCTTGCAGCCATCTTCTCCTTGGTGTTCCTCTCTTTCTTTTTTCTCATTATGTACCTTTCCAAGACTGTCTTCTCTAAATTATCACGACGTTTAATATGTCCAAAATATTTAAGTTTTCAGTCCTCTTTACTCGCCAACCTTCTTCAATATTAAGTTCTTGTAGTACATGGTACACTCCTAAAAAAATGAGGAAAGTGAAGATAATATGGTATCGTTATCTTCTTGTCTGCTTTATCATTATCATCATTGGGCTGAAAGTCAAACAGCTCAGTCCTTTACCATTTGAAAAGAGAACAAGAAGGAATGGATGAATGATGATGATGATGATGATGATGACGAAAGATTAAACTAATAGATAACATGCTGAAAGTTAAGGCGATAATGAGTAAGCTAAAGCCATTACATTGATAACGGAAATTTAATTTTAAAAACCAAACAGAAGAACCCAAAAGATGTAAACACAGAGGAATTGAAAACCTTGCCCCACCTTATATACACGCCCCTGATACCAAGTGTATGTATAAGACTTACAGCACTGGCTGTTAGAACAAGCCCAGCTCTTTCTGAGCCTGATTCATAACAGAGGAAGACAAAATGCCACATATAACCAGATGTCTCCTTCGAATACTTCTCTTATTTTAGTCTGACAGAATCTCCCTGCCACACTAATCAGATCATCCATCTCTTGCTCGTCAACATCTTTATCTTCTTCATCTTGAATTCATTAGCAGTGCTTGACTGTGTAGATCACATCATTCATGTGCAGATCATCTGAGACTGTCTTACACTTGATGTGTTGCTCTTTTCGCAGTAGGGCGTTCTGAAATCATCTTCTTTTTTTTTTGGTTTTACATAACCCTCTATGTACTTCTCCATTTGTGGTCCTGTTAGAAGCCTCTTTTATTGCTTGTTCTTTGCTACAGTAAATTGAGGGGGGGGGCCATCTTCTATAGTAGTCATCATCATCATCATCATCGTCGTCGTCGTCGACGTCCTTCTGCACGTTTTAGTCTAAAAACTCAACACTTTTCTTCTTCTTCTTCTTCCGCATTCGAGTATTGGTTGGTCATGCTATATATGCAGCCCCATCTCCCTGACGAAGCCTATCATCTTTTCCATGCTTGAGTGGGGGCCTCTTTTCTTTCAGTGCCCCCCCCCCCCCCCGTCATTATACACGGGCTCCAAATCTCTTCAGAAGCAAATTTCTCTAATCTCTTTTTTTTTTCATATGTCTTTATCTCCTGTTTCCCAGTCATCCACTTACGTTCTGCATTGACAGAAATTGTTATGGAATTCGGACTATGATATAGGAAAGCACTCAATTGAAAACAGACAAGAGGAGTATATAGCGGAAAATAGATAAGGGAAGTATATAGCGGAAAACAGACGACGAGAGTATATATTGGAAAACAGACGGGTGGGGGGTGTATAGTGGAAAACAGACGGGTTGGGGGGGGGGGGGTATAGTGGAAAACAGACAAAGGAAGTACGAGGGTCTCATACCGAAAGTCGTGAGCAATTTTTTTTTTTAAATCAGAATTTACAGATAGAGAAAATACTTTCAACAAAATTTCTCTGCACGTTTGAAAATACTGGCGTCAGTCATGACCGGTCTTTCCTTTTCGTCATTGTTAAAGCCAGGGATATGGGGTCGCAGTACCCGAGAAAATCTGGGTAAGAAAGGCAGCCAGGAAAGGAACAGGCCACCCTACCTCATACGCTGATGGCCCAGCATAATGAGGTCTTTAACACTTCATCCCCTACGGCATTTGCTATGGGGCTATCTTTACCTTTTTTTTTTTTAATATAAAAGTAATCTGTAGCTTGGCAAGGTCAAGCATAGGAGAAACTGTTCAAGTAAAATGGTGTCTGAGAACTTCATCAAGTTCTCGCTTCAAACATGACAAGCTCTGTTATTATTTGTTATTCTCTCCAGGATTATCTACACTCTTTCTCTCTCTTTTCTCTCTCTCTCTCTTCTCTCTCGCTCTCTTTCTCCTCTCTCTTCTTTCTTTCTCTTCTCTCTTTTTCTCTCTTCTCTCTTTTTCTCTCTCCTCTCTCTCTTTCCTCTCTCTCTTTCCTCTCTCTCTTCTCTCTTTCTCTCTCCTCTCTTTCTCTCTTCTCTCTCTTTACTTTCTCTCTCATCTTTCTTCCCTAACGCCTTCTGTCTGCTACAGCTACTGCGTTGTTGTTCTTCATTTTTCCTCTTCTTCTTACTTCCTATTCTCAAACTTAAAAAAAAAATCCATTTGCCCTGGATGGAGAGCTTCGCTCTGAACGGACATATCGATCTTCTGGGTCCAGGTGTTGCCAACATCTTGACTGCTTCGCGACGTCTCAGAAAGGTTTATGGACTTCTCCTCCGACTTTTGTTATACCAGGATAAAAGTCACCTTGTACCTGAACCTCATTTTGGAATGGCCGCTTCACCAACCTCCGTTTTATCCTACTTTCACAAGCTTTCACTGAAACGGTCGGTCTAGTAATGAAGGTATTGCAGATCCTCTTTTAAACTTGAAAATGATCGATGCAATAACTGGGTGGTTCTCAACCTTTTGTACCCCATGCATCCTTTACATCATATGTCAGAATGTCATTCTCTCTTTCACACCCCCCCCCCACCCCCACCCTCATATGGTCTGTTAGTCTGCGGGTGGTCCCAATTCTCCTTTCTGAAATCCTAAATCTCCCTCCCCCCAGAAACTCCCAGAGGGGACGGGAGAGGAGGAAAAGGGGGGGGGGGAACTGCTCACTGTTTGAGAACCCCCGCAATAGCCCAAGAAGGTCATACGCAATTCCAAAACGTATCTTAGAAATGGTCGAAATATTCTTCTTCTTCTTCCTGGAACTTCGAACTGGTGTTCTCCGCAGCCGATGCGGTGAAAAGTGTGCCACAGCAGGGTGTCGGCTTGGGAGTGGGTTATGGCAGCTTGTTATTTTTTTCTTCAGTCCCTGAATGAAGCCAGAAAGGCAAATGGGTGTGTAATGCTGTACTTCTTTAGAAAACTCCACCACCAAGGGGAATATGGCGATCCCTGGCCCCGTTAGCCAGGCTAGGCCTGTTACTGGGGGTACCAACGCGGAGGTGGGACTTGGTCAGCTATGGTTTGCCAACTCTGACGCTAGTACGTTAGGAAATCTACCGCAACAAACACGATGTTGCGATTTAAACTGAAGTTTGCTGATCAGACAAGGGCAAATTGCCTTAAACGTTCATTTCGACATCAGCTTCACGTGCCGACCTGAACTGTACTCAGCGGATGATTCATGAGCACAGAAAAGCGACACTAGTCAAAACAGCATTTTTGACAATAACACTCATGACAGTTTCACATCCATTACAAAACCCAACATTCAACGTAGGTTATACCTAATTCGAAAGCAACAACAACAACAACAATAAGAAGATGCCAAACAATAAAACAGTCATGCGAAACAGTTGATGTAGCAATGGATAACACGAAACAACACATTTTAAAATGTATTAGCCAAAAGGTGATATATACAGATGGATGAGTGATGTACAGTATATTATGAAACCATCAGAGAACTACAGACGAAACATGTCTTACGCAGATCCGATATACGTACTTCCAGACTTAATATGGGCACTTTTTTCTAAACAAACCGGTTAATATAAATTAACATATAATGTATGTAATGAAAACATGGCTCCGAGACACGCAATATTCGATTTACACATTGGACTGCAGAACGAACCATTTACGTAAGTCGGGGTCTTTCTATATATTCCGTTTTTTTTTTCAAGTCTCAAGTTCAAAAACGTCACGAGAATAGAGTATTCTTAATCTAAAAACTTCTAATTGAAGATGAAGATATAGTAGTAAATGTAGTAAATTATACCTATCTAAATATTTCCTCAGTGCTGAAACAGGTGGACAAGTTTAGATATCTGGGGACACTACTCTCGTCAGAAGATGCCCAACTGAGATAAAGAGCAGAATAATGTTTCAGAAAACGAAGAGCATTCTGGGTAACAAGTCACTGTCGTTGGGGGTGGGGAAATGAGTGCTCCCGTGCTACATCGAGCACATTTTATTGCACGGACGTGAGGCGTGGTCAGTCACTGATGAAGTACAACTCCACCTGGAAGCCACTGAAATGTGGTTCCTTAGAAGAATACTGCGAATACCACAGACAGCAAAGAAATCAAACGAGGAGGTTCTGGTAGAGGCTGGAGAGACCAGATAAACATTACAAGTCAAAAAAAAAAATACAATCCAAATTCTTAGGACACGTTCTATGGCAATGTAAGCTAGAATACATTGTGACAACAGGAAAGATATGAGGCAAAAGAGACCGAGGTATACAGAGAGAGAGAGAGAGAGAGAGAGAATGCTGGACGGACTAACTAGATGGCACGGACAAAAAAATGCCAGCACAGCTTATAATCAGCTCTCGGAGCAGGGAGTTGTGGAAAAGCATGACAGCCAAGGCCAGTCGGCAGGGCAACAGATAGACAGAGATAGAAATATCTCCTACGGCTGTATGATACAGAGACAGAAATATCTCCTACGGCTGTATGATACAGATAGAAATATCTCCTACGGCTGTATGATACAGAGATAGAAATATCTCCTACGGCTGTATGATAAGTTAAACGGTTAGTGCACGGCATCTCATGCAGAAGGTGGCCGGCTGTACTTGGGTAGTAGACGTCTTATCACTGTGATGCTGACCACACCAGCCTCTAGTGCAATGGTTCCCAACCTGTGATCAAGTGGTTCTTGGCCGCGTTATGTATTTGGTATTACATGGTATCTATTGTAAAGAAACAGTGAAGGTTTTAAGGCTTGACGATCGTGGTCTCCAACTTACATATACTTGGAAAAGTAGTCACTGGTTGTAAAAAGGTTGGGAACCAATGCTCCAGTTTGCTGAGAAGTCAAGGAAAATGTGGAAACTAACACCATATCTCCTTGGTACCACTTTGGCATGATGATAATAACTCTACTTTATATCTGAAATATTTACTACATTCATTCATCTGCATGTCCTTTGCGGAACTTTGCCTCCCTAACAGCTCTCCTGTAGGCCTCTCGGTTGTGAGCACGATGCCTTACTGCTGATGCATCCATTAGCAGATCATCAACGATGTCTTGCACCCACCTTTGCCTTGGTCTTCCTCCCTTTCTTTTTCCCATTATGTACCCTTCCAAGACAGTCTTCTCTAGATTATCATGACGTTTAGTGTGTCCAAAATATTTAAGTTTTCTTAAATACTAGCCAGCCATCTTCAGTATTAAGTTCTTGTAGTATAGATATATTTGTTCTTTTTTGTATCCATGATATTTGAAGAAATCTTCGGTAGCATTTACGTTCAAAGGCATTTCTGTATTTCTCAGCATTTTTTCTTAAGTGTCCAGGTCTCACAGGCATATGTTGCGATGGTAAAGATGCATGCCCTTAATTTAAAATCTTATTTTTGTAGATCTGTCTGTTCCTCTCCACAGATTCTTTAGTTGGTTTACTTTCTGAAGAGCGATAGATGTCATCCTTTTAATTTCCCTCATTGTATCTCCATTATTAGTTAGTAGTGACCCAAGACATTCAAAACTTTCCACTTCTTCCAGTTTTTCCTCAATGATATATATTTCAGCTGCCTTGTTTGTTTTGTCAGTTGTCATCAATTTAGTTTTCATCGCATTAAGATAGAGGTTTTGCTCTTCGCTGTTCTCACGGAGTGACATAATTAGTTTTTCCATTCCTTTTTGTGTTGTGGACAGTAATACTGTATCATCAGCATATCTAATCTCTGGTATTTCATAACCTCAATTACTACATTAGACTTAATATTTACTACAGGTATGCTCGCCCCCTCCCTCCCCCTCTCTCTCTATCTCCTCTCTTGTCCATGCCAATCAGGCGTTGATCATCACTGACTTCCACAACCATCTGTCCTTTGCTCTTTCTATAAGATAGGTGTTGGACCGTGCTGTGTGCCACCTCTTTTAGTCCGTCAAATATCTTGTTTGTCTTCCTCCGGCTGTCACTGACTGTTCCAGTTTTCTTCTTCTTAAAACATGTCCTACAAATCTGGACTATTGTGTGTTTTGAATTTTGACATAATTTCCCTCTTTTGCCCAGCCTGTTAGAACCTCTTCGTGTGTTTTCTTGGCTGACCATGATATTCTCGTCATTTATCTTAGCAACCACATCTCTGCAGCCGTACACTGGCAGGTTTCGCTGTTACAACCACATCTCTGCAGCCGTATACTGGCAGGTTTCGCTGTTACAACCACATCTCTGCAGCCGTATACTGGCAGGTTTCGCTGTTACAACCACATCTCTGCAGCCGTATACTGGCAGGTTTCGCTGTTACAACCACATCTCTGCAGCCGTATACTGGCAGACTTCGCTGTTACAACCACGTCTCTGAAGCCGTATACTGGCAGGCTTCAGTGTTACAAGGACATAATGAAATATGTCTGATATGGTTCCTAACATATACCAGTCAAAACGTTTGAATGTTTGTACGATATTTTATATCCTAACTTCCGACAATATGTTTATCAATATTTTAAAACGTATAAAAGTATGTATAAAATTTGAATTTTGGGAAAGTACGTACGTAAGTGTGGGTTGGTGGCAGTTGAGTATAAGAGAGGTGATACAAGAGAGAAAGAAGAGAGTAGGTAGTGTTTGTGTGTGTTTTTATATATATATATATATAAAGTCAAACTTAAGGTGGCAGAAAAATAATAACTGTGTGTTGCTGGAAGGTCCAGAGAGAGAGTGTGTGTGTGTGTGTGTGTGTGTGTGTGAGAGAGTGTGCATGTATGTGTTTGTGAGAGAATGTGTGAGAAAGTGTAAGAGAATGTGAGTGAGTGTGAGCGTGTGAGAGAGTGTATGAGAGAGATTCGCACGTAAAAGGTAAAAAAAAAAAACTGTTTTGGGGGAGGGGGTGAGGTGAGAGGAGAGTGAGAGAGAGAGAAAGAGTGAGAAAGAGAGAGTGAGAGAGAGGAATCGGCAATGTCGTGAGCGATTTCCTTTGACAGAATCGCCAGAACTACCTCTCTCATTTGAAACGTCGAACCGCATATCCACTAACTGAGGCTCTGGAGAGGTTACAAAATCCCCAAGCATCCGCGAGTCCCTCTCAGCCGGCGTCGTTTCATACCTTAGACGAGCCCCACAAAGTCACATTTATTTTCATTCATGTACCACTTTCAGTAGCTACAAGCATGTGATTCAGGTCCTCTTTAATCTCAAAGTCTTAGCCGATTTCACATATGTACACGCCGTTACGGATTTATATGTTGTACAAATGTGTTTTTTCCAGAGATCTGATAAAATGTAAAACTGCGAACATACACTAAAGACCTGTTGATCTTGCTTAACTAACAATGCGACACGTTAACAAACACACAAACCTACCTTACCAGCGGAATCCCTGCCTGTTGAAACGACTTGTTCAAGTGGCTAAACCCAGGCACTTCTGAAGTTCCATTTTAAAAAAAAATAAAAGAAGATGAGAGGAAAAAAAAACACCCCACGGTTCGGGTCGCACGGGAAAAGCTCCGCTTTAACAAGAACGGGTTGTCAGTCAGTCCGCTCCACTTCACGTGCCGTCTGTTTTCTAGGATTCTTTCTGCTTCTGTCCTGTAGTGGAGGGTTGACATTGCTGACAAATGTTCGGGGCTCTAGCAGGGATGAGAGCGTAGCACTAAGGAACTTCTGTCAATTTCTCCTGTTTTTTCATCGTCGTTTTTCTTCTTCCCCCCCCCCCCTCGTAATCTCCAGTATTTTCTGATTGTGCTGAACCAGTTTCAAGCGTGAAGAGAAGCAGGATTTCATGATTGTGCTGAACCAGTTTCAAGCGTGAAGAGAAGCAGGATTTCACGATTGTGCTGAACCAGTTTCAAGCGTGAAGAGAAGCAGGATTTCATGATTGTGCTGAACCAGTTTCAAGCGTGAAGAGAAGCAGGATTTCATGATTGTGCTGTTTCACGCAACAACAAAAAAAGTTGCTTGGGTTGAAGCTCCAGCTTGTTTCTGCTATTCAGTTCATAATGTAGTACTGCCATGGGTGTGTTTAACGTTAGATATGTAAAGATGTTAAGATGAGGAAGTGAAAGGCAGATTGTAAGACGGGCCTCGGTGGCCATATTTTTCAAAATTTGGGGAAGGGGAGGGGGAGAAAGAGAGAGAGGGAGAGAAAGAGAGAGAGGGAGAGAAAGAGAGAGGGGGAGAAAGAGAGAGAGAGAGAGGGAGAGAAAGAGAGAGAGGGAGAGAAAGAGAGAGAGGGAGAGAAAGAGAGAGAGAGACAAAGAGAGGGAGAAAGAGAGAGGGAGAAAGAGAGAGAGAGAGGGCGAAGTCAGTAATAACAGTAACATGGGAAAAGAAAGAGCCATTTTTCTCGTTAATGATCTCCAGTATTAGCGTTATGTTAATCCCGAAGTTCGTTTGATCTACAAGAGAGTTCCTTCATTCCTTTGTTCTGTCCGTTTCTTCATGTTGTCCGCACCGCTGCCATTCTCCTTGCTGCTTTCTCTTCAGCAACTCCTGGACTCTGTGGAAGCACATTTGTTCATTATCGCTCAAAGATCACAGAATGACACCAGACAAGGAAACTATCATCAGAGATCGAAGCAGATATACTAACTTCCTCGGAGCTTCAGAGCAGTAACGACCCCTCCCCCCCCTTTTTTTTTAACCCTTCCCCTACTCCAACAGTCAAGCCTTTCCACTATCTACACCTCTGACTTTCCAAGAAAGAGGAGATGGGTTCGCCTCTTTTATTTCAGTTTCAGTTGATCGAGTACTTCTTTCTTGAACTTTACTGAGACTTTATTTCCTGTGTAAGAAATGGGAGTATTCTGTTTATTCAGTGTTTCTGTCTTCTTGCTTTATGTAGAAGACTTTAACAGAGAGATAAACTATTGTCGTTTTCTAGAGATAAACTATTGTCGTTTTCTAAGTACAGCTTTTTATATGGGAGGTAATTAAAAAAAACCAAGCAGTTTTACCTCAAATAAAACCGTATGTCTGTATTAGTCTTGACACTCTAGACAAGATACTCACGGCCATATTGATGACTCTCCGGATCAGAAAAGATGATTCTCAGGATCAGAGTGATGACTTTCGGGTCTAAAATGATGACCCTCAGACTTTCAGGGTCACAGTGATGAATCTCAGAGTCAGAATGGTGACTCTTGGGCCACAGTGATGAATCTCAGAGCCAGGATGGTGACTCTAGGGCCTCAGTGATGAATCTCAGTCAGGATGGTGACTCTAGGGCCTCAGTGATGAATCTCAGTCAGGATGGTGACTCTATGGCCTCAGTGATGAATCTCAGGGTCAGGATGGTGATTCTTAGTCACAGTGAAGAACTCCCAGAGCCAGAGTGATCACTCTCAGACTCTTCTAACAACCGAAGTCCGAGATACTGCAGTCTCAGTAACAAATCTGAGGTCGATGTGGTTTCCGTGTAGGTGGACCTTACAAAGAAGTTTTAATTATTAACTCTTCTGAAAATTAAAGAAACAAAACATCTTTGCCCTCACTTCAACCTTTGACCTCTCTCATATGTTATCATACTGATATTACTGAATCAAGCTTCAGAAACTTTAAGCTCACGATAACACACAGGGGGGGGGGGGGGAGAGAAAGAGAGAGAGGGAGAGAAAGAGAGAGACAAAGAGAGGAAGAAAGAGAGAGGGAGAAAGAGAGAGAGAGAGGGCGAAGTCAGTAATAACAATAACATATGAAAAGAAAGAGCCATTTTTCTCGTTAATGATCTCCAGTATTAGCGTTATGTTAATCCCGAAGTTCGTTTGATCTGCAAGTTGTAAATGACTGTAAAGAAAAGTGAATCAAACAATTAAATATATACATTCAAAAAGAAAAGAATGAATAGATTCTTTGTAAAAATTCTGACCAAAAAAAACCCCACGTGATTGGAAAACATATAACAGATTATTCTTGTCTTGTCTTGTCTTGTCTTGTCTTGTGCTATCTCCCTGTAACTGCGAGCTGGTGTTCTCTGCAGCTGATGCTGTGGAGGTGTTGATGGACGGCATCGTATCGACGTGGCTGTAGGGTTATGGCAGTCATTTTTTTCAGTCAGTACAGCTAAAAAGCAGGGGGGAGGGGTGCGCAATGCTTCTTTAGCAGACTCCACCACCATGAGGACTATGGCGATCCCTGACCAGTTAGCCAGGCTAGGCCTGCTACTGAGGCTCCCAGCGGACAGGGTCTTGGCCAGCTTTGATTCGCTAACCCTGACGGTAGCATGTGTCAGCTATGGGTCGCTGATTGCCTAAATGGACAGTCTTCACCCCTAACATATAACATACAACATACATATAACATACAACATATAACAGAAAAAAATTGTGAAAGGATTGCATTAGGCAACTAGAAAGGACGAGTTATTTTATGTCGGGGAAATGTTCTGGTAGTTTTTTTTTTTTCCACGTGTGATTTGTTCTAGGTTATATCCTCCTCTGGGAAATTTTCCAGTGCTCCGTCGCAATATTCTAATTTACTTGTACTGGTAGAGAATAAACAATCATCATCAGCATCTTCTTCTTCTTCTTCTTTTTCACCATCATCATGATTATCGTCATCTTCTTCTTCTTCTTTTTTCATCATCATCATCATCATCTTCTTCTTCTTATTCTTTTTTCACAATCATCATCATTATCATCATCTTCTTGCTCTTCTTTTTATCATCATCATCATCATCATCATTATCACAACCATCATTATCATCATCTTCTTCTTCTTATGTCTGTGTGGGAGTTTTTGGAGGAAATGAGGATTTTAAGGGAGAGAGAATGAGAGGGCGTGTGGGGGGCGGGCGTGAGTGGGGTCAGCTGATGTTGAGGTCAAATGTTCCAAAAACCATACTAGTTTCCTTTCTTTCTTATATAGCCAATACACCGTATACATAACAATGAAGAACCTTCGCTTTCTCTTCTAAACAAAACATAATACAGATACAGTAAACTATTCACCAGTTATGCCACTAAAACGAAATATAAATAGGTCATTGAGATAAGCCACTGAAATAATAAGTCACTGACATAAAATTGTTCAAGATATGGAATGTAACGTTTGGAGTCACATCTTTCTCAGTCAGTCAGTCATTTACATGTCCCTTGTGGAACTTTGCCTCTCTAACAGCTCTCCTGTAGGCCTTCCGGTCTTTCTCTGAGAAAGTTAAAAAAAAAGTACTATGATGAATTGAACATTGATGAGTATGGATTCTGTAAAAATGGAAGAGGAAAGGATTATGGTGGTCTCAGTTTACATAGGCGGGTGAGAGGAAACAGTAGCCGTCTTCTTCGTCTTACAAAACATTTTTCGAGCAAGCAGGTCTGGATTGGCCGAGCCGTCAAGGACGTGGTCCCAAGGACGTAGTCCCAAGGACAGTCTCGGATTTAGAGCGTGGGATCTCGTCACTTCCAATTCATCAACGTTTCTGATTGTGCTGCGGAGTGTGTGCGCTGACTGAGACCCTCTTACAGAGCATAAGAATGAGCTTGCCCGATGTGCAGTAATGATAACGTTTAACATTTGAACTCTTTTTTTTTTAATGTTAACTGTTCATCAAAGTTGCCCTAGCATTGGTTTTGTTGAACACAGTCTTGCATGGCTGATTCTGCCAAAATTTGATTTGCTAAATCGGCCACAGAAAAAAAAGAAAGCATGTCTGTGTTGTCAGCTCCCTCCGTTTGTTCTCGTGCCTTCTCTTTCTATTTCTGCCACTAGTTTCCTCCTTAAAAGCCAAGCTATCCACATGCCAGTGTCTTTCGTCAGTTCTTCTTAGTTCCGCCGTATAAAGGAAACATCTCCAGTGGAGGTGCTATAAATATCCCGTGTTGGTTGTAGAAGAGAACGAAGAATAAGAAGATATCCCCTAGATGACTCCATGACACAATAGAGCTATCTTTACTTTACTTTAATCCTCTCCAGAACTCCCCTCTATAATATTTTCTTGGGACTTGGTTGTTCACAAGTCCAACCATTTTAATCTTGTTCTGCAGGATACTATCATCATGTATCTGCAAGCTGCAGAACTTCAAAGTTACCTATGTTCTTTCTTGGTGTCTCATGTCCATTTTTTGACAGTGGCGGCGAAAATAGAAACTATTACTTGCTCCAGGGGATAAATTTTAAAAAATATTTAAAAACTATAGATGCAACACTGTGAAGTAGACAGGATAAACTCATACTGCTAACAGTGAGAGTCACGAAGGCAACCTGTCATCTTGCTTAGACCTCCCTAACACGTGAAAATGAACTTAGAATATCTCTCTCTCTCTGAACCTTAAGTGCCCAGGGCACATGGGGCTTCCACAAGGGTTTTCCACAAATGCCTGTCCTTTGCCTTTTTTTCTGCTCTTGCCCAGGTGAGCCCTCTATTGCTCAACATCCTCTCTGTTGTTCTTCTCCATGTCTCTTCTGGTCTACCCTTACTTCTGCTCCCCTGTGGTGTCCACCTTAGTGCTATTTTTGGTAGTGAGTTGTCAGTCATTCGGAGCACATGTCCCAACCATCGCCAGCGTCTTTCCTCTATAATTGCTGTCAGTGGCTTCATCTGCATTTCTGCCAACAAGATGTTATTTCTTATGGTGTTTGGCCAAAATATTTTTCTAATTCTTCGTAAACATTTAGTCTGGAAAGAATATAACTTAGAATATGGGGGCTGTTATTTATAATTCCTTGATGCAAAGAGCTGTTAGAGTAGTATTCTCTCTCTCCCTCCTTCCCTCCCATTCTCTCTCTCATTATCTCTCTCTCTCTCTGCTTATGTTACTGGAGTGACGAATTAAACTGCCAATCATTTTCTTGTCATTTTTCTTTATCCGAGGTCTGTCTGCAAGCTTTGAGTTCAGCAGCTACTTCTGTCTTCTTTTCATGTTTTAAAAAAAGAAGCAAAGCACAACTATGTGTTGTTTTAATATCTTTTATTGAACATTTTCTTTATCAAAAAACTTACATAATATTCAACATTTCCTAGATACTCTTTATTCTCCATACTATCCTACACAAACCTCCACGTTCTTCAAACATTCTTTATTTTCACACTTTATCTCATACAAACCTCTACGTTCTTCAAACATTCTTTATTTTCACATTTTATCTTATACAAACCTCCACGTTTTTCAAACATTCTTTATTTTCACACTTTATCTCATACAAACCTCTACGTTCTTCAAACATTCTTTATTTTCACATTTTATCTCATACAAACCTCTACGTTCTTCAAACATTCTTTATTTTCACATTTTATCTTATACAAACCTCCACATTTTTCAAACATTCTTTATTTTCACACTTTATCTCATACAAACCTCTACGTTCTTCAAACATTCTTTATTTTCACATTTTATCTTATACAAACCTCCACGTTTTTCAAACATTCTTTATTTTCACACTTTATCTCATACAAACCTCTACGTTCTTCAAACATTCTTTATTTTCACACTTTATCTCATACAAACCTCTACGTTCTTCAAACATTCTTTATTTTCACATTTTATCTTATACAAACCTCCACATTTTTCAAACATTCTTTATTTTCACATTTTATCTTATACAAACCTCCACATTTTTCAAACATTCTTTATTTTCACACTTTATCTCATACAAACCTCCACGTTCTTCAAACATTCTTTATTTTCACACTTTATCTCATACAAACCTCTACGTTCTTCAAACATTCTTTATTTTCACATTTTATCTTATACAAACCTCCACATTTTTCAAACATTCTTTATTTTCACATTTTATCTCATACAAACCTCCGCGTTCTTCAAACATTCTTTATTTTCACACTTTATCTCATACAAACCTCTACGTTCTTCAAACATTCTTTATTTTCACATTTTATCTTATACAAACCTCCACATTTTTCAAACATTCTTTATTTTCACATTTTATCTTATACAAACCTCCACGTTCTTCAAACATTGTTTATTTTCACATTTTATCTTATACAAACCTAGAGGTTTCCATCTTGTATTTTCACGTATACAAACCTACAGATTTCCGTTTTCTTTAACTCATTTAGATGAATCAGTTCCGCCTTGTCACGTGGACAATTACCACACCTTTACAGGTATTTACAACAGTAAATTCTGGTTTTAGGGCCCGTAGGTGTCACTCCCAAAGGATACGGAGAACGAATATGGAATCACCCATTTCTCACTGAGGTAAAGATTCCGGAAAGTTCATGACGAGTTGTGTGGATCTTGGAAGTTAAAAACATTCCTGTGAGACATATAAGTTTGTGGGTATAGCCTGCTACAGGTGCCACTGTAAATAGTATTCCTTTCTGTATTTTATTTTAGATATTATATTAGAAGAAGTCTTACTCTATTAAAAAAATAAGATGCAGCAAGTTTCAGAAAGAATGTTTGATTAACACACACACACATAAAGATGCAGAGAAAGAGAGAGAGAGAGAGAGCAAATGAACTTTATTTTCAGAAGGTGAAGAACTAGGCACACAGACCCTTATAACATCCTGCCCTCTATCATACAGGTTTCACTCAACGTTAGAAATCAGTTACTACACGTATGTTATGGATGTAACAAACATCATCATCATCATGTGCCGTGCCGACTGACGTTGGCTATTATGCTTCTCCAGAGTACCCGATCCTTCATACAGGTCATTAGCTTAGTTGGTGAACTATGAACTATGGAACTGAAGTAGTAATACTGGAAAGAGACAGAGACAGTTGAGTCAGTCATTTGCATGTCCCTTGCGGAACTTTGCTTCCCTAACAGCTCTCCTTGTAGGCCTCTCTGTTGTGAGCAAGATGTCCCTGCTGCTGATGCATCCATTCGCAGATCATCAACGATGTCTTACAGCCATCTTCGCCTTGGTCTTCCTCTCTTTCTTTTCCCCTTTCCCCATTATTACAGTATCTTCTCTAAATTATCATGGCGTTCAATATGCCCAGAATATTTAAGTTTTCTTTCTTTTATTCTCTTTACTAGCCAGCCTTCTTCAATATTAAGTTCTTGTAGTATGGATATATTTGAAGGACTTTTCTGTGGCATTTACATTCAAAGGCATTTATGTGTTTCTCAGCTGTTTTGTTAAGTGTCCAGGTCTCACAGGCATATGTTGTCATGGGAAAGATGCATGCCCTTAAAAATCTTATTTTTGTGGCTCTCTCTGCTCCTCTCCACACTTTCTTTAGTTGTTTTATTTTTCTTTTTAAGAGCGATAGATATCCTCCTTTTAATATCCCCCATTGTATCTCCATTATTAATTAGTAGTGACCCAAGATATTCAAAACTCTCCACCTCTTCCAATTTTTTCTCATTGATATATATATTTAAGCCGCCTTATTTGTTTTGTCACTTGTCATCAATTTAGTTTTCTTTAACATGAACATAAAGGTTTTGCTCTTCGCTGTTCTTACAGACTGACATAATTAGTTTTTCCATTCGATTTTGTGTTGTAGACAGTAATGCATATCCAATCTCTGGTATTTCATAACCTGCAGAAAGACAGAGAGATTAAATACAACGACCAACAGCGTCTAACTCGCTGATTCCTACGCATTCAAAAGCTCGAGTATCCTTGACAGAGCCTCAAGCTCTTTCAAGCGGCGGAATCCATCAGACGAAAATCTTGCCACGGCTTTATCACCAGGCCTGGTCCAACAGTCCCCGCGCTCAACAGGTTACACAGGGAGGGGCCGCTAGGGGAAGGAGCTAGGCCGGTGCTGGCATCACCTGTCACCTTAGCTGCCTTTGTGGACACCTAGGCTCCTGGCTTCTCTGTGACATTCTAAGGTAAATGGAACTTGTTCTGCCTCGTCGTTTCCACCGCATACAAAGGCAGGGAGGGATGAAAGGCTTTTCCTTTAGTACCAGATTCAGTTTATGTTTTCAGCTTTAGCTTCGGACAGGCGAGCGTGGCGAACTTTATTTAAGTGTACAAGAATACACGAGAATTTGCATTAGTAGAAATACAGGTCTTGTTACTGTACTTTGTTATTGTACAAAATAATGCTTGTGAACTACGTCTGCCTGTATGTCTGTCTCTCTGGTGACTTGTCTATCTGTCTTAAAGTACAATGGTTGTGATTGATAGATAGATAGATAGATAGATAGATAGATAGATAGATAGATAGATAGATAGATAGATGGATGGATAGATAGATAGATAGACAGACAGAAAGATGGATGGATAGATAGATAGACAGATAGATAGATAGATCTAACTGAAGAACTCCAGGTACGTATATCTAATGTGTATGTGTTCGTTTAAAAGAATCAGAGAGAGAGAGAAAGAGAGATTAGATCTGTCCACGAAATCTTACACTTGAAAAATGAGATAAAACCATCAAAAGTTGCTTCCGTCTCTCCAGAATGCAGTTTTCATGTAACCCTAAATGAGGAAGTCGAGCCAGCCAGGTAGGAAAGAGGAACCAGAGAGAAGGGGAAGAGTGGTTTGTGGGGGGGGGGGAGTGTAGAAAGCTTCACCTTGCTAGGCCGAGCCCCTCTCTCACTCTACCTGTCCCAGACCGTGTGACTCGAATGTCAGCGGTACCTGCCAGGACAAGGCATCCACTCCAGGCGCACACGTCTGACATTTCGGGGGGGGGGGGGCACGGGACCTGGAACAGACAGAATTTTGTCTGTCAAGAAAAAAAAAATAAGGGAAAAAAATGTACAAATATGGGGGCCTAGAGTAGTCTAAATTTAGCAAGTGGAAACAGGCGATGATGTAAAGATGGGCTGTGGAACAAACACTGCCAGGTTCACAGGCACATTATATTTAGGTTAAGTCTGGAGTAAGGGCAGAATTTCTGCAGCGAATATTCGGAACATAAACAGCAGGAAGTCTATGTTATCTCGTCCCCCATGTTTGTTCAGATCCGGTTCTTGTAGTCTGATGTATCAGAATCTAGAATTTGTCAAAGGTGGCTTGAAGGTGTTTGTCTGGAACTTGTGGAGCGAGTTGCTGTAGCTGTGTGGTGGAAGGAAGCTCTGCAGACATTGCCAAGGGTGGGGTAATGTCTGTATTGTATTGTCTGTGTCTTGGTACAGGGTTGATACACTTTGCTGTTATTGGGAACATACAGGTGTGTATGTGTACCGGTGTCGTACAGCTCGTATGTCATATATTTTGCATCCGTGTATAGCACAGCTGGTGTTAAAATTCGAGTCATCATCTTGTTGCTTGTAAAAGGAGATTCCTCATTATGTCCTTTCAGTCCGTCAGGCAGCGACATTTGGAAGACAGTCTTCGGCGATGTTTTATCTGGCACAAGGGGAAAAGAGTGAAAAACTCGTAAACCCGGGGATCGGGAAAAGTCAAAGTCAAAGTCAGCAAAGTTGTAATGCCTCCGCCGAGTTGAACTTCTGGTTCTAAACAGGCAGTACATCATCAGTGCTTAGTGGGAAGATGCTGACAGTTACAGAAAACAGGTTTTTTTGGCACTTAACGTGCCGATAAACGTCACACATTGTAGTTCGCCAAGTTTTTTTTTTCTGTTTTAGGCGAGTTTTTCAACCTCATAAAGGGATGTTATGCCCACTAATTCAGCCTCTTTCAACAATGTTCTCTTTAGAATTTCACATGGTCGATCTCTTATTCTTTGTCCAGTTCTGTCCCATTTTGATAGTTTGTTTTGGGATTCTGTGATTGTTTCTTCTCATCATGTGGCCGATATATGTCCATATTCTTTTCCTGATGACTGATAAGACATGTCGTTGTGTACTCATCTTCCTTATCTCTGCGCTGGTCCTGACTTTGTATCCTCTTATATCTTATATCCTTCCCGTGCCGTTAGACGTCACATAGGGCTCGCAAAGTAGTTCGCCAATATTTCCTGTCTTCGGCGAGTCTTTCAACCTCAACAAAGGATTTTATGCCTGTTAACTTGGCCTCTCTTAATAATGTTCTCTTCAGAGTTTCACGCGGTCTGCCCCTTTTTCTTCGGCCTGTTATGACCTCGTTGTTCTAAACAATAGTAGAAAAAATACCCGCGGAATACATCCAGTATTCCACCTTTGTCTTCTAGCGGAACAAAAGTACTTAGAAAGTTCCTAGTTTTATAAATAATAAGGAATTATATAAAATAACAACTGCAGTATTGTAGGTCTTTTGATGGAATGTCGGCAGGCATGTGCTTCTATAAAGCAACACAAAAGCCTCTGATTAAAAAAAAAAACAGCTTGAGATTCGTCGATTAAAGAAAGAATTTCGACTAAAGCAGAAATACAGAAACAATCTGAGAAGCGAGAATCTCATTATATAGAACACTCGCTGAAACTGAAACAATCTCAAATGTGTCACTATTAAGAGTCAGGGTTTCTCAACTCCTATACTCTGACAGGAACCCTTCGAATATTTTCAGGTCTTAGGTTGTGTAAGAGTTATTACATATAAATCTCAGGTAGAGTTGGCGGGAAAGTATGTTGTTGATATAATAATCCAGCACTAACCATTTTTATTTAAAAAATGGCATTTATTTGTATCAAGTTGTTTATAAATCATGTGTGTTAATTATCATTATATATCATCATCATCATCATCATCTTTCACTCCTTTGGGAGCATAGACCACGGATAAAGGCTCTCCTGTCATCCCTGTTCTTGGAATTATTCTCTGCTTCCTTCCATGTGTATCCCTTGTCTCTGAGGGCTGTCATAGTTTCTCTTCTCCAAGTAAGTCTAAGTCTTCCTTGTTTTCTATTTCCGTGAGGATTCCATGTCAGTGCCTGTTTTGTTATGTTGGTGTCGGGTTTCCTCAGAGTGTGGCCAGTCCGCCTCCACTTCCTAGACATGATTTGTAGGTTCATAGGTTCTTGTCCTGCCCTTTCCCAGACCTCCTCGTTCCTGATCTTGTCCTGAAATTTAATGTTTAAAATCCTCCTCAAGCAGTAGTTCATGAATGTTTGTATCCTCTGTTGTATTGTCTTGGTCATAACCCATGTCTCTGAACCATATAGTAGGACAGTCTTTACATTTATATTGAAAAGCCTAAGTTTGGTTCTTGTTTTGATGTTCTTAGATGATCATATTTTGTTAAGTTGGATAAATGCTGCCTTGACCTTGGTTATTCTAGCTTTAACATCCTTTTCTGTTCCCCCACATTTATCTACTTCGCTGCCTAAATATGTGAAATACTCTACTCCTCAACTGGCACTCCCTCAGTTGCCAGGAGGCTATTGTTTGCATTATTACTTTTCATTATTTTTTTTTTTGCCTGTTAATATATAGTCCCAGTTTAGCTGAACTCTTGCTTAATGCAGTTTTAGAAATCCTAACGTGGGTGTACATGGAAGTACATCTAAAGGAGCGAATGTCTCAACATTGACACACATTCCCTACTTTCTGTAAGACAAGTTTCCAGGTACTGTAAGTTTGTAAAACTCTAGCTTGTACATATTTCTAGTTTCTATGAAGTTTTTTTATACTTTTGCATCTAAAAAAAAAACCCCGAATTGGATGAAGAAGATAATTACACGGTTCCTTGCCTGGCTTTTCCCGCGGGTGCTGGCCATCAAGTGCTACACGCAGTTTTCTCATTTCCTATGGGGCAGTCACCAGCCTTAACTTGGCCTGTCTCCCTCTCAGTTCGTGTCTAAAGATAAACTTGGACTCTCACAAGCGTCTTCAAACTTGCTCGTCATCGCCTATGGTGGGGAGGGGGGGGGGGGGGGGGGGGAATACGACACGGACTTTACCCAAACCACGTGACAAGCTGAGACACGTGACCTAGCTCACAGCGAGGCTGAGACGGGTCACGGTGTTTCGGCGAACAACTTCACACAAATTTCCGGGTTTCAGCAGAGCAAGGGTGGGGGGGGGGGGGGGGCCGGAATTGGAATCAAGGGAAAAATTCCCTGAACTTTAAAACTAAGTTCCTTCTCCCCCCCCCCCCTTTCTCTCTCTCTCTCTTCACCCCTCTGTTCTTCTCAAAAGTAAAATATACGCTCCCGTGAGGTCTGCATCCTAGCTGGCTGCCAGTTCCATTTATGATAAGACCATCCCTGAACGTGTAGGCAGACAATTGAACAGATATGTAGAGAGGGAAACCACGATAGATAGATAGATAGATAGATAGATAGATAGATAGATAGATAGATAGATAGATAGAAAAAAACAATTGTACCACAATGAGCATATTATCTGTTTGTCATGTTGTGCTCAGACCCCAACCCCAGCCACGAACTGGACCCCTAGATCAAGCACACTGCACCCACAGCACACAGAACCCCATGACCGCACCCACAGCACACAGAACCCCATGACAGAATTCCCATCTCTTTCCTGAAACATTTACCATTCTCCGGGACTTTGAAAATCCCTGTGCTCTCTTCCTGCTAGTCTCAGCTACCTCTAGTTTCCAAAACTTTTTAACGATAAAATAGCTCTATTATTCCTCTAATCTTGTTCTGAGATAAGAGTTCAGAAAATAAAACTTCAGCGACGCCTTCGAAGTCTCACCCTCCCCACTCCTGTTAACTGCAGGACTCAAAGCCATCCCAGAATGCCATACAAAGATCGTTCCAAGTCCCGCCTTTCCATAAATTCCAGTTTCAAAGATAGAACTGGAATTTTTTTTCCCCCCATAATCTTACCTGGGAGGGGGGGAAGTGCCAAAGCAAACTGAACAATGCGGTCTTGGGTGAAGGCTGGTTTGTACACGCTTCATTATAGCAGTGTAGCCTTCGCCACCGCGAACCACTTGTGTGCCATCGGTGCACATGGTAGCTGTCTGGACTGCCGCAGGGTTTTGCTTGGTAAAGTTACAGTCAAGAGACAAGTGGTTGAAGTATATAGCACTGTTTTGTAACTTTGTTCCTTTCCTATTTAGTTACAACATCACAGAAAACGCAAAGAAAAATTTAAAAAAACGTATAGTGAAAGTCTCATGCAAGTGAAGATTATGTGGATGTAAGCGGCCAATATTGGTCTCTTTATGCCTTGAGTGTTTTTTTTTAAAATATTCACATTAACGTTTTCATGTTTAAGTTTCTGCCTCAGCCAGTATACTTCATTATTAAAATTAGCTCCACTGTACTTCATTATTAAACTTACCTCTACTATACTTCATTATTAAACTTACCTCTACTATACTTTATTATTAAACTTACCTCTACTATACTTCATTATTAAACTTACCTCTACTATACTTCATTATTAAATTTACCTCTACTATACTTCATTATTAAACTTACCTCTACTATACTTCATTATTAAACTTACCTCTACTATACTTCATTATTAAACTTACCTCTACTATACTTCATTATTAAACTTACCCCTACTATACTTCATTATTAAACTTACCCCTACTATACTTCATTATTAAACTTACCTCTACTATACTTCATTATTAAACTTACCTCTACTATACTTCAGTATTAAACTTACCTCTACTATACTTCATTATTAAACTTACCTCTACTATACTTCATTATTAAACTTACCTCTACTATACTTCATTATTAAACTTACCTCTACTATACTTCATTATTAAGCTTAGCTCCAGCCGTCTGATTTCATAAAACATATGCTAGCTTTCAATTAGATACTTTCATCTTAAATTGTACAATGAAAGCCAAGTTCGACATCGTTAAGATAAAAGCGTTTATATTTTTTACTTACTGGCTTTCTTTTCTTTTCCTTGCTCAATACACCATTTAGTTGTTCAGTATATCATATAATTATTAAGTATACCATTTATTCAGTACACGATATAGCTATTCAGTATACCATAGAATGATTCAGTACGATATACAATTATTCAATATCCTATGTAGCGATTTAATATAGTATAAAAATATTCAGTATACCATATAGTTATTCAAAATGCCATGGAATCGTTCATTACACCATATGGGTAAACCGTATGTAGTATACCTATTCAATGTACCAAATACCTATATACCTATATATATAGATATATTCAGTACACCATATACTTTTCAGTTTATCGTATAGTTTTGCAGTCTAGTTATTCAGCATACACATAGTTTTTCAGTATAATTGATTTTCCTTATGCATATATTTATTTTGTATACATATTCAGTATAGCACATAGCTATTCAGGATCCCATACGTAAATTTGAATATATATCCAATATATGTGTATACCCTAAGGTTATTCAGTATATAATATAGTTACTCAGTATCTCATGCAGTTGCATGTGGTGGAATCTTTCTGAGACAAGATATGAACTTTTGTTTCAATAGTCCAAAATCTTAAAAGGTATTCACCCTACCACTGTTATTGATTTCGGACTCTAAATATCCACTAATTGACTGACTGACTGTGCTGTCCAGACAGATATCCGCTAATATCTCATAGTGTTTGCAGTTCATTTGATTGTCTTCTCTTTCCTTTAACTGATCGTCTAATTCAGACATGTTTCAGACACTACTCACCAATTATTGATTGTCGATTCCTTAGTTTTTTAAAGTTCTTTTTTTAATGTTCTGTAAATTCTCTTAGAAATTCTTGGTTTATTGTTTTCACGGTTAAAGGTCTTTTACTAAAAAAAACATTTCTACTGGTTCCAATTTCAGCTTCGTCTGTTCTTCCTGTTAGTCATACAAGCGATAGCCGATACTGGTCCTGTAAGGTTCTTGAGAACTTTTTTTTTTGGGTCTTTCCTGTTCTTGCCTTGATTTCAGTTGCGTATTTGCCATTTCCGTATTTGCCAAAAAGTAAAACAACTAAAGAAGCTGTGGAGAGGAACAGACAGAACTACTAAAATACACTTTTTAAGGGCATACATCTTTTGTGGCCTGGTTAGCCGAGTGGTTAGGTGATAGGTTTGCTAATCCGGTGGTACAGGGTTCAGTCCCAGCAGTGGGGTTTTTTCTGGTACACATCAAAATGGCCCCGGGGTTGACCCAGCCTCTAAAAATGGGCACCAGAGAAATCTGGGAAGGTAAAGCGGCCAGGCGTGATACTGACCACATCAGACTTTCATGTTCCGAAGGTCGTGGAAAATATAGGCCTAACGCCGTATTCCCCAATATGCCTTAATGCCATGGAAACGGACATTTTACCTTTACCTTATACATCTTTCCCATCGCAAAACATGCCTGTGAGACCTGGACACTTAACAAAACAGCTGAGAAACACATAGTACCTTTGAGTGTAAATGCTACAGAAGAGTTCTTCAAATATTACGGACACAAAAAAGAACAAATATATCCATACTACAAGAACTTAATATTGAAGAAGGTTGGCTAGTAAAGAGGATTAAACAGAGAAAACTTAAATATTTTGGACACATTAAACGTCATGAGAATTTAGAGAAGACCGTCTTGGAAGGATACATAATGGGAAATAGAAAAAGAAAAAAAGGAAGACCAAGGCGAAGATGGTTGCAAGACATCGTTGATAATCCTCAAAGGAATGCATCAACAGCAGGGCATCTTGCTTACAACCGAGAGGCCTACAGGAGAGCTGCTAGGGAGGCAAAGTTCCGCAAGGATTTGCCATTAGCTGTGATTGCTGTTTGGAAGCAACTGAATTCATCTATCTGTGTAGAAGTCCTTTCGTTTGCATTGATGTTGGCACTCTGGTATGTTTCCTCTATTTGATATCACCATTGTTTCTGTCTTGTTGCTGTGTTGTTCTGAAGTCCTTTTATTGTTCTCCTTTTGATAATTTTATTTTTCGTAAGCTTTTGTTTTCAAAGTTTCAAAAATTACTTTCACTTTCTGTTGTCTGAGGAATCTTCCACATATCTCAAGTTGTTGATGTTACTGGCTCCTATTTTTAGAAATTTCTTTCAAAAGTTTAACTCCTCTCATGATGTTTTCACTGAATAGATCCGGTGACAATACACATCCTTGTCTTACGCCTCGTTTTCTACCTTGACATTCGCCTATGTCACTGTTCACTGTTGTTGCTGTTCTTTGCTTCTAGTACGTATTCTTAATGCTTCTCATAACTTTACCTTCTGCATCAAGTTTTTCTAGAGTTTGTATCATATCTTCATATCTAATTTTGTCAAAAGCTTTTGTGTAAATCAATAAATCTCTGTTCACTTCTAGAGATCTTTATTTCATTGCTGTTAGCATCATCATCATCATCATCATCATCATCATCATCATCAGTCCTCTGTACCGTCAATGGAACATAAGGCATCAATAAAGGTTCTCTAGCCAGGCCAAGTCGGGATACATCAAACCACGTCTTCCCCACATCCTTTATCTCTTCCTGTGTCGTGCATCTCCACGTTCCCAGTGGCCTGCCCCTCTTTCTTTTCCCTTGAGGTGTCCAAGTAGAGGCGATCTAGGGGGTTGTTGATATAAAATGGCTTTACTTATGCCCATGGAAATCCTTATTGTGCTCATCATCATCATCAGGTGCCGTGCCGACTGGCGTTGGCTATTATGCTTCTCCAGAGTACCCGATCCTTCATGCAGGCCATCAGTTCAGTTGGTGATCTCCTCTCACACCATCCCGTCAGACTGTCCAGTATCATTTCTCTTGGTCTTCCTCTTGATCTTCTTCCTTCTATTTTTCCTGTTATTATAATATTTTCAATGCCCCCTCTTCTCATTGCATGTCCTATGAAAGTACATTGTCTCTCTCAAGGTTTTTTTGTCTCTCCAGCTCTTCTCATACATTCTTCATTAGTTATTTATTGTGCTCACGGAAGTTAAAGTTAGAATCAAACATTTTGCAGCCTAGACACAGGATGCCTGTTTGTCTTCTTAAGCGTGGCACTGTTCATTTACTTTGAGAACGTGTGGAATTCAGAAGTTATAAGCACAGAAACCAAGTTATGATGATTCAGTTCAAGTGTAATATCCACCCTCATTTATGCATGCGAAAGCTGGAAAACAACTAAAGAAACAGACAAGAAATTAGACTCTTTTGAAAACAAATGCGTAAGGAACATATTCGGTATAAAGTGGAATGAATTCAAGAACAACGCAGAGATAAGACAGATGAGTGAACAACAGCCTGGGTCTCATGGGTGATCAGAAAAAGGAGATGGACATATATCGGTCACGTGATGAGAAGAAACAGAGAATCCCAAAACAAGCTATCAAGTGGAACACAACAGGCCGAAGAAAGAGAGGTCGACCACATGAAACTCTGAAGAGGACATTGTTACGAGAGGCCAGTTTAGTGGGCATAAAATCCTTTGATGAAGTTGAAAAGTTCGCCGAAAACAGGAAAACTTGTCGAACTACCATGCGGGCCCTATGTGACATTTAACGGCAGGGGAAGGGTGTAAGATGTGCCCTGTACATAACGCCAGCTCCTGATGTCACGTGAGAAGCTCCAGTTTTATGATCCAAGACAGAAACTTCATGTGTTGAAATTTACTCTCCCAACGGTGTCAGTGTGGCCCACACTTGCCCGGCCTATAATCATCTGCTGATGTAGCCAACACATTCATTACTCGGATGTCTATTTAAAAATGTAGCCTATTACTCATCTAATAACATAATTTTGTAAGTTGTTTGTCGGACTCTAACATGCTGTCTCTTGTCTGCCTTGGAGCGCAGTTATGTAGTGATGCCCTGAGACTTTACTTGAGCTATCATGTAAGCTGCTTCTAAAACTCTCAGACTTGAGTTATCATGTAAGCTGCTTCTAAAACTCTCAGACTTGAGTTATCATGTAAGCTGCTTCTAAAACTCTCAGACTTGAGTTATCATGTAAGCTGCTTCTAAAACTCTCAGACTTGAGTTATCGTGTAAGCTGCTTCTAAAACTCTCAGACTTGAGTTATCGTGTAGGGTGCTTCTAAAACTCTCAGACTTGAGTTATCGTGTAAGCTGCTTCTAAAACTCTCAGACTTGAGTTATCGTGTAAGCTGCTTCTAAAACTCTCAGACTTGAGTTATCGTGTAGGGTGCTTCTAAAACTCTCAGACTTGAGTTATCGTGTAGGCTGCTTCTAAAACTCTCAGACTTGAGTTATCGTGTAAGCTACATCTAAAACTCTCTATATCTGGGCTGTTGCCATGCCAACTGTATATTCATTTCAGAAGTTTAAGATCAGCCACTGGAGGTGGATTCTCGTCAAAGAAAAAAAAAGAAGAAGAAGAATGCATGGTCGTTGTGAGAGGCAGACAGTATAAAAAGAAATGTAGCCATGCAAGGAAGAGAAACGTTTACAGTCAGTTTTACCTAAGCAAGGAGTCTAGCCCAGATTAATACGCACATACAAGTTTACAATTCACTTCATCATATGTTTATATCATAATCAGAAGTTTATTATTACATGCATTATAATTAGGAGTTTGTAACATAATATGAATACCACACTGGTACATCATTTAATGTTATATAATGAATAGCTTTGTTTTTATTACTTGGACACATGAGAAGTATGTACGGTGAGTGGATCCTTGAAGGAGTAGCTCCAATCAACCCAGCCGAAGAAATAGGTCCTGTCTCTTTCATTAGAGCAGGAGAAAGAAAGCCCATACCACGTGATTCAGACCACAAACTTTTCAGGCTGTTGTGTGCTGACAGGTCAAGGAAAATACGGACATTAAAAACTATACTGTTAAAAAAAAAAAGAGAAACTCAACACTTTTGTAGTCGTAATGGACACCAAATTTCAAACTTGTATCAAAATTTTGTTTTAGGGAATTAATGTTTCAATCTTGGCATGAAGAAACTTTAAGACTTTGACAATGAAATGATCTTCATTAAATTTGGTTTGGACTTTTATTCTTTGCGACTGAGGCCTCCGTTTTCAGTAAGGTGTATGGCCTCCTCTGACCTGTATCAGAGAACGACATCTCCTTGACATGGATCTGATAAGCCGTTGGATCTGTTGTTGTGGGATGGCTGCCCACTCTTCCCGCAGTGCAAGAGACAACTGTCAGAGATTGGTTGGCGCCACTTCTCGCTGACGGACTTGTCTGTTGAGTTCATCCCATAAATGTTCTGTTGGGTTCATGTCTGATGACATGGACGGCCGCGGAATGGTCTGGACGTTGTTGTCAGCGAAGAACTGGGTGGTGAGTTGTGCCACATGAGGTCGAGCGTTATCCTGCTGAAAAATCGACCCTGGTGCAGCCATAAGTGGAAGGACATGAGGACGAAGAATTTCAGCGACCTATCGTTGGGCATTCAGGCGTCCTTCAATTTGCACCAAGTCACTTCTTTCCATCAAGTTGATCGTTTCCCCACAGCAGTACACCTCCACCACCATGTGGAGGAGCCTCATCCACGCAGTTCTGGGTGTAGCCCTCATGGACTCTGCGGTAAACTCTTCTCCGTCTATCGTGTTGCTGGACCAGAAAGGATGATTCATCATTAAACCAAACCCTTTTCAATCATTCGCAACGGTCCATTGACGATGGCGGTTCGTCCACTGCAGTCGGTTCTGGCGATGCCGGTCCGTAAGAATTGCGTCGCGCAGCCAGTACCTGACCGTTTGATCTGAAACTCGACGAGCTGCTGTCACTGACTGGGCTGTTGAGGACGCAGATGCAAATTGATTTCTGAGATGACGCAACCGTATGAAGCGGTCTACGGCAGGAGTTGTGATCATTGGTCTTCCACTGTGCCGCCGGTCTGCAACTGAGCCAGTTTCTTTAAATCGTCTCCAAAGGCGGCTAATGGGGCTTCTCTCTCTCTCTCTCTGAACCTTAAGTGCCCAGGGCACATGGGGCTTCCCCAAGGGTTTTCCACAAATGCCTTCCCTTTGACTTTTTTTTTTCTGCTCTTGTCCAGGTGAGCCCTCTATTGCTCAAAATCCTCTCTGTTGTTCTTTTCCATGTCTCTTCTGGTCTACCTTTACTTCTGATCCCCTGTGGTGTCCATCTTAGTGCTATTTTTGGTAATGTGCTGTCAGTCATTCGGAGCACATGTCCCAACCATCGCCAGCGTCTTTCCTCAATAATTGCTGTCAGTGGCTTCATTTGCATTTCTGCCAACAAGATGTTATTTCTTATAGTGTTTGGCCAAACTATTTTTCTAATTCTTCGTAAACATTTAGTCTGGAAAGAATTCAACTTGTTTTCTATTGTTTTTGGTGATTTTCCAGCATTCATTTCCATAGAGAAGTACACTTAGAACATTACTCTTAAATATCCCGATTTTCGTATTCATGCTTAGTTTTTTTAAAAATTTTTATATAGTCTGCAGCATTGCAAAAGCCTGGTTTGCTCTAGTAAGTCTGCTGTTGATGTCCTCTGTGCTGTCTCCATTTTCTACTACTCAACTCAAATTCGTTGACTTCCTCCACTAAGTTGCTATCTACGCTGAGTACATTTCTGTTGTTCAAATTGTGCTTCATTAACTTTTTCTTTCCTACGTTGATCTTTAGTCCCATGTTCTTTGCATTCTGAGTTATCTTGTTTATTTTATCTTGCATATCTTTGTGGCTCCTTGATAGTAGACAAATGTCGTCCGCAAAGTCAAGGTCCTCCAGCACTGTGTCAAGGGTCCATTGTAATCCTCTGCGTTTGTCTGATGTTGCCTCCTTCATTAACCAGTCTATTGCCAAGATAAATAATGTTGGTGATAGTACACATCATTGCTTCACTCCTGTTTGTCCCCTAAAGCTGTTGAAGGTATGTTCTCCACAGATCACTTTGCACTGAAAACCCTCGTATAGGACTTTGATTACATTCACTATCTTATGGAGGAGGCCATGCCATCTTAGGATTTTCCACAGTGCATCTCTGTTGACACTGTCAAAGACTTTCTCAGAATCTATAAACAATGCATATGTTGTGCTATGCCACTCATTTGCCTGTTCTAATATTTGTCAAAGTACAAATATGTGGTCTATGTATGATCTTCCTTCCTAAATCCTGCCTGCTCTTTCCGAAGTTTTCCCTCAAGTGCTGGTACAATTCTGTTGATGATTATTCTGCAAAATACTTTACTGATGAGTGGCAGTAAGGTAATGCCTCTCCAGTTCCCGCAATCTCTGAGGTCACCCTTCTTTGGTAGTTTTACTATAAGGCCAGTTTTCCACTCCTCTGGGGCTTTTTCTAGACCCCAAATTTGTTGTAACATCCGGCAAAGTTGTTTTGGTGTTTCTGTTTCTTCTGCTTTCAACAACTCAGCAGACACTTCATCTTCACCTGGTGCCCCGTCTAATTTTAGCTTCTTTATCGCCTCCTTTACTTCATTTATTGTTATTGGTCCTGTATTGATGTTTAGTTCCGTTTTTGCTTCAGGTATATCTATTGTTTGTGCTACTTGTGTTCTGTTTAGTAATTTGTTAAAGTGCTCCCGCCATCTTTCAGTTTTTTTCTCTTTCTCCACTGACCAGTTGTCCCTTATGTATCCTTGTTGCCAGATTTTTTTTTACCAGATTGGGTTGCTGGTCCTATGCCGAACCCTCCTTAGTCGCCTTTTACGATCATGCATGGTAGGGTATAGTGGTCCTATTCTTTGCAGATCCCAGGTACCACGGGGGGGGGGGGCCTTGCCTGATCAGAAAACTTTAAATAGCAACATCGCATTTGTTGCTTTCTTTTTTTGAACACTATATATCCTCTGTGTACGTCAATTATATAGAGCAAGGCTACAGTTATAGAGCAGGGCTACGCGTATAGAGCAGGGTTATGCTTATAGAACAAGGCTACGCTTATATAGAGCAGGGCTACGCTTATATAGAGCAGGGCTACGCTTATAGAGCAAGGCTACGCTTATATAGAGCAGGGCTACGGTTATATAGAGCAAGGCTACGCTTATAGAGCAGGGCTACGGTTATATAGAGCAAGGCTACGCTTATAGAGCAGGGCTACGGTTATATAGAGCAAGGCTACGCTTATAGAGCAGGGCTACGGTTATATAGAGCAAGGCTACGCTTATAGAGCAGGGCTACGGTTATATAGAGCAAGGCTAC
The DNA here is from genome assembly GCA_009760885.1 of Achatina immaculata. Taxonomy (NCBI): domain Eukaryota; kingdom Metazoa; phylum Mollusca; class Gastropoda; order Stylommatophora; family Achatinidae; genus Lissachatina; species Lissachatina immaculata. The sequence continues at coordinate 76,448,028 of CM019716.1, forward strand.
GCTTATAGAGCAGGGCTAGACGTATAGAGCAAGGCTACGCTTATAGAGCAGGGCTAGACGTATAGAGCAAGGCTACACTTTACATAAGAGTTTAAACTAGATCTGGGCTAGGATTGGCCAAAACATGCAATATTCGAACTTAATGAGATAGTGTCAGAGACTCGTAGCTAACTATGTCTATTAGGGTTGGTGGATCATAGCTGATCAAGCCTTGTTATAATTCTTATACTGCTACTGGTAAAAGGCTTTTGTTTGGCCGAATGAATCACAATCGAATGGGAAGGGAAAACCGATCCTTAAAATCATGCCGAAGACGGCGTGTAGTTCCAAAAGACACAGGATATAGCAGCCTAAATGTAAACTGTTAAAACACAAACAACGCCTTTTAAAAGGACTCTCTCTCTCTCTCTCTCTCTCTCTCTGAACCTTAAGTGCCCAGGGCACATGGGGCTTCCGCAAGGGTTTTCCACAAATGCCTGTCCTTCGCCTAAAAGGACTAAAACAGAAAAAAGAAGTAAAATGGCAATGACGACGATTATGATGATGGTGGTGATGATGATGATGATGATAGATTAAATGTGAGAATGTTCATACAGATAAAGTATTGTGATATTACTAGAACATTATGTCGGAGAAATCGATGAGGTAAATATGGAAAAACAAGATGAAATGCATAAAAGCTACAAAGGAATGTAGCATTAGTTGTAATAGTGATAGTGGAGTTATAGTAGTAGTAATAGCAGTAAATGCAACATCTGTTGGCACATTCGTTGCGGGGTTTGAAGTGACGTGCTTTTTCTCCAGCGGAACATTTTGTCGCCGAGAATTAATGGGAAGAAACTTGAGAAACTAAAGAAACTTTAAGCCAATCTCAGTTACGTCCCATAAACCAAAGGGCGATTCATTTAAAAGCGCAATTATTGTTGGAGGTGAAGATGCCTGTCCGATGAGGCAATCAGCGACCCATAACTGATATGCTAGCGTCAGTGTTAGCGAACCACAACTGACCAAGACCCTGTCCCACCTCTCCGTGGCACCCCCAGTAACAATCCTAGCCTAGCTAACGGAGCAGGGATCGCCATAGTCCCCATGGTGGTGGAGTCTGATACTTGTAAGAAGGATTACACACCCCCTGCTTGTTAGCCGTGCTCCGGGACTGAAAAGTAGCCGCGATAACCCGCTCCTGCGCCGATTCGATGCTGTGCCTCAATACATCTTCAGTATCGACTGCAAACAACAGCTCGCAGTTACAGGGAGTTCGTACAAGTGTTGCATGTAACTCAGTGTTGCTATGAATTTAACTATCGTCACTATGCTAATAACACAACTAATTGTTGCGTTTACTCGAAATAACAACACTGCTTCTGTTAATTTGCAATCCTATGACTAACAGTACAATAAACGTACAGATCTATTTCACGAATAGTTTTTTTTGTTTTTGTTTTTGTTTTGTTTTTGGGAGGGGGGGGGCCGTGTAAGCTTATACAAGATTAAACATATAAATATGCATAAAGCCAAAGCTATGACAACAAAATATTAAGCTGTTTAAAACAAAAGTAGGAGCAGCTTTATTGGTTAACAAGCACGCAGCTACAACATTTCGGTTTATACCTTAATAATACAAAAACATGCAGGACAAAGAAATAGGGAAAGAAGATAAAAGATAAAAATATAAATTCACTTGAATGATATACAAAGAATGGGGAGCGGGGGAATAGTAGAAAAAAAGGGAGCACTTAGCTGTGACTTGTAAGAAGCTGTATCCGCGAGTGCGTGTGGTAGAGTATTGTGGACCACTTTCAGTGCCAGACGTCGGATATCTGACGCTTCCGGTTACTCACGCGGGTGCCATATGTCAAAAAATTTGACGCTTGGTTTGTTTCATTAAAAAAAAACCGATGTAACGTTTATATTGTACACATTTCATGCGCGTGTCCGGTGACACTTTTCAAAATGGCGAAAGAGTGCTTAGTTACGAGCGATTTCGAGCAAGAAAAACGAAGAGAAACATCGAGAAATTTAAATTTTTGGTGATGGACATGGCCTGTGATCAGACCACTGCTCTTGAATGTATCCCAAGAAGATCTAGACATATTAGACGCCTGGAGAAGTAGTTAGAAGATTATTTCAGACATTATTATACCGATAATGTAACACTGAATCACAACAGGTAGATCTACGTATTGTACCTCTAGGCCTTTCCGATGGTAAGTTGGACACAATTATTGTCCAAAAACATGACATTACTTCTTTTTTCCTAAAAAAAGCTCTGCATTTATGAAATCTTCATACATTTAGTTATATTTTGAAACATAAGAAGTACACGGAAGTACATGGAAATATTGTTTTCATTCAGTTTTACAACTATACCCCCTGTACACATCAAGACCCGCGCTTTTACTCTGGCATCCAACTGAACGTCGGCGTTTCTTCCTGTGGCACGGAGAGAAGACTTGTAAAATGTGCCAGGTTGGTAGTTAAGAGGGGGGGGGGGGGGGGGGGGGGGGGGGGGGGGAGCGGAAAGGAAAGGAATTAATCAGGTCGAAAGTCGAGAGAAGGGTGGGTGGAATAAACGAATGTGGCTGGGGTAGAGGGCTTGTAATCTAACTTAGTGAGGGGGTTCTGGAATATACGTTACAGGTGAGGAGAGAGGAGAACTTAGTACAGAGGGAATATGATTGTAGAGACAGGGAACTGTGCCTTACTTCAGTTCTACTGCATGTCTGCGAAGAACTCCATATATCTTTTGTTGCTTTTGATAGCGATAGTGCTACGTTGTACTGGAACTATAACTGTTTTGATATGATGGAGGTCCTGGGGGACCAGAAGTTGCCCACTAAGTCACAGCATGCTGTTGTGTTCATGTGCGCAAACGCTTATGAAATTCATGTATCGCAGGCCACTGTCTAAGCGACGCAACTCAGAATGACATAATTTTTCTTTACTTTATCCGGTTTGCTCCCATTAATTCTCGTCAACAAAATGTAATTTCATCAAAGCCCACTAAATAAAGCAAGGCGCAGTACAATATACGTAGCATGATTTTGCCTGCTACTACTACTACTATTAATATTACTACTACTACTACTACTACTACTACTACTACTACTACTACTACTACTAAATCACTACATATCTGTGCCTCTTTGTCTTGTTTGGATTTACTTATCCAGACCAGCTTGTAAAGAGATGTAAATGTAGTGAGCATAGTTTGAAAATGTGCGCAGAGATTTTCTGTACAGTAGTAATAACACGTAGCGTAAATGTAGCACTGTAATACTCTTCCCCCCTCTCCCCCTCTCACGTTCATTTATTTATTTTGTTTTGTTTTGCTAATCTTATCTTACATCCTTCCCGTGCCGTTAAAACGTCACATAGGGTTAGCACAGTAGTTCGCCAATTTTTTGTGTGCTAATACCTTCCTTTAAAACGTTTTTTTTTTTTTGCTTGCTCATTTTCTTCTTCTTCCTCCTCCTCTTGTTCTTTTTCTTCTTCTTCCTCTTGTTCTTCTTCCTCTTCTTCTTCTTCTTCCTCTTCTTCTTCTTTTTCTTCTTCTTCCTCCTCTTCTTCTTCTTCTTCTTTTTATTCTTCTTCTACTCCTCCTCCTCTTCTTCTTCTTCTTCTACATTCGAGTACTAATTGGTCATGCTATATATACAGCCCTGTCGCCTTGAAAAAGTCCGTCCTCTTCTCCAGGCTTGGGTGTGAGCCCCACAACTTTTCTTTCAGTTCCTCTCCCTCGGGCCAGATCTGTGCTCGGAGGTTTGAGTAGGTTGGCCAGATCTGTGCTCGGATATTTGAGTAGGTTGGCCAGATCTGTGCTCGGATATTTGAGTAGGTTGGCCAGATCTGTGCTCGGATATTTGAGTAGGTTGGCCAGATCTGTGCTCGGAGGTTTGAGTAGGTTGGCCAGATCTGTGCTCGGATATTTGAGAAGGTTGGCCAGATCTGTGCTCGGAGGTTTGAGTAGGTTGGCCAGATCTGTGCTCGGAGGTTTGAGAAGGTTGGGCAGGTTTGCAGGATATGCTTAGGCATAGGGTTATCAACTTCATAGGGACATCCGGGTCATCTGTTTATCTGTGTCTACCCTGCCACATTTTATTGTGCTCTTCTTTTCTATTCCCAGATATTCCGCACGTGCTGTGACTGACGTCAGAATAAAGTAGTTTTACTGACATTGTACGAGGGTCATACCGAAAGTCCTGAGCAAACATTTTTAAAAAAAACAGAATTTATAGATTGAGAAATATAAATATATCAGCTTAATTTGCATTCTTTGCACTTCATGTAGAGGTCACATGACGTCATCATCATGTATCACGTGACCACGCGGAGCATAAAACAAAGTGGCGGGCGCTGAAGTTTCGTTTTGTCAACGTGCTGTTATTGAATTCCTCGTTAAAGAGGAAATCCCCGCTACTGAAATTCACCAAAGATTTCAGCTTGCTTATAGAGATGGGTGTGTATGTGCTAGCAATGTTAGGAGGTGGGTGAAACATTTCAAAGATGGAAATACGAGCATCCAAGATATGCCTCGCAGCTGTCGCCCTCGAACTGCTTCCACCAAACGCAACGTGGAACGGGTTGACGACATCATTAAAGAATACAGACGTGTCACAGTTTCTGAAATCGCTTTTAATCTTGGGATAGGACACAAAGCAGTATAGGAACTGATTGAAACCCCAGGCTATAGAAAAGTTTGTGCCTGCTGGGTCCCACGGGAGAGATCGTCCAGAAAGCAGTGTGTCCGTGCCTTTGGTCAGCTGGAACGGAATTCTAACGGGAGGGTATTTTCAAACTTGCAGAGCGATGGGAAAAATGTGTGCAGAGAAATGGAGACTATGTTGAAAAATGAATCAAATGATGCATATAATGTGATGCATTCATATTTTCTCTATCTATAAGTTCTGATTTTTAAAAAAAATTGCTCACGACTATCGGTATGACCCTCGTAAAATCTTGGATGAAAAGAGCTCTCTCCCTCCGGAGCCAGTTAGTTATCATAATTTTTACAGAACTCTGCTATAAGAGAGACGAAGATTGCTGGCTCGTCTATAAGGCCTGCCTCTCTCTGAAACTTGAGGTGCCCAAGGTACATGGGGCTTCCGCAAGGGTTTCCCCACAGACGCCCGTCTCTCCCCCCCCCCCTTTTTCTCTTGCCCAGGTGAGCCTTCTATAGCTCAACATCCTCTCTGTTGTTTTTCTCCATGTCTCCTTTGATCTACCCCTACTTCTGTTCCTCTCTGGTGTCCGTTTCAGTGATATTTTTAGTAATGAGTCACCAGTCATCCGTAGCACATACCCCAACCATCGCCAACGTCTTTCCTCAATAATCGAAGCCAGTGGCTTCACCTGTTTCTATACATATATACATAATCTGTACATCGCTATAAACAAATTTCAGAGATTACATACCACCTCAAGAACAGCAAAGATTATAGATCTAATCAAGACTTCAAAGATTATATATCACATCAAGAACTTCATACCTTACAGATCATATCAACTTTAAAATATAACAGATTCACATCATGAACTTCAAAAAATTACAGATCACATCATGAACTTCAAACATTGTAAACCACATCATGAACTTCAAAAAATTACAGATCACATCATGAAATTCAAAACATTGTAAACCAAATCATGAACTTCAAAATTACAGATCATACCAAGAACTTCACAGATCATACCAAGAACTTTACAGATCACAGAATATATATTTCCTCGAGTTCATTCTTCACATTATCATACTCTTCAACTCTTCACAAAAAATAAAGAAGTGAAGATAGCGAGAGATATGGTACAGGAACACAAGCTGTAGATTAATGGCGCCCAAACGTTTCCAGTGGCGTCCATCAGTGGCCCCATAAAGGTAGACATAATAATGAAATGGGTAGGCATCAGAAGCCCAATAAGGGACATGACCTTGCCTACATTTCTTGAAGACTTTTGATCATCGCTGTTTTTCTGAATCTGTAGAAAAGAGAAATGTGAAAAGGTAGTAAGTTTATATTTAACCATGCATCATCCATTGACGTACATAAATCTTTGAATGCCGTGCAATATGAGACGTACTCTGGTACGTATTCTAAAACTGAAATAATAAAAATACAATATCGGTACAGGTTATCTTGTACTTTCACATATTCTTTTCCTTTGAGGGGTCTAAAGTGAAAGCAAGAATTGATTGTGCTAAATGAATACTTCTCGCCCTTTTGGCTAAGATGAAAGTGTAGTGCTGCCCTCTGTAGTGTCTACACTTTGATCGTTATCTTGGAACAAACGAGTTTCTCGAGGCCTGCCTTGCACATTGAATGCCCGGGGGGGGGGGGGGGGGGGGGTATGGTCCAGGTGGACCCGGTTTGCAGCACCGCTGGTCTGTTGTTTTCGTCGTCTTAAAAAAAAAACAACTTATCTGGCACGGAAGGTGACTATGATCAACAAGGTGGTCCTTCCGCCCAGGCTAAGAAGATTTTCATCTAAAAACTCTCACCACCGCTGGGTGGTACACTTATCTAGCGAGGTGGTACACTTATCTAGCTAGGTGGTACACTTATCTAGCGGGGTGGTACACTTATCTAGCGGGGTGGTACACTTATCTAGCGAAGTGGTACACTTATCTAGCGAGGTGGTACACTTATCTAGCGAAGTGGTACACTTATCTAGCATCGCCCTTGCGGGTGTAGAAAAAATTAAATTTTACAAAATTTTCCTATTAAATTATTTTTAAAAAATGAATGGAATAACTGACAGTAGATCTTCCATATTCCCAGTGGCAACATGCAGATGTTAAACATGGACGCTTAACAAATCACTAGAAAAGAGAATAACAGCATTTGAAATGAAATGTTACAGAAGGGCACTTAGAATATCATGGATGGAAGGAAAATCAAATAAAGGGATATGGATGGGATTAGATGTCGCAGAAAACTGGCTAGTTCACAGTATAAAAATTAGAAAGTCGAGATACTTCGTCCAAATCAAGAGCTTGGAAAGACTGAAAGTAGAAGGCATAAGTGCCCGGCAAAAGAGAAAAGGGACGACCCCGCTGCAGGTGGACTCGGGACATCACAGAAAGTCTGAATGTATCTTTGCGAGAGCGAGATGCAGGTCAACTTGCGCAAAACCGTACTACATCCAGGGAGGCTGTGAGAGGGACAACATTCTGAAAAGGACACATCTTATCAATGAATAAAATGACAGTTTAGTGAATGAGAGTTGGAACTTGGTCAGAGCTTTAATTCGTTTTTAGATGAATTTTTTAAAATAGTTCGTTATGTGGTGCTGGTAAAATTAAGCTTTGCATTATTGTTCTGTTTGTCTGTGATTATATAAATATATCCACTATCTTTTTTATGATTTTTTTCAGTCGTTCATTGGTAGATACTTGTATAACTATTCTTAGAACATTCTTTCCCTTACTGACACAGCTCTAATATCATTTTCATCAATTGTGATCGACTGACCAATCGTATGCTTTCTCTAAATTCTCTGCTGTGCTCACCAGCTAATTAAACTTAGTACGAGGTCGCTTCAGGAAGCAAGTTCAGTTAATTAAGATCAAAAGAAATCAGGCGGCCTTTGTTTGATATTCTGACTATCGAACTCTGTCTATCGCACTCTCCAGGACTTTTGCCAGAAATGCTAAAGACTTTGTCCTCTTTTCTCCTGTTCTTCCTGAAAAAAGGGGCTGTTGTCTTACTCAGTTTGGCTAGTGGATGGATATATTCCATGTGGTAGTGAAGCCAGGGTAGAATATTTATTGTTGTGTACAGAATTCAGTGATGACATTGTAGATGTAGCTAGCGAACTTATTCTAGTCTCGATAATTCGTGTTCTAAGCTACAGGTCTTTTCTGATATCGCTGCCAGGTCAATCATATCTGGGTCAACATATTCCCATTTCATACTGTTTCTTAGCAGAAAAATATCAGAAAGACTCTCTTTCTCTCTCTCCTCCCTCTCTCTCACTCTCTCTCACTTGGAAGGGCAGAATGTAAGACGGGCCTGCGTGCCCAATTCTTTATCCTTGAAAAATAAAGATTATTCATTCATTCATTCATTCATTCTCTCCCTTTCCCCTCTCTTTCTCCTCCATCTCTCACTCTCTCTCCCCCTCTCCCCTCTCTTCTCTCTCTGCCTTCCCCCTCTCTCTTTCCCTCTTTCCTCCATTTCTCACTCTTTCCTCCTTCCTTCCCCCTCTCTCTTTCCTTCTTTCCTCCATCTCTCACTCTTTCCCCCTTCCTTCACCCTCTCTTCTCCCTTCTCCCTCCCCCCCCCCTCTCTCTCTCTCTCTCTTACTAGAAGTCCCAACAAAACCCTCATCAAGTACCAAGAGAGCATAGTTAACTGTCGCAGCTAAATCTTTCAACAATGATTTAAAATAGTTTATTGAATGTTTAAAAAAAAGGGGTAACATCCCCGTTCCCATGCCATCAAAGCAGGCTGGGGATAGGGTGTTAGGTCTGAATTTCCACGACCTTCCGCACAGGAAAGTCTGATGTGGTTAGTGTCACGCTTGGCTGCATTTACTTTCCCAGACTTCTCTGGTACCCATTTTTAGAGGCTGGGTGGACCCTGGGCCTTTTTGGTGTGGGGGCACCAGAAAAAAATATCCCCACTCTTGGGACTTGGGCCGAGCGAGATTAGTTTTTATGGGTGAAAAGTCTACTTCAGTTTGTTATCCAATCATGCATACAAAATTCATCAATCTTTTTCTAGTCTTTCTGCACGTGTTTTCATTCCCGTTTGCGCCTGAATAATCTGCACGTCTAGCCTACCTCATCTTGTGTGAACTTATTGGCCAAGACAAAGGGAAGCGTGAAGGCGCACGTTCTAAAGGCCCCACAGAAAACCATGAAGACGAAGTAGACTTCCACTCTCTGGGTCAGGATCAGGGCCAGCAGCGACACTGCCAGGACAGCATGACATAGCACGAACTGGACTTTTTCTCCTGAAGTCAGAGAAAATTGTATTTGACCTTAACACAGAAAAGGTTCATCTGGTCACTTAAGTAGGTCTTTTCGTCTCTGAAGTCTGTTTTGAGGAAGTAAATGTGAACCTGTTGCTGGGGTTACTGAGCATAATTTTTGAAACTTTTCTGTTAGCTAGTTTCCGTCTGCGCAATCATGCGCCGCATAACGTATATTCAGATAACGGCCGACTTCATATACGTCCGTGGTCCCATTATGTTGTAGACAGTTTTTAAAAATCCCGATCGGAGAACGAGACGTACCGGACGTGGCGAACTCAACTGTGTCCCGTAGGTACCACGTTTATCCCATGTCCCGTAAAAGCAAACCGACTGCGATACCAGGCATATAGTCCCTGATATAGTCCCTGATATAGTCCCTGATATAGTTGCTGATATAGTCCCTGATACAGTCCCTGATATAGTTTCTGATACAGTCCCTGATATAGTCCCTGATATAGTCCCTGATATAGTCCCTGATATAGTTCCTGATATAGTCCCTGATATAGTCCCTGATATAGTTCCTGATATAGTCCCTGATATAGTCGGTGATGTAGCTCCTGATATAGTCCCCGGTCAATATAGATACAGTATATCATCCTGACAACACCCAGATCACATCACGTCCTGTTTCACAGAATGTTAAGTGAACGTTTTGGGAGCGCATAACTTTGTTTGATGAACATGAAGAAGCCATGTTTGTGTTTCTGTGCGCTTGCTTTTCCTGTCTTTAGTTTCGGTCATTTTGTGCTCATCAAAAGATTCATCTCCTCTAAACAGATTCGCTGTCTATAACTGATTTATAACAAATAAGTAAATAAATATTACAAATGTATGTATTCAATAAGGTTGACTTTCGTACATAATACACAAGACACAAGATTTAGGCGATCAAGACACAAGACTTACTACATGAAGATTCAAGATTTACATTTGAAGGCACAAGATTCGCACAATGAATGCACGAAATTTACATAATGAACACATAAGACTTTTACATAACGAATGCACGAGATTTACATAAAAAAGAACACATAAATTTTTACATAACGAAGGCACTAGATGTTCAAGACACAGAACTTCCGTAATCAGATTATAACACTTTTACAATTGCTCACAAAAGAGCACTAAGCAAAAATGTCATGGCCAGACAACGAAGACTGACAATGTTTGGGAATCAGTTCATTAACATGACAGAGGTAACGTGTTGCTTGATTTGACTGTTCTGGTGACAAGTGAACAACTCTATAAAGCCACAGAGTGGGGTAAAAGATAGCACATCAGACGCTGTACTAAATTCTACATTTTTAATGTAACGTTTAAAAAAATACTTTCATGAAACATGTTCATAAAAAGTTGTATCTTCATATACGGGACAACCATAATGATGTACAAAAGACCACAAAAACCACAGCACAAAACGACAACCATCTTGAAGCAGAAATGACCAAGTTATCTTCTTTTCTTTTCTCTCTGAGATCAGGACGTGATCGACTTCAACACCACATGTACAAAGTTTTAGGTTGGTAATACTCATCTTAACCTCTACATCGCCTTGACATGGACAGTTCAAGTGAAAACAGAGTGGCAGACCATCAGAGCCTTGACTTGGGCACCTCAAAGGAAAACAAAGAGTGGCAGACCATCAGAGCCTTGACTTGGGCACCTCAAAGGAAAACAAAGAGTGGCAGACCATTAGAGCCTTGACTTGGGCACATCAAAGGAAAACAAAGAGTGGCAGACCATCAGAGCCTTGACTTGGGCACTTCAAGGGAAAATAAAGAGTGGCAGACCATTAGAGCCTTGACTTGGGCACCTCAAAGGAAAACAAAGAGTGGCAGACCATTAGAGCCTTGACTTGGGCACATCAAAGGAAAACAAAGAGTGGCAGACCATCAGAGCCTTGACTTGGGCACCTCAAAGGAAAACAAAGAGTGGCAGACCATTAGAGCCTTGACTTGGGCACATCAAAGGAAAACAAAGAGTGGCAGACCATTAGAGCCTTGACTTGGGCACATCAAAGGAAAACAAAGAGTGGCAGACCATTAGAGCCTTGACTTGGGCACATCAAAGGAAAACAAAGAGTGGCAGACCATTAGAGCCTTGACTTGGGCACATCAAAGGAAAACAAAGAGTGGCAGACCATTAGAGCCTTGACTTGGGCACATCAAAGGAAAACAAAGCGTGAGAGACCATCAGAGCCTTGACTTGGGCACCTCAAAGGAAAGCAAAGTGTGAGACCATTAGAGCCTTGACTTTGGCACATCAAAGGAAAACAGAGAGTGGCAGACCATTAGAGCCTTGACTTGGGCACTTCAAGGGAAAACAAAGAGTGGCAGACCATTAGAGCCTTGACTTGGGCACTTCAAAGGAAAACAAAGAGTGGCAGACCATTAGAGCCTTGACTTGGGCACTTCAAGGGAAAACAAAGAGTGGCAGACCATTAGAGCCTTGACTTGGGCACTTCAGGGGAAAACAAAGAGTGGCAGACCATTAGAGCCTTGACTTGGGCACTTCAAGGGAAAACAGAGTGACAGGCCATTAGAAACATGGAGACGAGCAATACAGGAAGAATCACAGGAAGCGAGAAAGACATGGTTTGAGGTATCTAGACTTGCTCAAGGCAGGTTTGGCTGTGGAACTTTGCTGATGCCTTATGCTCCACTGGGAGTACAGAAGACCGATGGATGCATTTTTTTAAAGCGCATTTATACCCGGGGCCTCAAACTGGGGAACATATTCTCTAAAACTGGAACAACTATGAAGCAGTGAGACGCACCAACTGGTCTGATTAAATGACCAAAGAAGTTAAAGTTTACAGAAGAAGAAGATATTAGAGCATCCATGGATGTGTCTGGCATGCAAAGATGATGATGGTGATTCTTTCTAAAGTTGTAACTAACTTTAATCAAATGAGATATGGGTTCCTTTCCTGTTCAGTGATTTATGGGATATATATATATATATATATATATATAAGACTTCCCAATAATGTCTATATCAAGACATAAGTCAGTCAGTCATTTTCATGTCCCTTGCGGAACTTTGCCTCCCTAACATCACTCCTGTAGGCCTCTCGGTTGTGAGCAAGATGAACTGCTGCTGATGCATCCAGTAAAGACATAAGACTTACCAATGATGTCTAAATCAAGACATAAGACTTACCAATAATGTCTATATCGAGACATAAGACTTACCAATAATGTCTATAATTTTTGTATTGTTCAAGCTGACAGTCATGTAGGACGCATACAGGGCCAGGTTTCCCAGGGCAGCGGTCCTTAAGCCTCTTTCGTAGAGTTCGTATCCTTCAGTTCCTGGCGGGGATGTGGGGTCTCCGTGGAAGATCCCAATAGTGAGCGTGTTGGACACGTAGATGATGAAGCCAAGACTGCTGCCGGCTGTGAAGAAAGTTGAAACACAGAGAATTATCAGCCGCTTACTGAAGCTGGGCTTCGACTTCTTGATCTTTGTGTTTTCTTGTTCTTTGAGTAGCTCTAGCTTCCTCGAGTGAAATTCACCCAAAGGGGACTGCATCACGGACAAGGACATGGAGTAGGATTGTTTGATGGCTGCTATAAGAGCGGAGATGCCGCCATTATCGTGCGGCTGTTGTTCGTTTAGAACGTTGCTTGTATCGGCAAGTTCTGACACTTGTTCTGGTCTGCCGTCGGTCTGGAGATTCTCGTCGAAGGTTGGCTCCACGCGAGAAGTGCTGTCGAAGGAAGTGGTTTGGTACAAGGTCCGTGGCGTTGTCTTTCTCGTCGAGATTTCTGGTTCAGGAGCGTCCGGTATAGTCTGTAAGGTTGAAGAGTTTACAGATATCGTGGAATAATTAAAGCCCTTAAGACTGTCTTCTAGTAGTAGCGGTTTTGTTGCTGTATCTCCCTCCTCCGTGTGGAGAATGTCCGGAACATAAGGCCGGTCTTCGCGGAGCTGTTGGAGCTGACTTTGAGATCTTCCTCTCAGCAGTTTTCTTTTCGATGGTCTGGGAGTTCCTGTGTCTCTGGGAGGAGCCGCGTGATTTGGTAGTGGTTTGCTGACGCTGATGTCCGTCTTTTCTGCGTGCATGAGTTTTTTGCTGATAGAGAAGCCGGTGGCAGTTGTGAAGGTGTACCCGGCGGCGACGATGCAGATGAGTAAAGAGCAGAAGAAGATAAGGGTGGCGGCGACTCCTTCCACGTGAAAGAGAGGACCCAGGACCCCAGGGAAGTCAAAACAACCGATGAAGGAGAATGTAGTCCCAGCCATTGATGCCATCGCCGTTGCCATGACCAGAAGCCTGGTATGCTGAAAGGAGGGCGTGTTCTCGAGAATGAAGGCTCGTGTGAGTGACACACTCATGTCAAACCCGATGTCAATCAAAGCAAAGCCTATGATTGACATGAAGGCTGTGACTGGAAGTTCAGAGTTGTCCTGAAGTTCGGGACGGAGACTTCCTGTTGTATTCATCGAAGACTGGCTCGTCACTGAAGTGACAGTGAAGGGATCCTTTGTTGGATGGAAGGTGATGTTTCTGGCTAGCTCGGTAAACGTTGATGGGGTTGTGATGCTGGCGTTGTTGGTCGTGTTGCCCTGGAAGATTGCGCTATTTGAGGCAAGTTTAATGAAGCCACAAGCGATCAGAAGTGAGAGACCACACAGAAACATCCACATTCCCACGAACAAGGACATCAGTTTTCTCATCTAACAGACAAATAGATAAAACATTTGAAACATTTCATTCATATAACATCTTCAAGCGAATAGTTTACGGCTGAACGTATTGGCCAGTTTTAAGTTTACTAGAATAATCTGATTCAAATTAGAGCAAATTTTCTTCCACTTTTTTTTTTCTGGCCAAGTTTATAATTTTTGCTCGATTAAAAGAGGTCTGCCACTGCAATAAAAAAAAAAAAGCAGTGATTGAAAGGAGGAAGTGGTGATGGACTGGCCACGTTATCAAAACGACAGATGAAATTCTTACCACGAACAGCTTTGGTGTGGACTCCACAGGGCAGAAGAAGCGTAGGCCGAGGCAGGGAGACATGGAGACTTGCAGCAGAGGGAAAATGCTGGTAAACGAAGGACTGACATGGGAAACAGCCAAGAAGATGGCGAAGGACCGACAAAAGTGGACTCCTCTTGCTACCAGCAGTTTCATGTTCTAGGGCATTAAAGAGACAGTAGGAAGACAGATTATATAAATACGGAGAATAATAATAAGAATTGAATGAACAAATAATACTTACAATTTCTCACCCAAACATCTGAACAATATACTCGTACTAGGCAAAATAAAATATGCGGTATTCTCCACACATTAAGTACAGTCAAATGAGAGAAATGAGAAATGAAACTCAAAAGGTAATTTCATTAAAACTCTGAAACAAAGACGATCAACATAAGTTAAAATGTTTGACATGACAAAGGAGGACATCAGAACAACCGGAAAGATATAGGGCAAATGTGACAGAGAAAGAAAGAAACTGAGAGAAGACTTTGTGTAGTCTGACACTGTGTCATGACAGAGGATCACGAACCGAACTTCTGGAAAACAACGAAGATCGATGTCAGATGGAGGACAAGTAAGGCATCGCACGTAGTGATGATGATGATGATGATTAACGATGTCTACCTTTGGGTTAGTTCCCCTGTCTGTGACGAATCCTAGGATAGGCAGGAGAACCATGCTGGTGCCCCCACACGCTATTCCATTGATAGAGAGCAGGGAAACGGGCACACCCAAGTACTGGAGTCTGGGAAGGTACAGAGAGTAATCTATCTATCTATCTATCTATCTATCTATATATCTATCTATCTATCTATCTATCTATCTATCTATCTATCTATCTATCTATCTATCTATCTATCTATCTATCTGTCTGTTCTACATTTTTAGTGACAGAAGGTAGACAGAATTATAGTGAATGAAGGTAGGTACAGTTATAGTGACTGAAGCTATATAAGGTGTAATGACCGAAACTATATACAGGTAGAGTGACTGGTGGCGGTTTCGGTTATATTTACTGATGGTAACTACAGTTGCACTGACTGAAAGTGGCTATATTTACACTGACTGAAAGTGGCTATTTTACACCGACTGAAGGTGGTTATATGTGCATCGACTGAAAGTGGCTATATTTACACTGATTGAAAGTGACTATATTTACACTGACTGGCTATATTTACACCGACTGAAAGTGGCTATATTGACACCGACTGAAAGTGGCTATATTTACACGGACTGAAAGTGGCTATATTTACACCGACTGAAAGTGGCTATATTGACACCGACTGAAGGTGGCTATATTTACACTGACTGAAAGTGGCTACATTTACATTGACTGAAAGTGGCTATATTTACACTGACTGGATTAAGCTTATACCAAATGAAGGCGACTACAGTCACTTGGTCTGCAGGTAGCCACGGTTATGTGGACCAGAAGTGGTTGCAATGACAACTGGCCTGGATCCAGAACGAAATACGTAATCAGGCCAAACGATGTAATGGTCATCGACTCTTGGCTGACTGGTCGCTCAAGGTTAGCGAATCATTGCGGGCCAAGACCCTGTTCTACTCCCACCTGATGTCCCTGTTAACAGACAATAATCTGGCCAAGGGGACGGGGAATGAAGCGGGAAGACACACCCCGTGTGTGGGAGGGGGGGAAGGCGCAGATATGACAGTCTAGCTGCCAAGCTGTGATGAGACACAAGCAACAACGTCCTCGTGAATACGGTCGCAAAAAAGATGAAGAAACTGACTGAAGACGGCGACGATCATACCGACCTATAGTGGCTACGGTTACAAGGATTGAAAACGGCTGCAGTCTTACTGAATTAAGATGGCTACAGTCATACTGAATTAAGATGGCTACAGTCATTCTGAATTAAGATGGTTACAGTCATTCTGAATGAAAATGGCTACAGTCATACGGAATAATAATAGCTAGTCATACTGAATTAAGATGGCTACAGTGATAACATTGCTTCATACTGAATTAAGATGGCTACAGTCATAATGAATTAAGATGGTTACAGTCATAATGAATGGAACTGACTACAGTCATACGGACGGATAATTGCCAGTCATACAGAATTAACACGACTACAGTCATACTGAAAATTAAGATGGCTACAATGATACTGAATTAAGATGGCTACAATTAAGCTGACAAAATAAAAGTGGGCATAACTATACAAACTGAAGGTGAGTACATTTATTATGACTGAAAGTGGCTACGTTCATGCGGACTGAAAACGGTGAGCTGTACTTAACGAAAATTGGTTGCAGTTACATGTACCAATGATGGACACATGAGAATGAATGGAAGTGGCTACAGTTGTAAGAACTAAAGTGGCTACAGCTAATGGCTGCCAGTTATATCCACTCACATTAATATCTGGTAGATTTGCTCGAATGAAACGCACATTTCGATGCCGAACGAAGCAGACACCAGCAAAATCTGTGTACAGAACCCGATCCCTTTCTGTTGTTGCTGCTGTTGTGGAGGATGGCGAAGCTGTTGTTGTAGTTGATTGTGTATTATAATGGATGCCTGGATGGACTCTGACAAAGATACCATAGCCCCCGCCATGGCTGAGTGTACTACTTCTTTCTGTGTTGATATTGTTTCTGCACGTCGTTTTTATAGCCGGGATATCTACGCTTCAGAAACTGGCAAGAAAGCTCGACGAAGCAGCGAATGGCAAATATTTCAATGTGAGATATCTTTCCCTGTCTGTGCCTGTCTCTGCCGAGACACCTCTCTCTCTCTCTCTCTCTCTCTCTCTTCTCTCTTTCTCATTTTATTCACATTTATTACACTGAGAGCCTACTGTTCTAAACTAATGTCTGTGGTGTAATTAACGATGAGAATTGAAGGGCCAAATGTTATGGGGCCCCATCCTCTCTATTTTTTTACCCGTTCAAAATGAAGCTCGTTCTCTTTCATTCTTTCTCTGTCTGTCTGTCTTTCTCTCTCTCTCTTTGTGTGTGTGTGTGTGTGTGTACGTTTGTGTCTTTAAAAGAGTGCCCAGTTTCTAAATATGGAAAATATAGGTAAAGGTAATCCTGTCATGCCTTAGAGGCACATAGGGACATGGTGTTAGTACCCATATTTTCTTTGACCTGTCAGCACACTAGAGGGTGATATGGTCAGTATCACGCCCGGCCGCCTTTCCTTCCCAAACTCCAGAAGAAGTCGGGTACCCATTTCTACAGCTGGGTGACTGGGGTGCCGCCGGCCGGATTCGAACCCCTGACCTTCGCCATGAGAGACCAGTGCACTAACCACTTCGCCACTCAAACACCCATGGAAAATATACTTTCGGCAAAATGTACTCTCTCTCTCTCTCTCTCTCTCTCTCTCTCTCTCTCTCTGTTTATGCCTTTATTTACCTGACTGTCTGTTTGTTGTGCCTGTCTGTATGTCTGTCTGTCGTTCACTTCTGTGTGCCTGCCTGTCTGTCTATTTGCCTGTCTGCGTGTTGTTTGGGTGTATATCTATTTTCCTTCATATGTGTCTATCAGGAAAACATCTTCTGCTTGATAGTGTTAAAATCCCTGTTTCCATGCCATAAGAACATATTGAAGATACGGTGCTGGGCCCTTATTTCCACGACCTACGGTACGTGAAAGTGTGATGTGGTCAGTATCGCACCTGAACGCTTTTACCTTCCCAGATTTCTCTGGCGCCCATTTGTAGAGGCTGGGTGGAACCAGGGGCCTCTTTAGTGTGGTGGTACCAGAAAAAAAAATCCCCGCTATTGAAGCTTTAACCCGGTACCACCGGATTTGTAAGAACTTGAACAACTGTTTATTTTCTTAATACACCGACTTCCACTTCTACAATCTCCTGTTATATAACCTTACCATGCTGGCAGCACTCTCCGACTACGAAAGCAGTTTTCCTTAACACAAATATATCAGGTACCTTTATTTCAATATTTGAAATGACTGGAGGGCTTTTTTGGCAGGACATGTAATAACCTTCAACAGACTTCCAGACCGGAAGAGACTATATATGATTATGCTCACCTGCAGGGCTGTCTACAGACTATGTCACCAACTAGGAGGGGCAGTAAGCCACTTGCTGCAATAAATTAAATTACTTTTTGTTTTGTTTTGTTTTGTTTTCCTGGTTAATACTTTCTGTCTAAATTAAGGTAATCTTATTTTCTGCGAGTCAAAAAATGACGTTTGTGATGGTTCATCTCTTTTCCCATTAATTCTAACCCATCGGTCCCAAATGCTTGCACATAGATGCGTAGATTTAGCCATCGTATATGCAATATTACTTTTCAGTAGTTTTTCTTTTTTGTCAAAAGATTGACATGAAATTATGAAAGACAAACTAGTTCGTGACTTTGCTTCGTAATTTGGTGCGCAATGATACGCCTAGTCAGCTTGGGCAACGTGTAATGTCAGAGGCTTGTTTTTTTTTTAAGTTCACAGGTCGGCCATCTTGTCTACCAATGCGCGATCTTGCAAAACTTAGTTCCTGTACGTGATTGTCTGCTCAGCGGTTGACATTAGTGCTTTTAGGAGTAGTACAGTCAATAGTGAATTGTATTTCATGTGGAGGCTGTGAACTCGAATGCCACTAGTACCATTTACAGTAGATCCAGCAGTAAAAATTGGGACCTGGCATTAGCTTTATGGTGTGAGGCTGCTCCTTGAAAAACGTTGTGTACCGAGTAAAGTGTGTGTTGTCCTCTCGTGGCAAGGCGCTTGCTTGTTGTATGAGAGTCATGGGTTTGTTTCCCGGCAATTCTTTTGTATTTTGATTGCTTTCTCTAATGTATAAAGTGCCTTATCTGCAATATTTGGAGCCTAGATTTCTACGTGTTATACTTCTCGCTAACATGTTGATAACCGGAAGAGTCGAAGTTTCAAACAGTGAAAAAGCTGTCTGGTCTTGTCTGGTCTGGTCTAATCTTGTCTTGTCCTGTCTGTCTAGTCTTGTCTTGCCTTGTCTTATCTTGTCATGTCTGGTCTAGTCTTGTCTTGGCTTGTCTTATCTTGTCCTGTCTGGCCTAGTCTTGTCTTGCCTTGTCTTATCTTGTCCTGTCTGGTCTAGTCTTGTCTTGCCTTGTCTTATCTTGCCCAGTCTCCTTCCCCATATACCTCTCAGTATCGAGAGGACAAACAGACGTCTTGATAGGGCTTAGTGATTTGCTTCATATAACGGGATATTTAAGGTTGCTGTAATTTCCTCCCTCAGTCTCTTCCGTGGGCGGCCTCTTCCTCAGTTAACTAGAAGTCTTAGTGTGACTGCTCTTTGTGGTAAACTGTTTGGCGATAAAACTGTGATCAAATCATTTGACTTGCTGTTTCCGGGCGTAGTTTGACACTGGTGCTACTCCAACCTTTGCCCTGATTGTGTCATTTCTTATTTGGTCTCTTCTTGTCACATTTTGTATTCTCCTTACACATCTCACCAAGGGTGCCAAAATTTTTACTCTTAAAAATGAGGAATGCGCTGCACGGTGAGGTGTACCAGTTTGCATTGTATGTCAATGGATGACAAGGATATATAACATCATCAGTCTTACAAATCACTGTCTATCATACGTGAAATAAAAGGCAGAAATAAAACACAGATGCAAAGACGAGCCACAGTTTTCAAAGCCAATAATTCTGCTTTGGGAGATTCCTGAAATATTTAAGAAGACAGACTGTCTACACAGATTCCTGCAATACGTATGTAAACATGCTGTTTACAAAGATTTCTGCTATAAGAAAGTAGACAGGCTGTCTACACAGATTCCTGCTATAGACAGGCTGTCTACAAAGATTCCTGCTACAGACAGGCTGTCTACACAATTAGGGCCCACTTGTTTTCCCAGTGTGGGCGGAGCTTGTTGTGTCTTGAATCCACTCAGAAGTTGGTTAGACGAAGGAGAACCAACTTTCCCTTCTTTCTGTGTCCCCCAAATTTTGCTCAGAAAGCAATGGAAAACATGGAAGTCGAAGAACAGGAAGAGAGAGGGGAAATTACCACCGTGGACAAGAATATTTATTTCTTCTCAGATTTTGATAACATTCTCATCGATAACCTCCGCCGATGCGGTTTATTTATTTCTTTCCGTTAGAAAAATATTCCTGAAATGGGTGCACAAAAACCACTTTCTTGGCCCAGCGAGAGCAGCCGGATAGGACCGGTTTAAACCAGAACTGAACAGTGAATTCCAACGTCGCTAGTTTACTAATTTCCTAATCTGGACCTAGGACGCGCACTAGTTTGTTGACCCCTCGCCCTGCGCATTTACATATATTCTTGTATGTAAATTTACTTGAACGGGGGTATATCGGTTAATCTCCCTGATTTCAAAGTACAGTATAAGAAACATAAAAAAATAGACTGTTAATCCATGTGACCCTAAAGCTTGTGTTCCAGTCCAAGCACGAGCATCGAGGTTAGTCAGGCGTGGACAGAGGAAGAACAGAAGCACCTGATAATACCTGCCGACTTAGCTTCAGATAAAAGGCAGTTTTATTTTAAACAATAAGGAACATATTCCTGATCAGCGTGCAGCACACTGGAGCGGTGTGATGTAGCTAGAGTACAATATCAGGATCTCCCGTCTTCTCCAGCAGCTGGATTTCAGAAAAGATTTTTAAAAATTCATCACATTTGTATGAGATATCTCGGTCAGATGAACAAATTATGCAAATATCCATCCAAGAGGAACACACCCCTCCAGTAGGAAAACATCCCTCCAGCAAGAACACATTCCTCTAGCAAGAACACATTCCTCTAGCAGGAACACATCCCTCTAGCAGGAACACATCCCTCTAGCAGGAACAAATCCCTGTAGCAGGAACACATCCCTCTAGCAGGAACACATTCTTCTAGTGGGAACACATCCCTTTAATAGGAACACATTCCTCTAGCGGGAACACATCCCTCTAGCAAGAGCACATCCTTCTAGAAGGAACACATTCCTCTAGCAGGAACACATTCTTCTAGCAGGAACACATTCTTCTAGCAGGAACACATTCCTCTAGCAAGAACACATTCTTCTAGCAGGAACACATTCCTCTAGCAGGAACACATTCTTCTAGCAGGAACACATTCCTCTAGCAGGAACACATTCTTCTAGCAGGAACACATTCCTCTAGCATGAGCACCTCTCTCTAGCAGGAACACATTCTTCTAGCAGGAACACATTCTTCTAGCAGGAACACATTCTTCTAGCAGGAACACATTCCTCTAGCAGGAACACCTCTCTCTAGCAGGAACACATTCTTCTAGCAGGAACACCTCTCTCTAGCAGGAACACATTCTTCTAGCAGGAACACATTCCTCTAGCAAGAACACATTCTTCTAGCAGGAACACATTCCTCTAGCATGAGCACCTCTCTCTAGCAGGAACACATTCTTCTAGCAGGAACACATTCTTCTAGCAGGAACACATTCTTCTAGCAGGAACACATTCTTCTAGCAGGAACACATTCCTCTAGCAGGAACACCTCTCTCTAGCAGGAACACATTCTTCTAGCAGGAACACATTCCTCTAGCATGAGCACCTCTCTCTAGCAGGAACACATTCCTCTAGCAGGAACACATTCCTCTAGCAGGAACACATCCCTCTAGCAGGAACACATTCCTCTAGCAGGAACACATTCTTCTAGCAGGAACACATCCCTCTAGCAGGAACACATCCCTCTAGCAAGAACACATCCCTCTAGCAGGAACACATCCCTCTAGCAAGAACACATCCCTCTAGCAGGAACACATCCCTCTAGCAGGAACACATCCCTCTAGCAGGAACACATCCCTCTAGCAAGAACACATCCCTCTAGCAGGAACACATCCCTCTAGCAAGAACACATCCCTCTAGCAGGAACACATCCCTCTAGCAAGAACACATCCCTCTAGCAGGAACACATCCCTCTAGCAAGAACACATCCCTCTAGCAGGAACACATTCCTCTAGCAGGAACACATTCCTCTAGCAGGAACACATCCCTCTAGCAGGAACACATTCCTCTAGCAGGAACACATTCTTCTAGCAGGAACACATCCCTCTAGCAGGAACACATTCCTCTAGCAGGAACACATTCCTCTAGCAAGAACACATTCCTCTAGCAGGAACACATCCCTTTAGCAGGAACACATTCTTCTAGCAGGAACACATTCCTCTAGCAGGAACACATCCCTTTAGCAGGAACACATTCTTCTAGCAGGAACACATTCCTCTAGCAGGAACACATCCCTTTAGCAGGAACACATTCTTCTAGCAGGAACACATTCCTCTAGCAGGAACACATTCCTCTAGCAGGAACACATCCCTCTAGCAGGAACACATCCCTCTAGCAAGAACACATCCCTCTAGCAAGAACACATCCCTCTAGCGAGAACACATCCCTCTAACAGGAACATATCCCTCTAGCAGGAACACATCCCTCCAACAGGAACACATCCCTCTAGCAGGAACACATCCCTCTAGCAGGAACACATCCCTCTAGCAGGAACACATCCCTCTAGCAGGAACACATCCCTCCAACAGGAACACATACCGCTAGCAGGAACACATCCCTCTAGCAGGAACACATCCCTGTAGCAAGAACACATCCCTCTAGCAAGAACACATCCCTCCAACAGGAACACATCCCTCTAGCAAGAACACATCCCTCTAGCAGGAACACATCCCTCTAGCATGAACACATCCCTCCAACAGGAACACATCCCTCTAGCAGGAACACATCCCTCTAGCAGGAACACATCCCTCCAACAGGAACACATACCGCTAGCAGGAACACATCCCTCTAGCAGGAACACATCCCTCCAACAGGAACACATCCCTGTAGCAAGAACACATCCCTCTAGCAAGAACACATCCCTCCAACAGGAACACATCCCTCTAGCAAGAACACATCCCTCTAGCAGGAACACATCCCTCTAGCATGAACACATCCCTCCAACAGGAACACATCCCTCTAGCAAGAACACATCCCTCTACCAAGAACACATCCCTCCAACAGGAACACATCCCTCTAGCAGGAACACATTACTGCGCGAGGATAGCTAAAACACATATCAAACAAACAGCCAGCACTTCAGTAACGACGGGAAATGAACTTAGAACGTGATTGTTACTCAGTACCAGGCAAGCTTTATCTGCATAAGACAAGACAAGCCTTCACATGTCTGGGATAGAAATTCAGCATCAGGCAAGCTTTGTCTACATAAGACAAGACAAACCTTTACATGTCTGGGATAGAAATTCAGCATCAGGCAAGCTTTATCTGCATAAGACAAGACAAACCTTTACATGTCTGGGATAGAAATTCAGCATCAGGCAAGCTTTGTCTACATAAGACAAGACAAGCCTTCACATGTCTGGGATAGAAATTCAGCATCAGGCAAGCTTTGTCTGCATAAAACAAGACAAGCCTTCACATGTCTGGGATAGAAATTCAGCATCAGGCAAGCTTTGTCTACATAAGACAAGACAAACCTTTACATGTCTGGGATAGAAATTCAGCATCAGGCAAGCTTTGTCTGCATAAGACAAGACAAACCTTTACATGTCTGGGATAGAAATTCAGCATCAGGCAAGCTTTATCTGCATAAGACAAGACAAACCTTCACATGTCTGGGATAGAAATTCAGCATCAGGCAAGCTTTGTCTACATAAGACAAGACAAGCCTTTACATGTCTGGGATAGAAATTCAGCATCAGGCAAGCTTTGTCTACATAAGACAAGACAAGCCTTCACATGTCTGGGATAGAAATTCAGCATCAGGCAAGCTTTATCTGCATAAGACAAGACAAGCCTTCACATGTCTGGGATAGAAATTCAGCATCAGGCAAGCTTTATCTACATAAGACAAGACAAGCCTTCACATGTCTGGGATAGAAATTCAGCATCAGGCAAGCTTTATCTGCATAAGACAAGACCAACCTTTACATGTCTGGGATAGAAACTCAGTACCAGGCAAGCTTTGTCTACATATGACAAGACAACCCTTCACATGTCTGGGATAGAAACTCAGCACCAGGCAAGCTTTATCTACATAAGACAAGACAACCCTTCACATGTCTGGGATAGAAATTCAGCATCAGGCAAGCTTTATCTGCATAAGACAAGACAAACCTTCACATGTCTGGGATAGAAATTCAGCATCAGGCAAGCTTTATCTACATAAGACAAGACAAGCCTTCACATGTCTGGGATAGAAATTCAGCATCAGGCAAGCTTTATCTGCATAAGACAAGACCAACCTTTACATGTCTGGGATAGAAACTCAGTACCAGGCAAGCTTTGTCTACATATGACAAGACAACCCTTCACATGTCTGGGATAGAAACTCAGCACCAGGCAAGCTTTATCTACATAAGACAAGACAACCCTTCACATGTCGAGAACAGAAACTCAGAACTAGGCAAGCTTTATCTGCATACGACAAGACAAACCTTCACATATCTGGGATAGAAACTCAGCATCAGGCAAGCTTTGTCTACATAAGACAAGACCAACCTTCACATGTCTGGGATAGAAACTCAGCACCAGGCAAGCTTTATCTGCATACGACAAGACAAACCTTCACATATCTTGGATAGAAACTCAGCATCAGGCAAGCTTTATCTGCATAAGACAAGACAAACCTTCACATATCTTGGATAGAAACTCAGCATCAGGCAAGCTTTATCTGCATAAGACAAGACAAACCTTCACATGTCTGGGATAGAAACTCAGCATCAGGCAAGCTTTATCTGCATAAGACAAGACAAACCTTCACGTGTCTGGGGTAGAAGCTTGCTCGGGGTTCACACATTTTACACTGCAAAGCGTGCTTTATGAAGTTCCCAGTTCCTACGAGGGGGTGCTGAGAAGTCATCGCCCGACGAAGAAAGGAATGACCTACAGCCATGAAACTCAATCTATTCCACATGTTCAACCCGGAGTTCAATACACTTGACACATTGCTTCTCAAGTTTCTTAACTCTTCCTAAAAAAAAAAGGCTGACATCTTGGAAGGGTACATTATGGGGAAAAGAAAGAAAGGAAGACCTTGGCGAAGATGGCTGCAAGACATCGTTGATGATCTGCGAATGGACGCATCTGCAACAGGGCATCTTGCTTACAACCGAGAGGCCTACAGGAAAGCTGTTAGGGAAGCAAAGTTCCGCAAGGGACATGCAAATGACTGACTGATATCTGGTCACCGAAATAATGTCCTGTTGCTGCTATCAACTCCGAGTCATTCGAAAATTTCTTCCTTTTCAAACACTTTTTTAAGGTTGAGACATAAGAAACAGTTTAATAGGGCAAGAACTGGTGAGTATGGTGAATGATCTAGGCACTGAAACCAGAAAATTCTTTAAAAAAATAAAACATCTTGTGAGCAGGTGCATTGTCTGGCAAAAAAAAGAGAACACCTTTCGGTAGATAGATGCCATGGTGGTGGAGCCTGCTAAAGAAGTATTGCATACCCTCTGATGTTTGAGCTTCACTCAGGGACTGGAAAAAATATCTGTCACGAGCCGTCTTACAGTTCCAGGGAAGAAGAAGAAGAAGAAGTATTTTTTGAATATGCTCCTAAAAAAATTCCAGTACCTTCCGTAAGGAAGGAACAGGAAGCTCTTTTATGTCACATGTCACCTAGAGGATATGGCCTAGATTTTCCTTAATCTGTCCACACACACTAGCGGGTGATGTGGTCAGCATCACGCCTGGCTGTCTTTTCTTCCCTTGCTTCAAAAACAGGCCAGGTACCTGTTTCTACTGGCGGATGACCTGGGTGCCTTCAGCCGTACTCGAACCACTGATCTTCGTCATGAGATACTAGTGCACTAATGACTTAGCTACTCAGGCGCTCAAGGCGGAAAGAATGGTTTGTGTCAATGTCTCAGTCAGTGTCAGCTTGACAGTAAGAGTAGTTCATTAGCCAGTCAGTTTGTTAGCCAGGCAGTTTGTGAGATCAACAATTAGTCTATCAGTTTGTTGACTCACCAGTTAGTGAATCAGTTTGTTAGCCAGTCAGTTTGTTGGTCAGTCAGTTTGTTGACTCACTAGTTAGTCAATCAGTTTATTAGATCAACAGTTAGCCTGTCAGTTTGTTGGCTCATTAGTTAGTGAGTCAGTTTTTTAGTCAATTTGTTGGCTCACTAGTTAGACAATCTGTCAGTCACTTTGTTAGTTCAAAAGTTAATCAGTCAGTTTGTTAGTTCACCAGTCAATTAGCTTGTTAGTTCACCAGTCAGTTAGTCAGTTTGTTAGCTCACCAGTCAATTAGTCACTCAGTCTGTTAGCTCACCATTCGGTTAGTCACTCAGTTTGTTAGCTCATCAGTCAATTAGTTTGTTAGCTCACCAGTCAGTTAGTCAGTCATTTTGTTAGCTTACCAGTCAATTAGTTTGTTAGCTCATCAGTCAGTTAGTCTGTCAGTTAGTCTGTCAGTTTGTTAGCTCATCAGTCAGTTAGTCTGTCAGTTTGTTAGCTTACCAGTCAGTAAGTCTGTTAGTCCATAAGTTAGTTATCCAATCAGTTTGTTAGTTTGTCATTTATTCAATCAGTCAATTACTTAATTAGTCAATCAGCTATTACATTAGTCAGTTGTTATTTCAGCAATCAGTCAGTAATCTGTAAGTTAATTAATCATTTAATCAAGCGTAAATAAATTACTAAATTACTCTGCACTAAATGAAATAACAACACGAAAGAAAAACTTATTTAACATCAAAGGCGCTTGAAAGTCTTTTTCTTATTGTTCTTTTGTTTATTGTTCTCATCATTTACTTTACGATAAACATTAGGAGGAAAACAGCAACAGAAACACATCCTGAGATGAGAGCATAAATCAGAGGCACCCACACGCTTCCTGTAGCTTGAATGGCAGATCCGATGACAGCCTGGAAGATGATGATGTGAGCAGGGATCAGGAAGCCAATGAGGGACATGATCTTCCCAAGGTTTGTACTGCCGCTTGTCCCTTTGTCCTGGCGCGAAACAAAAGAGTGTTTATATATCCGTCTATAAAACTTTTTTTACACGTATTTATGGTATATGTTCATATGTGTGCTTGTAATATACAAAAATGTAATAAAGAAAACGTGCGTGAATGATAAACACAAATTTAGCATGCGTGTCATTGCATTTATATATCTTATATCCTTCCCGTGCCGTTAAACGTCACATAGTGCTCGCAAAGTAGTTCGCCAATTTTTCCTGTCTTCGGCGAGTCTTTCAACTTCATCAAGAGATTTTATGCCTGTTAATTTGACCTCTCTTAACAATGTCCTATTCAGAGTTTCACGAGGTCTGCCTCTTTTTCTTTTCATTTATAATGTAAATATGACGCTGACGGACATCAGTTAATGATAGGCTTCTGTCAGTCAACAGATCCCCGCCCACTTGGCAAATATAGTATTCGGTAATGTAGATTGTCTGATACCTGTGTAATTTCGGTGGCCATTACGAAAGGGAGTGTGTATATTGTGTGCCGGAACACGCCCATGGCGAGCACAGTTACGAAGTAGGCCTCGATGCATCGAGTCAACACTAGGGCAAGAAGCGGAACCAAGAAGATCAAGTGAAACAATACGAACAGGAGTCTTTCGCCTGCGGAAACAAACATTCATACATCTGTATTAGAAAATATTCAAACATCAATATCAAGAAAACTTTCATACATCAATATCAGAAAAACGTTCATACATCAATATCAGAAAACAATCATACATCACTATCAGAAAACAATCATACATTAATATCAGAAAACATCCATACATCAATATCAGAAAAACATTCATACATCAATATCAGAAAACATTCATACATCAATATCAGAAAACAATCATACATCAATATCAGAAAACGTTCATACATCAATATCAGAAAATGTTCATACACCAGTATCAGAAAACATTCATACATCAATATCAGAAAATATTCATACATCAATATCGGAAAATATCACACATCGGTATTAGAGAACATTTGTACATCAGCACTGGAAAGCATTCAGTTATCAATAAATTTTTATCACTCTGGTCATACAAAACATCTTAACCAGTACCATAAATTGGCACTATCATTATATCCCTTATATGTCTCAGCAACATATATTAGACCTCTTCTTTGATACCAAACATGCTCAAAACAATATAAATAATATGTAATAACAACGTAGATAATATGACTAGACATATTTAATAATACACAACGTCAAAATACATTATGGCTATAAGGGACAAAGGCAATAAATACCTGGCAAATCAGAAACTTATGAGCTTGACTAGAGGTTCCCAACTTGTGATTTACAGGGCATTATCAGGAGGTCTCCGACTGCTTTATCAGTTTTGTATTGAGTGCATTTTGGTGAATTAAACACACTTACGAATTTATGACATTTTATCACACATGAGTTAGTTGTTCGTAACTTATGTGTAGTTGGGATTGTTGCTCTTTGATGTTAAATGTTGGGAAACCACTGATCTAGGGCAAACTGGTCGAGGGACATGCTAACTTTTATTTATTAGTTTTAATTTGTGTTCTTTTTGTTCTTTCATATTCTTTTACCGTTTATTTATTGGTTTATTTGACCCGCCTTTTGAAAAGCTCCCAAAATCCTTTAGTCTGTTTACGTCACACTTATTTTTAATCTTGCATACAGGAAGAAAAGGAATTTCTGTTGTTATATTTCTTACCTACTAGATCAATTATCTTTCGGTTGAGAAGGCTTGTTATTGTAAAGAGAATATAAAAAGAGAGATTTCCCAGAGCTGCCGTCCGAAGACCTTTCTCGTACAGATCTTTTCCTTCTGTACCTGGAAGAGCAGTGGGGTCTCCATGGAAGATTCCGAGAGTCAGCGCATTCGCTGAGTAAAACAGAAATGAGGTGGACGCTCCGAGTGTAAAAAACGTTGAAGTGACCAAAATAGCGAGCCTCTTTTTCATGTTATGTTTCCCGCCAGTCTCACCGACCTGTGAAGAATGCCCTTCTTCTGAAGGCTGGGCTGTGGTGGAGTTAGTGAAGGTTGATTTTGTGCTGCTAGACTTTTCACTCTCGTGAATCTTAGAAGAGACGTATGTTCTTTCATATGAGGACCCCGCTTTAGTTTCTCGAACATATTTTGAAACAGAAGACCCGGAAATACTTTCAGAAGAAGCATTTTCTACGGGACCACTATCAGGATGTGGTGGGTCAGCTTTGCTTCTTTCAAATATACATTTTTCAGCTTGTCCAAACCTGTAATCTGAGCGTGTGAACGATGAGCCCGCATTCACTGAGGCGTAGTTATCAACGTGTTTATTGTCAAGAAGCGGTTTAGCTGAAATATCTGCTGAATCAGCGTAATTCATGTCTCCACTGCATGTGTCTGTTTTCATAGATCCTGTGCTTGATTTAGTGTTGTTTACTTCATTGTGTGTGGACCTCCGATTTTTTGTTAGAAAATACCCAGTAATCGCGGAAGACAAGAAGCACAACGTGACGCCAACAAAGAGAATAATACAGAAGAATAACAAAATGGCCGCCGTGCCATCAACACCAAAAGCGTGGCCAAGAGCGTAGGAGATATCGAAAACGCCCAGAAAAGCGAAGGCTGTCCCCGAAGCAGCTTGTACGGCGGTTGTCGTCACCAGAATTTTGCGGTGCTGGAATTTAGGAACACTCTCCAGAATGTATGCCCGTGTCGTGGACAGACTGACATCAAAAGCAATGTCCACAAGAGCAAAGCCAACGAAGACCAGGTACCCTGTTACTGGAAATCCCGTTTCAGCGATAATTTCTTTGTCTCTCTCGCTGCTCCTATTGTTTGTTTGGTCTAAGCTTCCGGCTGAATATTTCACCACTGATGTATCATTAGAATGAGAATTTCCATGACTTCCTTCAACACCAGTCGCTGGTAACAAGCTCTGATTCGACTCCAGTTCGTGCAACAAGTTGTCCAAAACTGAAATCTTAATGACACCAGAGATGAACAGAAGAATAATTCCTGTTTGGTATAAACTCATACCAACAAGCAGAGACACCATTTTACGATTCTGTTGAAAAGAAAACAAAGATAAATTAAAAACGACTTTAGAATCTAAGATAAGGAAAATAGAACCAAAATAAAATGTTATCTAATGTAATATCCTCAAAAATATGTCCCTTGCGGAACTTTGCTTCACTAACAGCTTTCTCTTGAAGGCCTCTCGGTTGTAAGCAAGACGCCCTGCTGCTTATGCATCCACTCGCAAATCATCAACAGTATCTTGTTGCTATCTTTGCCTTGGTCTTCTTCTCTTTCTTTTCCCCCATTATGTCAAGACTATCTCTCCAAACTGTCTTGACGTTTAATATGTTCGAAATACTTACATTTTCTCTGCTTAATGTTCTTTACTAGCCACCCTTCTTCAATATTAAATTCTGATAGTATGGATTTATCTTTAACAGACAGTATTTTTTGTTGGGGGAGAGGGAAAGAGAGGCAGGGAAGACCAAGGAAAAAAAAAGTTCATGGATAGTCTAACGCGATATAACAATAAAAATGTCATTAACGGAGCTGGTGGGGTATATCAAGGTTAGAAGTTTGTGGAGAAACATTACCGTAAATGGCACCTGATGATGATGACAGTATACCTGCTCTGGACGGTGGCTTAGTCTCATGTGAACTTGCACTTAATTTTGCCCAGATATTACACTATTCTCCTTTAATGCACCGACAACTATGTTTACGGTGTATTTTAGAGTGCCTCGCATTGCATTCTCCTCTTTAAGAAGCAGTTTCCCTAAAATAATTGTCAGGTACCCATTTTACAGTAGGGTAGATTGGATCACGACAAATCGTTCTATAATCCGCTCACCTTGTTTCTCCAGGAACTATTTCGACATAAACTAAGCCATGCTTGTGTTAATATTTCTGCAGACTCCAGAAAGTTGTTGTTTCTTCCAGAAAGTTGTTTTTTCCAGAATGTTGATGTTTCTTCCAGAATGTTGGTGTTTCTTCCAGAATGTTGGTGTTTCTTCCAGAATGTTGATGTTTCTTCCAGAAAGTTGTTGTTTCTTCCAGAAAGTTGTTGTTTCTTCTAGAATGTTGGTGTTTCTTCCAGAATGTTGGTGTTTCTTCCTGAATGTTGGTGTTTCTTCCTGAATGTTGGTGTTTCTTCCAGAATATTGACCATGGCTGTCTTATAATACGTTAACTGAGATCACTGATTTTGAGACAAACAAAGCAGACACAAACAATTGATGGGGCTGTTCCAGTTAGGTCATATTCGCCTGCTGCTGTCTGACAGCAAACCCGGGTAAATATACCCGTCAAAGCCACTACCCTGTGACCGGCCTGGGAGAGTCAAGAGGTCAAGGGAGTAAATCTAGACAGAAAACCAAAAGTAAGCAAAATTAAAACAGTCAGAGCAAAGTTTTATTTTTTAAAAATCTTATGGCACTTGATGTAACTTTGGTAATTTCCAAATCAACCGACAAAAAGTTCTTATTTCAGAAAAAAAACAACAAAAAGCTAAAGAGTATTTGTATAAAATTGAAAAGACTCTCCCTTAATTTCAATTGTCCACGTGCACCACGTCTTGGAAGGGTACATAATGGGAAAAAGGAAGAGAGGAAGACCAAGGCGAAGATGGCTGCATGACATCGTTGATAATCTGTAAATGGATGCATCAGCAGCAGGGCATCTCGCTTACAACCGAGAGCTGTTAGGGAGGCAAAGTTCCGCAAGGGACATGCAAATGACTGACTGACGTATAGCACTAGAAGAGACTGGACCTCATAAGTTGCTGCCGATCCACCCTAATAATTTTGATAAAATACGCTAATGGGAGAAAATGCTCAGCAACTTCTATCAACAGTTGACATCCACCTCTTTGAATAAATTGTTCAGTAGTGACTGCAGATAAGGACATTTCTTTAACGATAGTACATGGTGCCCCTGATTTTAGCTATGTGCCTTCTGGGGTCAGGTACCTCTGATTTTCCTGTTATGAAAGGCTGTGGTCGTGTCCAGACTGTTATGAAAACAGTTGGTGTAGGCTGGCCTGGCTAAACTTTGTTTTCCAGCTTCTAGTGGCTCTACTTAAGTCCCTTTTCCATGTAAAGAAAAGTCCTAGAACTGAAGCTTCAGTAGTGACAATAGTCCGTACACTGACAACTTCATTTTTGTCTAGTTTTGCTAGGAGACAAACAATACATTTAAAAGTGAAACAAAGGTGATATCTAAATTTAAACATTATTATATGGTACCAGTATTACTCTTTACCTAGGAGATATGACATTTGTACAGTAAAAGAAAAAGATGAAGCTGGAAATGGAAGCAAAGAGCGATGTGACTCTGGAGGAAGACGGAACACTCGTCTTGGAGGGAAGAAAATGAATAAATTGTCAGAGAAGTTGTAGAACAATGAAAGCTAGTCAAAACCATAATTTAAGGACGATCAGAGTCCTTTGGAAACTTTATAAGCAGACCCGACAATCATTAGAAAACTCAAGGGAAAATGAGAGAGAAGAGAGATTGATTGATTGATTGATTGATTGATTGATCTTTATTTCAAAAGGGTTAAGAATTGGGCACGCAGAGAGAGAGAGAGAGAGAGAGAGAGAGAGAGAGAGAGAACCTAGACTATGTCTGACACAGCTGAGCAAGTCGTAACAGCAAAGAAAGGCTAAACACCTTGTCTTGCAAATACCACGGACCACTCAAAATAGGAAGAGGCATAGCCTCAACGTGTAATGGGATAGAACTTGAAGATGATAATTATGTTGATGTACACGGGGACCAAATATGCCGTTATATATATATATACAAATGAATGAATGAATATATATATATATATATATATATATATATATATATATATTCATTCATTCATTTGCATGTCCCTTGAGGAACTTTGGCTACCAAACAGCACTCCTGTAGGCCTCTCAGTTGTGAGCAAGATGGACTGCTGCTGCAGCATCCTTTTGCAGATCGTCAACGATGTCTTGCAGCCATCTTCGTCTTGGTCTTCCTCTTTTTCTTTTTCCCATTATGTATCCTTCCAATACGGTCTTCTCTAAATTATCATGACGTTTAATGTGTCCAAAATATTTCAGTTTTCTTCTTTAATCCTCTTTACTAGCCAGCCTTCCTCAGTATTAAGCTCTTGTACTATAGATATATTTGTTCTTTTTTGTTTCCATGATATTTGGAGAACTCTTCTGTAGCATTTACATTCAAAGGCATTTATGTGTTTCTCAGCTGTTTTGTTAAGTGTCCAGGTCTCACAGGCATATGTTGCGATGGGAAAGATGCATGCCCTTAAAAATCTTATTTTTGTGGTTCTGTCTGCTCCTCTCCACAGATTCTTTATTTGTTTTACTTATATATATATATATATAATTTGTCAGAAAGCTGGGTACCTTACCTTGGGATTAGTACCTCTGTCTGTCACATATCCAACAACAGGGATAATGACTAGACTTGTCACACCACAGATAAGACCATTTATAGACACAAGAGGCAAAGGCACTCCAAGATACTGCATACTGTCAGTAAAACACATATATGAGTATACATAAAACATAGATTTGAGCTTTTTCTATAAGACACGACATATTAACGCAGTCCTCTACGCATGTTGATCACGTACTAGAGAAGGAAACTGTTAGTGGGTTTTTGTGGTAGTAGTGGCGGTAGAGTTGTAGCTGAAGTGGTTGTAGTGGTAGTAGTAGTGGCAGCAGTAATAGCAGTGTTAATTGTAGTAGTAGTAGTAGTAGTAGTAGTAGCAGCAGCAGCAGCAACAGTAGTAGTAGTGGTAATAGTAACAGAAGCAGCAGAAACAGTAGCAGTAATAACAGTAGTAGCAGCAGAAGTAGTAGTGGTAATAGTAACAGTAGCAGCAGCAGCAGTAGAAGTATTAGTAGTGGTAATAGTAACAATAGCAGCAACAATAATAGTAGCAGCAGCAGAAGTAGAGTAACAGTAGTAGTAATAGTAGTATCAGGAGCAGCAGAAGTAGTAGTAGTAGCAGTAGTAGTAATAGTAGTATCAGCAGCAGCAGCAGAAGTAGTAGTTGTGGTAATAGTAAGAGTAGCAGCAGCAACAGTAGTAGTAATAATAGCAATAGCACCAGAAGCAGTAGTAGTGGTAATAGTAATAGGAGCAGCAACAGTACTAGTAATAATAGTAGCAGCAGCAGAAGTAGTAGTAGTAGTAATAGTAGCAGTAGTAGTAGTAGTAGTAGTAGTAGTAGTAGTAGTAGCGGTAACAGTAACAGTAGTAGTAATAATAGTAACAGCAGCAGAAGCAGTAGTAGTAGTAGTAATAATAATAGTAGCAGCAGTAGGAGCAACAGTAGTAGTAGTAGTAGTAATACTAGTAACGGCAGCAACAGAAGTAGTAGTAGTAGTAATAGTAGTAGCAGCAGCAGCACCAGCAACAGAAGAAGTAGTAGTAGTAGTAGTAGTAGTAGCAGTAGTAGTAGTAGTAACAGTTGTACCAGCATGAATAGTAGTAATTGTAGTAGTAGTAGTAGTAGTAGTAGTAGTAGCAGCAGCAGCAACGAATCCTATACTACACTTACATAAGGACTTGGTAAATCTGCTCAAAAACTACGACAATCTCTACACCACAGACCGCCATCACCAGCAACACCTGCGTGCAGGTACCAACAGCCTTTTCCTCCTCCGGCTGTGGCTTGTGAGAAGCTGTTCTCGATGTCTGTACATAACCAACAGAGGCCTGGAATGACTCGCTCACAGAAGCCGCCAACTTCATGCTGACGCTCAGAGGAGTACTACAACTGAAACAGTTTGTTACACAATGAATTTGAAATGATTCATAACTAAGAAATAATGATTCTTTTAATCACCATCATTTAAAATGAAATCGACTTGATTTCGTAAACAAACGCCAAAAAGAAATCAACGTTGGCCTTAAAATCGTCGGTTCTCAGCCTGCTGGTGAGGCCAGCGCCCCGAAAAGAGTTGAGAACACCTCTTTTAGATACTCATCAGATAAAGAGATAAACTAAAGCAGACAAAAACTGAGTCGGAACCAAACTATGTGGTCAATACAAGATCACATACTTCTTTTTTTTAAAAAGGTAAACCAAATGGAAATCTAAAGATTGTGATAGAAATTCCAAGCACTGTCCCAATCTTCATGTAGTTTAACAGCATCGTTATAATGACGTAAGGGACGTCTTGCGGGTGACTGTTAGGTACCAGGGAGCTGCAAGGCGTCATGGTAGCTGTGATGTAAGGGGAATGAATGAAGGTGTCGAGTGACTGCGTGCGACTGGAGGGAAGTGTGACGTGAGAGAGAGAGAGAGAGAGAGAGAGAGAGAGATATGCATAGCGGCCACTAGCAATGTGTGTCAGTTGTACAGGCTGTTGCTAATCGTATTGGGCTAACAAAAAACTCATAGGCCTGCATCATATACGTTAAAGCGACAGCCTGTTCGGTAACTGATTAGAGAATAAACTGGTCTGACATGGATATGTGGAATATAGTTTTCTGTGAAAACTACATGTGTGTGCCCTGTTGAGAACCTCCCTGTATGTGTGTGCCCTGTTGAGAACCTCCCTATATGTGTGTGCCCTGTTGAGAACCTCCCTACATGTGTGTGCCCTGTTGAGAACATCTCTACATATGTATGCCCTGATGAGAACCTCCCGACATTTGTGTGTCCTGAGTAACAGTAGTAGTAATAGTAGTATCAGGAGCAGCAGAAGTAGTAGTAGTAGTAGTAGTAATAGTAGTATCAGCAGCAGCAGCAGAAGTAGTAGTTGTGGTAATAGTAAGAGTAGCAGCAGCAACAGTAGTAGTAATAATAGCAATAGCACCAGAAGCAGTAGTAGTGGTAATAGTAATAGGAGCAGCAACAGTACTAGTAATAATAGTAGCAGCAGCAGAAGTAGTAGTAGTAGTAATAGTAGCAGTAGTAGTAGTAGTAGTAGTAGTAGTAGTAGTAGTAGTAGCGGTAACAGTAACAGTAGTAGTAATAATAGTAACAGCAGCAGAAGTAGTAGTAGTAGTAGTAATAATAATAGTAGCAGCAGTAGGAGCAACAGTAGTAGTAGTAGTAGTAATACTAGTAACGGCAGCAACAGAAGTAGTAGTAGTAATAGTAGTAGCAGCAGCAGCACCAGCAACAGAAGAAGTAGTAGTAGTATAGTAGTAGTAGTAGTAGTAGTAGTAGTAACAGTTGTACCAGCATGAATAGTAGTAATTGTAGTAGTAGTAGTAGTAGTAGTAGTAGTAGTAGCAGCAGCAGCAACGAATCCTATACTACACTTACATAAGGACTTGGTAAATCTGCTCAAAAACTACGACAATCTCTACACCACAGACCGCCATCACCAGCAACACCTGCGTGCAGGTACCAACAGCCTTTTCCTCCTCCGGCTGTGGCTTGTGAGAAGCTGTTCTCGATGTCTGTACATAACCAACAGAGGCCTGGAATGACTCGCTCACAGAAGCCGCCAACTTCATGCTGACGCTCAGAGGAGTACTACAACTGAAACAGTTTGTTACACAATGAATTTGAAATGATTCATAACTAAGAAATAATGATTCTTTTAATCACCATCATTTAAAATGAAATCGACTTGATTTCGTAAACAAACGCCAAAAAGAAATCAACGTTGGCCTTAAAATCGTCGGTTCTCAGCCTGCTGGTGAGGCCAGCGCCCCGAAAAGAGTTGAGAACACCTCTTTTAGATACTCATCAGATAAAGAGATAAACTAAAGCAGACAAAAACTGAGTCGGAACCAAACTATGTGGTCAATACAAGATCACATACTTCTTTTTTTTAAAAAGGTAAACCAAATGGAAATCTAAAGATTGTGATAGAAATTCCAAGCACTGTCCCAATCTTCATGTAGTTTAACAGCATCGTTATAATGACGTAAGGGACGTCTTGCGGGTGACTGTTAGGTACCAGGGAGCTGCAAGGCGTCATGGTAGCTGTGATGTAAGGGGAATGAATGAAGGTGTCGAGTGACTGCGTGCGACTGGAGGGAAGTGTGACGTGAGAGAGAGAGAGAGAGAGAGAGAGAGAGAGAGAGAGAGAGAGATATGCATAGCGGCCACTAGCAATGTGTGTCAGTTGTACAGGCTGTTGCTAATCGTATTGGGCTAACAAAAAACTCATAGGCCTGCATCATATACGTTAAAGCGACAGCCTGTTCGGTAACTGATTAGAGAATAAACTGGTCTGACATGGATATGTGGAATATAGTTTTCTGTGAAAACTACATGTGTGTGCCCTGTTGAGAACCTCCCTGTATGTGTGTGCCCTGTTGAGAACCTCCCTATATGTGTGTGCCCTGTTGAGAACCTCCCTACATGTGTGTGCCCTGTTGAGAACATCTCTACATATGTATGCCCTGATGAGAACCTCCCGACATTTGTGTGTCCTGTTGAGAACCTGCCTACATGTGTGTGCCCTGTTGAGAACCTCCCTACATGTGTATGCCCTGTTGAGAACATCCCTACATGTGTGTGCCCTTTTGAGAACCTCCCTACATGTGTGTGCCCTATTGAGAACCTCCCTACATGTGTGTGCCCTATTGAGAACCTCCCTACATGTGTGTGCCCTATTGAGAACCTCCCTACATGTGTGTGCCCTATTGAGAACCTC
Organism: Achatina immaculata; assembly: GCA_009760885.1. Taxonomy (NCBI): domain Eukaryota; kingdom Metazoa; phylum Mollusca; class Gastropoda; order Stylommatophora; family Achatinidae; genus Lissachatina; species Lissachatina immaculata. The sequence continues at coordinate 76,485,565 of CM019716.1, forward strand.
CCTACAGTGAGGCTGTCCTCTCAGGTTTTTTTTTAAGTTGTGAAAGTGTGAAACCTGCCACAACTCACTGGCGAATGAAGGTTCAGTATACAGTACATTTATGTGTCGAGCATCAATCAGTACGTTTATGTGTCGAGCTGCATACAGTAGATTTATGTGTCAAGCAGTATACAGTACATTTATTTGTCAAGCAGTATACTGTACATTTATATGTCGAGCAGTATAAAGCACATTTATGTGTCAAGCAGTATACAGTACATTTATATGTCGAGCAGTATAAAGCACATTTATGTGTCGAGCAGTATACAGTATATTTATGTGTTAAGCAGTATACAGTACATTTATATGTCGAGCAGCATAAAGTACATTTATGTGTCAAGCAGTATACAGTACATTTATGTGTCAAGCAGTATACAGTACATTTATATGTCGAGCAGTATAAAGCACATTTATGTGTCGAGCAGTATACAGTACATTTATGTGTCGAGCAGTATAAAGCACATTTATGTGTCGAGCAGCATATAGTACATTTATGTGTCGAGCAACATACAGTACATTTATGTGTCGAGCAGCATACAGTACATTTATGTGTCGATCAGCATAAGTACATTTATGTGTCGAGCATCAGTCAGTACGTTTATGTGTCGAGCAGCATACACTACATTTATGTGTCGAGCAGCATACAGTGCATTTATGTGTCGAGCAGTATACAGTACATTTATATGTTGAGCAGTATACAGTATATTTATGTGTTGAGCAGTATACAGTACATTTATGTGTTGAGCAGTATACAGTACATTTATGTGTTGAGCAGTATACAGTACATCTGTGACTTCGAAATGACCTGAATTCTGCATATAACTCTCCAGAAAGGCAAACGGACCAGTGAAACCAAAGTTGATGGCAGAAGTCGAACGCACTGTGGCAGAAAATCGTCGAGTTACTGTGAGTGAAGTAGCCGCAGTTCTGAATATCAGAAATGGCGTAGAACACTGCATCATTCTAGAATTTACTGACACAAAAATGCTCACTCAAAGAGAGAACGATGTTCCACTTTCGTGCACGTTTCTAGAAGAGCGGCCATAATGACATAGCTACTACGGCGTTATGTTGCTCGCTGGTTACAGTGCTGCCACAACAAGTCGTTCTTTACGTTATATACTATGCTGTCAGCTTCCACAATGGTATGATAGTGTTTAGAACCTTTATCGGAATTTGAAGTTTTTGATTCGGATCACCATTAACTTTCTTTTCTGCAGCTGTTTATTTTGCATTGTCATGAGCAGTAGTATAACGGAGTCGAAGCGAAGTGATGTTTCACTCCATACCCGTAGTTTGGATACCGGGACAGGACACACCCCGTCAACCTATTTGTAAAAACGGATTCCTTACAGGCTGTTGTTGAGGAAACAGTATGAACAAAGGAAAATGTCTGTTTTCAAAGCTGGAAAGATCAAGAAAATACTGCTATTATAAAATGACACACCAACGTTCAAAATAAAAAAGAGAGCCATTTTTATACAAGTCTACCTTCGAGTCCACTTAACGAAGGCAAGAAACGTTCTCCCATCCGCCTGTTCTCTCTCTCTGCCTGCTCATCTATCTCATTTCCTTCAGGAGATTAAGTTTTATCATAGTCAGGTAATGATAAAATGTCTATCTGTCTGTCTTGCGTGTCTGTCTTGCTTGTCTGTCTATCGACTTCATGTGCGAAACAATCTCCCTGAAAAAAAAAAACCCACTTACTTTCTCGTAGTAATGGCGCCCACACCGGTCTGAACGTGTAGTATCCAGGTTAAGCAAGATGTTCTGTAACTATCATCTGGACCATATTCCACCCCTGCTGGATCCAAACGTAACTACCCTTGACTGTCTACAACCTACTTGCATGATCTAGCTTTATTACCTTTCTGTTTTAACATGATTAAAGTTGCATAACCAGTAGCAAGACGCGCGCAGACTGTGGGCCAGTAATTACCAGTTCACAAAAGCGAAAACAGCTTAAGAGGACAGAAAATGAAACATTCGTTACTTCGGCGACATCCCCCCCCCCCACACACAAGTTTGAAGAATACTACCACAAAAAGTGAGGGTAAAAGCAACCCCGTGTCATGCAGTTCAGAAGAGTATATGGTAATAGTGTCCATATTTTCCTTGATCCGTCGACAGAGGCGAATCTAAAGTTGGCTGTGCTCTGGCAAGAAAATGAGGCCAAAAAAAAAAAAATGACACGACTTGATAAAGTAATGAAAGGCACATTCTCTTCTTCCGTGTATAAGAACTATAAAAACGTAGAGGCATCTTCTCATCTTCAAAAGTAGGGCTCACAAGTCTTTCATCCACAAGGGCATTTCTTAGTGATGTTTTGAATTCAAAGGTATTCTCAAGTTATTGCCCTTGGGGACTCCGTCACTGTAGTCTTTAACACCTGATCCAAGGAACAGAATCAGAGTTTGAAGCTAAGACGGTCCTGTAACAACTTTAAAGAAAACTGAGGGCGTTGCTCTGGCGACAAGGCTCTGGATCTTACACAGAGAGACATTTTTTTCGTGGAAGGACATTTCTATGTTGAGCAGTATACAGTATATTTATGTGTTGAGCAGTATACAGTACATTTATGTGTTGAGCAGTATACAGTACATTTATGTGTTGAGCAGTATACAGTACATCTGTGACTTCGAAATGACCTGAATTCTGCATATAACTCTCCAGAAAGGCAAACGGACCAGTGAAACCAAAGTTGATGGCAGAAGTCGAACGCACTGTGGCAGAAAATCGTCGAGTTACTGTGAGTGAAGTAGCCGCAGTTCTGAATATCAGAAATGGCGTAGAACACTGCATCATTCTAGAATTTACTGACACAAAAATGCTCACTCAAAGAGAGAACGATGTTCCACTTTCGTGCACGTTTCTAGAAGAGCGGCCATAATGACATAGCTACTACGGCGTTATGTTGCTCGCTGGTTACAGTGCTGCCACAACAAGTCGTTCTTTACGTTATATATACTATGCTGTCAGCTTCCACAATGGTATGATAGTGTTTAGAACCTTTATCGGAATTTGAAGTTTTTGATTCGGATCACCATTAACTTTCTTTTCTGCAGCTGTTTATTTTGCATTGTCATGAGCAGTAGTATAACGGAGTCGAAGCGAAGTGATGTTTCACTCCATACCCGTAGTTTGGATACCGGGACAGGACACACCCCGTCAACCTATTTGTAAAAACGGATTCCTTACAGGCTGTTGTTGAGGAAACAGTATGAACAAAGGAAAATGTCTGTTTTCAAAGCTGGAAAGATCAAGAAAATACTGCTATTATAAAATGACACACCAACGTTCAAAATAAAAAAGAGAGCCATTTTTATACAAGTCTACCTTCGAGTCCACTTAACGAAGGCAAGAAACGTTCTCCCATCCGCCTGTTCTCTCTCTCTGCCTGCTCATCTATCTCATTTCCTTCAGGAGATTAAGTTTTATCATAGTCAGGTAATGATAAAATGTCTATCTGTCTGTCTTGCGTGTCTGTCTTGCTTGTCTGTCTATCGACTTCATGTGCGAAACAATCTCCCTGAAAAAAAAAAACCCACTTACTTTCTCGTAGTAATGGCGCCCACACCGGTCTGAACGTGTAGTATCCAGGTTAAGCAAGATGTTCTGTAACTATCATCTGGACCATATTCCACCCCTGCTGGATCCAAACGTAACTACCCTTGACTGTCTACAACCTACTTGCATGATCTAGCTTTATTACCTTTCTGTTTTAACATGATTAAAGTTGCATAACCAGTAGCAAGACGCGCGCAGACTGTGGGCCAGTAATTACCAGTTCACAAAAGCGAAAACAGCTTAAGAGGACAGAAAATGAAACATTCGTTACTTCGGCGACATCCCCCCCCCCCACACACAAGTTTGAAGAATACTACCACAAAAAGTGAGGGTAAAAGCAACCCCGTGTCATGCAGTTCAGAAGAGTATATGGTAATAGTGTCCATATTTTCCTTGATCCGTCGACAGAGGCGAATCTAAAGTTGGCTGTGCTCTGGCAAGAAAATGAGGCCAAAAAAAAAAAAATGACACGACTTGATAAAGTAATGAAAGGCACATTCTCTTCTTCCGTGTATAAGAACTATAAAAACGTAGAGGCATCTTCTCATCTTCAAAAGTAGGGCTCACAAGTCTTTCATCCACAAGGGCATTTCTTAGTGATGTTTTGAATTCAAAGGTATTCTCAAGTTATTGCCCTTGGGGACTCCGTCACTGTAGTCTTTAACACCTGATCCAAGGAACAGAATCAGAGTTTGAAGCTAAGACGGTCCTGTAACAACTTTTAAGAAAACTGAGGGCGTTGCTCTGGCGACAAGGCTCTGGATCTTACACAGAGAGACATTTTTTTCGTGGAAGGACATTTCTATCAATATCGTGAATATTTTGTAGTAGTTGCTTCATTAATGTGTTGAGCAGTATACAGTACATTTATGTGTTGAGCAGTATACAGTACATCTGTGACTTCGAAATGACCTGAATTCTGCATATAACTCTCCAGAAAGGCAAACGGACCAGTGAAACCAAAGTTGATGGCAGAAGTCGAACGCACTGTGGCAGAAAATCGTCGAGTTACTGTGAGTGAAGTAGCCGCAGTTCTGAATATCAGAAATGGCGTAGAACACTGCATCATTCTAGAATTTACTGACACAAAAATGCTCACTCAAAGAGAGAACGATGTTCCACTTTCGTGCACGTTTCTAGAAGAGCGGCCATAATGACATAGCTACTACGGCGTTATGTTGCTCGCTGGTTACAGTGCTGCCACAACAAGTCGTTCTTTACGTTATATATACTATGCTGTCAGCTTCCACAATGGTATGATAGTGTTTAGAACCTTTATCGGAATTTGAAGTTTTTGATTCGGATCACCATTAACTTTCTTTTCTGCAGCTGTTTATTTTGCATTGTCATGAGCAGTAGTATAACGGAGTCGAAGCGAAGTGATGTTTCACTCCATACCCGTAGTTTGGATACCGGGACAGGACACACCCCCTGTCAACCTATTTGTAAAAACGGATTCCTTACAGGCTGTTGTTGAGGAAACAGTATGAACAAAGGAAAATGTCTGTTTTCAAAGCTGGAAAGATCAAGAAAATACTGCTATTATAAAATGACACACCAACGTTCAAAATAAAAAAGAGAGCCATTTTTATACAAGTCTACCTTCGAGTCCACTTAACGAAGGCAAGAAACGTTCTCCCATCCGCCTGTTCTCTCTCTCTGCCTGCTCATCTATCTCATTTCCTTCAGGAGATTAAGTTTTATCATAGTCAGGTAATGATAAAATGTCTATCTGTCTGTCTTGCGTGTCTGTCTTGCTTGTCTGTCTGCCGACTTTATGTACGAAACAATCTCCCTGAAAAAAAACCCACTTACTTTCTCGTAGTAATGGCGCCCACACCGGTCTGAACGTGTAGTATCCAGGTTAAGCAAGATGTTCTGTAACTACCATCTGGACCATATTCCACCCCTGCTGGATCCAAACGTAACTACCCTTGACTGTCTACAACCTACTTGCATGATCTAGCTTTATTACCTTTCTGTTTTAACATGATTAAAGTTGCATAACCAGTAGCAAGACGCGCGCAGACTGTGGGCCAGTAATTACCAGTTCACAAAAGCGAAAACAGCTTAAGAGGACAGAAAATGGAACATTCGTTACTTCGGCGACATCCCCCCCCCCCCACACAAGTTTGAAGAATACTACCACAAAAAGTGAGGGTAAAAGCAACCCCGTGTCATGCAGTTCAGAAGAGTATATGGTAATAGTGTCCATATTTTCCGTGATCCGTCGACAGAGGCGAATCTAAAGTTGGCTGTGCTCTGGCAAGAAAATGAGGCCAAAAAAAAAAAAAAATGACACGACTTGATAAAGTAATGAAAGGCACATTCTCTTCTTCCGTGTATAAGAACTATAAAAACGTAGAGGCATCTTCTCATCTTCAAAAGTAGGGCTCACAAGTCTTTCATCCACAAGAGCATTTCTTAGTGATGTTTTGAATTCAAAGGTATTCTCAAGTTATTGCCCTTGGGGACTCCGTCACTGTAGTCTTTAACACCTGATCCAAGGAACAGAATCAGAGTTTGAAGCTAAGACGGTCCTGTAACAACTTTTAAGAAAACTGAGGGCGTTGCTCTGGCGACAAGGCTCTGGATCTTACACAGAGAGACATTTTTTTCGTGGAAGGACATTTCTATCAATATCGTGAATATTTTGTAGTAGTTGCTTCATTAATGGCGTAGCAAGGTGAAGATTAATTTCGTGTACAGATGGTGTCTTGGCCACCAATAGCCTATTCTCAGTCGAAAGATTTTAATTTGCTAATCCTATGAGAGGTTATAGTATTCGACGCCTTTTCACAGCTGTCAGTGTAGTCCTTTATTCCGCCAGCTTCTTTCATAACACTGGCGATGTCTAGGCAACACTGGCGATGTCTAGGCATTATAACACTGGCGATGTCTAGGCAACACTGGCGATGTCTAGGCATTATAACACTGGCGATGTCTAGGTATTATAATACTGGCGATGTCTAGGCATTATAATACTGGCGATGTCTAGGCATTATAACACTGGCGATGTCTAGGCATTATAACACTGGCGATGTCTAGGCATTATAACACTGGCGATGTCTAGGCATTATAACACTGGCGATGTCTAGGCATTATAACACTGGCGATGTCTAGGCATTATAATACTGACGATGTCTAGGCATTATAATACCGGTGATGTCTAGGCATTCTAATACTGGCGATGTCTAGGCATTCTAATACTGGCGATGTCTAGGCATTATAATACTGGTGATGTCTAGGCATTATAATACTGGCGATGTCTAGGCATTATAATACTGGCGATGTCTAGGCATTATAATACTGGCGATGTCTAGGCAACACTGGCGATGTCTAGGCATTCTAATACTGGCGATGTCTAGGCAACACTGGTGATGTCTAGGCAACACTGGTGATGTCTAGCCATTATAACACTGGCGATATCTAGGCATTATAATACTGGATGTCTAGGCATTATAATACTGGCGATGTCTAGGCAACACTGGCGATGTCTAGGCAACACTGGTGATGTCTAGGCATTATAATACCGGTGATGTCTAGGCAACACTGGCGATGTTTAGGCATTATAACACTAGCGATGTCTAGGCAACACTGGTGATGTCTAGGCAACACTGGTGATGTCTAGCCATTATAACACTGGTGATGTCTAGGCAACACTGGTGATGTCTAGGCAACACTGGCGATGTCTAGCATTATAACACTGGCGATGTTTAGGCATTATAACACTGGTGATGTCTAGGCAACACTGGCGATGTTTAGGCATTATAACACTAGCGATGTCTAGGCAACACTGGCGATGTCTAGGCAACACTGGCGATGTCTAGGCAACACTGGTGATGTCTAGCATTATAACACTAGCGATGTCTAGGCAACACTGGTGATGTCTAGGCATTATAATACTGGATGTCTAGGCATTCTAATACTGGCGATGTCTAGCATTATAACACTGGCGATGTCTAGGCAACACTGGCGATGTTTAGGCATTATAACACTAGCGATGTCTAGGCAACACTGGTGATGTCTAGGCAACACTGGCGATGTCTAGGCATTATAATACTGATGATGTCTAGGCATTATAATACTGATGATGTCTAGGCATTATAATACTGGCGATGTCTAGGCATTATAACACTGGCGATGTCTAGGCATTATAATACTGGCGATGTCTAGGCATTATAATACTGATGATGTCTAGGCATTATAATACTGACGATGTCTAGGCATTATAATACTGATGATGTCTAGGCATTATAATACTGGCGATGTCTAGGCATTATAATACTGACGATGTCTAGGCATTATAATACTGGCGATGTCTAGGCATTATAACACTAGCGATGTCTAGGCAACACTGGCGATGTCTAGCATTATAACACTAGCGATGTCTAGGCATTATAATACTGGTGATGTCTAGACATTATAACACTGGTGATGTCTAGGCAACACTGGTGATGTCTAGCCATTATAACACTGGTGATGTCTAGCCATTATAACACTGGCGATGTCTAGGCATTATAATACTGGTGATGTCTAGGCAACACTGGCGATGTCTAGGCATTATAACACTGGCGATGTCTAGGCATTATAACACTGGTGATGTCTAGGCAACACTGGTGATGTCTAGGCATTATAATACTGACGATGTCTAGGCATTCTAATACTGGCGATGTCTAGGCATTATAATACTGGATGTCTAGGCATTATAACACTAGCGATGTCTAGGCATTATAATACTGGATGTCTAGGCATTATAATACCGGTGATGTCTAGGCATTGTAATACTGATGATGTCTAGGCATTATAACACTGGCGATGTCTAGGCAACACTGGTGATGTCTAGGCATTATAATACTGGATGTCTAGGCATTGTAATACTGATGATGTCTAGGCATTATAACACTAGCGATGTCTAGGCATTCTAATACTGGCGATGTCTAGGCATTGTAATACTGATGATGTCTAGGCATTATAATACTGGCGATGTCTAGCATTATAACACTAGCGATGTCTAGGCATTGTAATACTGATGATGTCTAGGCATTATAACACTAGCGATGTCTAGGCATTATAACACTGGCGATGTCTAGGCAACACTGGTGATGTCTAGGCATTATAACACTGGTGATGTCTAGGCATTATAATACTGGTGATGTCTAGCATTATAACACTGGTGATGTCTAGGCATTATAACACTGGTGATGTCTAGGCATTATAATACTGGTGATGTCTAGGCATTATAACACTGGTGATGTCTAGCCACATAACACCGCTGACGTCTAGCCACACTTCTTGCTCCGAGCTAGCTACCCGTCTGTACAAACAGCGGCATCGTTATGTCCCGTTTTCACTAATCAGTGCTTTGATCTTGGCATCTACTGCAGCAGGAACATGTTCTCTGCATCTTCTGTCGTGTGTAAGCAGAACAGGGAGAGCTACCTTCAAGTCTGGTGGTGGTGGTGCCCATTCTTGCCCAGGATCTACGTTCTCAGGAAGGCACACCTCACGGATTAGGCTATTTCCCATCTTTTAAGGCTGATTTCTTTTGCTCTAATCAGTTCACTGTCGGGTGGGTGTGCCTTGTCCGTTTTTATATGAGGTAGGAATGTGTCCTGGCTAATTTTACTCTGCTGTTCATAGTAAAACCTTTATCTTAATGCGAAGAAAACTAAATTGATGACAACTGACAAAACAAACAAGGCAGCTGAAATATGTATCAATGAGGAAAAATTGGAAGAAGTGGAGAGTTTTGAATATCTTGGATCACTACTAACTAATAATGGAGATACAATGAGGGAAATTAAAAGGAGGACATCTATCGCTCTTCAGAAAGTAAAACAACTAACGAAGCTGTGGAGAGGAACAGACAGAACTACAAAAATAAGATTTTTAAGGGCATGCATCTTTCCCATCGCAACATATGCCTGTGAGACCTGGACACTTAACAAAACAGCTGAGAAACACATAAATACCTTTGAATGTAAATGCTACAGAAGAGTTCTTCAAATATCATGGACACAGAAAAGAACAAATATATCTATACTACAAGAATTTAATATTGAAGAAGGTCGGCTAGTAAAGAGGATTAAAGAGAGAAAACTTTAAATATTTTGGACACATTAAACGTCATGATAATCTAGAGAAGACCGTCTTGGAAGGGTTCATAATTGGAAAAAGAGAGGAAGACCAAGGCGAAGATGGCTGCAAGACATTGCTGATAATCTGCAAATGGATGAATCAGCAGCAGGCCATTTTGCTTACAACTGGAAGGCCTACAGGAGAGCTGTTAGGGAGGCAAAGTACAAGTAAATGACTGACTGACTTCATGGTGGGAAAGTCTAGCAGATACTTCATGGCCTTGTGGATGTATTTCTGGTGCATCCAAGAATAAAATGTATTGCATCGTTCTCTATTATCTCAAGCCTTCGTATTTTCGAGGTATTGTGTGTTAGAAAAGGTTAGAAAACCAACCCTTGATACATGATGTTAAAAGAAGATAGCTCTCAATGATACATGATGTTAAAAGAAGATAGCTCTCAATGATACATGATATAAAAGAAGATAGCTCTCAATGATACATGATATAAAAGAAGATAGCTCTCATCTTCTTGAATAATGAAAACACTCAACAAAACGAACCAAGGGACATAACTCAGAACATCCAGAAACAGAATAAACAGACGTCAAATGTGAATAAAGTGTTGTGTTTTAATGGTCAATACTGTACAGTCTTAGCTGGGTGAATAGATTCTCATTTCATGTTAGCTTATTCAGATAATATACAATATGTAGTTTTATAGATAGAAAACAAGGACGAGACGGTGAAAGAAAACACTTTCAAATTACAAATAAAAACCGAAGTTTAAAACACTTCTAAGTTGCGAGACAAGGTAAAGATAATTTATACCATGAAACGGTTGTATCTGTTGGCATGAATTATACAACACTACAGTGTTTGTTTCATTTACCAAAAAAAGTTTTTGCCTGGATCTTGTACAGAAATTGATTTTTGTGTTTTTTTTTTTGTTTGTCCACAGCCTTGGCTTTATTTTCCGTAATTTGAGAAAGAAGAACAGATAAAACAAGAAATTACAATACATGCTTCAAATACTGTGTACAAATAAATCAACAAAAAATGCACACATATTTTCCAACAGTTTTCTGCAGCTAACAATGAGAGTGCATAATTTCTAACAGTTTTTTTGCAGCTAACAATGAGAGTGCATAATTTCTAACAGTTTTTCTGCAGCTAACAATGAGAGTGCATAATTTCTAACAGTTTTTTTGCAGCTAACAATGAGAGTGCATAATTTCTAACAGTTTTCTTGCAGCTAACAATGACAGTGCATAATTTCTAACAGTTTTTTTGCAGCTAACAATGGTGATGTCTAGGCATTATAATACTGGTGATGTCTAGCCATTATAACACTGGTGATGTCTAGGCATTATAATACTGGTGATGTCTAGGCATTATAATACTGGTGATGTCTAGGCATTATAATACTGGTGATGTCTAGGCATTATAATACTGATGATGTCTAGGCATTATAATACTGGTGATGTCTAGCCACATAACACCGCTGATGTCTAGCCACACTTCTTGCTCCGAGCTAGCTACCCGTCTGTACAAACAGCGGCATCGTTATGTCCCGTTTTCACTAATCAGTGCTTTGATCTTGGCATCTACTGCAGCAGGAACATGTTCTCTGCATCTTCTGTCGTGTGTAAGCAGAACAGGGAGAGCTACCTTCAAGTCTGGTGGTGGTGCCCATTCTTGCCCAGGATCTACGTTCTCAGGAAGGCACACCTCACGGATTAGGCTATTTCCCATCTTTTAAGGCTGATTTCTTTTGCTCTAATCAGTTCACTGTCGGGTGGGTGTGCCTTGTCCGTTTTTATATGAGGTAGGAATGTGTCCTGGCTAATTTTACTCTGCTGTTCATGGTAAAACCTTTTATCTTAATGCGAAGAAAACTAAATTGATGACAAATGACAAAACAAACAAGGCAGCTGAAATATGTATCAATGAGGAAAAATTGGAAGAAGTGGAGAGTTTTGAATATCTTGGATCACTACTAACTAATAATGGAGATACAATGAGGGAAATTAAAAGGAGGACATCTATCGCTCTTCAGAAAGTAAAACAACTAACGAAGCTGTGGAGAGGAACAGACAGAACTACAAAAATAAGATTTTTAAGGGCATGCATCTTTCCCATCGCAACATATGCCTGTGAGACCTGGACACTTAACAAAACAGCTGAGAAACACATAAATACCTTTGAATGTCAATGCTACAGAAGAGTTCTCCAAATATCATGGACACAGAAAAGAACAAATATATCTATACTACAAGAATTTAATATTGAAGAAGGTCGGCTAGTAAAGAGGATTAAAGAGAGAAAACTTTAAATATTTTGGACACATTAAACGTCATGATAATCTAGAGAAGACCGTCTTGGAAGGGTTCATAATGGGAAAAAGAGAGGAAGACCAAGGCGAAGATGGCTGCAAGACATTGCTGATAATCTGCAAATGGATGAATCAGCAGCAGGCCATTTTGCTTACAACTGGAAGGCCTACAGGAGAGCTGTTAGGGAGGCGAAGTACATGCAAATGACTGACTGACTTCATGGTGGGAAAGTCTAGCAGATGCTTCATGGCCTTGTGGATGTATTTCTGGTGCATCCAAGAATAAAATGTATTGCATCGTTCTCTATTATCTCAAGCCTTCGTATTTTCGAGGTATTGTGTGTTAGAAAAGGTTAGAAAACCAACCCTTGATACATGATGTTAAAAGAAGATAGCTCTCAATGATACATGATGTAAAAGAAGATAGTTCTCAATGATACATGATATAAAAAAAGATATCTCTCAATGATACATGATATAAAAGAAGATAGCTCTCATCTTCTTGAATAATGAAAACACTCAACAAAACGAACCAAGGGACATAACTCAGAACATCCAGAAACAGAATAAACAGACGTCAAATGTGAATAAAGTGTTGTGTTTTAATGGTCAATACTGTACAGTCTTAGCTGGGTGAATAGATTCTCATTTCATGTTAGCTTATTCAGATAATACACAATATGTAGTTTTATAGATAGAAAACAAGGACGAGACGGTGAAAGAAAACACTTTCAAATTACAAATAAAAACCGAAGTTTAAAACACTTCTAAGTTGCGAGACAAGGTAAAGATAATTTATACCATGAAACGGTTGTATCTGTTGGCATGAATTATACAACACTACAGTGTTTGTTTCATTTACCAAAAAAAGTTTTTGCCTGGATCTTGTACAGAAATTGATTTTTGTGTTTTTTTTTTGTTTGTCCACAGCCTTGGCTTTATTTTTCCGTAATTTGAGAAAGAAGAACAGATAAAACAAGAAATTACAATACATGCTTCAAATACTGTGTACAAATAAATCAACAAAAAATGCACACATATTTTCCAACAGTTTTTTTGCAGCTAACAATGAGAGTGCATAATTTCTAACAGTTTTTTTGTAGCTAACAATGAGAGTGCATAATTTCTAACAGTTTTTCTGCAGCTAACAATGAGAGTGCATAATTTCTAACAGTTTTTTTGCAGCTAACAATGACAGTGCATAATTTCTAACAGTTTTCTTGCAGCTAACAATGACAGTGCATAATTTCTAACAGTTTTCTTGCAGCTAACAATGAGAGTGCAGAATTTCTAACAGTTTTTCTGCAGCTAGCAATGAGAGTGCATAATTTCTAACAGTTTTTTTCCACAGCTAACAATGACAGTGCATAATTTCTAACATTTTTCTTGTAGCTAACAAATGAGAATGCATAATTTCTAACAGTTGTTTCTGCAGCTAACAATGAGAGTGCATAATTTCTAACAGTTTTTCTGCAGCTAACAATGAGAGTGCATAATTTCTAACAGTTTTCTCACAGCTAACAATGAGAGTGCATAATTTCTAACAGTTTTTTCTGCAGCTTACAATGAGAGTGCATAATTTCTAACAGTTTTTTCTGCAGCTAACAATGAGAGTGTATAATTTCCAACAGTTTTCTTGCAGACAACAATGAGAGTGCATAATTTCCCATAGTTGTTTCTGCAGCTAACAATGAGAGTGCATAATTTCTAACAGTTTTTCTGCAGCTAACAATGAGAGTGTATAATTTCCAACAGTTTTCTTGCAGCTAACAATGAGAGTGCATAATTTCTAACAGTTTTTCTGCAGCTTACAATGAGAGTGCATAATTTCTAACAGTTTTTTCTGCAGCTAACAATGAGAGTGTATAATTTCCAACAGTTTTCTTGCAGACAACAATGAGAGTGCATAATTTCCCATAGTTGTTTCTGCAGCTAACAATGAGAGTGCATAATTTCTAACAGTTTTTTCTGCAGCTAACAATGAGAGTGTATAATTTCCAACAGTTTTCTTGCAGACAACAATGAGAGTGCATAATTTCCCATAGTTGTTTCTGCAGCTAACAATGAGAGTGCATAATTTCTAACAGTTTTTCTGCAGCTAACAAAGAGAGTGCATAATTTCTAACAGTTTTTTCTGCAGCTAACAATGACAGTGCATAATTTCCAACAGTTTTCTTGCAGACAACAATGAGAGTGCATAATTTCCAACAGTTTTCTTGCAGACAACAATGAGAGTGCATAATTTCCAACAGTTTTCTTGCAGACAACAATGAGAGGGCATAATTTCCAACAGCTCCATACAGAAAAGAGAAAAAACAAATGCTGTAATCTCTACAGAAAAAAAATATTATGAACATCCCTGCCTTTGACAAAACTCTAGTAGTAGTTTCAATGACAGAAAGCAATATATGAACATAAACAAATTATATCACAAAAGAAATCCAATATTTGATAATAAAAGAATACACAAAAAAACCACATTCATCTGAATGTCTGAATCAATCCATACAGCATGTACTCTACCATGCTTTTTACAAACATCAAACAAAAAACTTATACACATATTTAGAAGCTCTCTGCTTCTGAGCAGAAACATGACAAACCTCTCTTAATGTTTAGCTGACAATACAGAGAATTTTTTTTTTTTTCATTTCTACTTTCCTTGCTGTATAAAATATTTACACTATGCATACTGTTTTCTCATATATCAGGGTTTCTCAACCGATATTTTGCTGAAACCCTAGGGCTCGGCAAGAGATCATGACATAAAAAATAATAACTAAATGTCTGCGAAGCTCGCTGTTCCATTACTAAGTTTGTTTGAGCAATGACAAGTTATATCAACAGTCTGCAGACTATAATACATATCTACAACTTACAGATCACTAAAATGTTCCCCAAATTGCAGACATCATAATTTGTTACTATAAGTTCTCAGAGATCAGAAAAATCAGTTTCACAGTTTCTCTGTGATAAAAAGGTTGACAATGGCTGCCATATTTTTGTATAACTTACAACTGGAAAATGTCTTCAGCATTTATAGAACATGCCTGGGGCATCAGGTACTTCAGAGCTAACCTGTATGTATATTTTATAGCCAGAGAGTGACAGGCAGGCAGAGTGAATGAAGAGAAATGATTAACTATGATCTACAATTATACTGTAAGGGTTTAAAACAGTTTAAATGATTAAACCAGGGGTTCTAAACCTTCTTCCTATATGGAGGACCTTTCAGCTAGTGTCTGAAAAGACTCGCAGGTCTTTATTAGAAAACTGTATTCAAATTTACAAAATTATGTACAAAGCCCAAGTATGCTCAAAGAACGAGCCTGGGCATATTTCATTTTAAAAAGTATTTTGAAATAACAAAAATGTAACATATAGCAGTTTTTTCTTAATTAACCACCACCCATACCTGGCTATCTATCTGGACATAAGCCTTCAGCTCAGTGCCATCTGGTAATGCTCATTACTAAGGAATTACATCAAACTGAAGGAATCTGGCCAGCTGCTTCCTTGCACTTCAAGAAACTTCAAGAAAAGAGAGAGATGCTTTACACAAACAAATATGTCCTGCCTGATTTCACCTTCTTGTGTTATAACCAATTTTACACTGGGATTTACTGAGGCAAGAAAAACAGAAAAGGGGTACAGAGGCTTATAACTTGTATTGTTGGGTATATCTCTACTGAAAGCTACACAGACTCAGAGACTGGTGAAGATAAAGAAAATATATTATATTATATTCTCATACAAGTTACTGGACCCCGCAAATTGCTCACTGTCAGAACTGGACCCCGCAAATTGCTCACTGTCAGAACCCTCAAGTGACCTGCGGACCTTTTTAAAAGAACCACAGACTTTAAAACCATGGTGACTGTTAGAGTTGAAATTACTGCATTTTCATGTCATTGTTAACATCACTGCACTGTTTCACTGGTAAGCCATTAACATTTCTCACAAACTATTCAGCTATAAAGGTAAAAATAGACTAAGCCAGAGAAAAAGAAACAGCTAAAGAGAAGAAAACAGAAATTTCCATGGAACAACAATCTACTATAAAAAAAAAAAACTGTATGCATGCATGACAAACCATGAAACAAAAAGTTATTAGCAGTTTTACAGTCCAAACAGTCACCTGTCCATTCACATGTACAAACTGGTTTGCTTTTTTTCCTTAATAATAAAATCTATGTTCACAATGAGCTGCTTCTCTCAGCTATCTCTGACAAAGGAAAGAAAGAATCATAGCTCAATGAAATCTTTCACACTTACTTCCAGTATTCTCTGAAACTGATGGCAAAATATCCAAAAGTTTATTACTTTCTTGCAAAATTTTATAAATCATTTCAAGAATACTCTTTTATAACAGCGCTAAAATATAATCATTTTTATGGTTTTGAAAACACTTTTGATATAAAAAAGAAAATATTCAAAGGGACTGGTACAAAGTATATTTTCAAACTGTCTTTGTTAGACAGTTTATTTTCAAAGTGTCTTTGATACAAAGAATAGTTTCAAAGTGTCCTTGTTAGTAGAAAGTTTATCTTCTGGCACTTCTGAGATATCCAAAATCAAAAGTCTGAAGTTTATGAAATGAAGAAGTAAAACCAAAATCACAAGTCTGAAGCTCACGAAATGAAGAAGTAAAACCGAAATCAGAAGTCTGAAACTTACAAAACCAAGAAGTAAAACCAAAGTCAGAAGTCTGAAACTTACAAAATGAAGAAATAAAACCAAAGTCAGAAGTCTGAAACTTACAAAATGAAGAAATAAAACCAAAGTCAGAAGTCTGAAACTTACAAAATGAAGAAATAAAACCAAAGTCAGAAGTCTGAAACTTACAAAATGAAGAAATAAAACCAAAGTCAGAAGTCTGAAACTTACAAAATGAAGAAATAAAACCAAAGTCAGAAGTCTGAAACTTACAAAATGAAGAAATAAAACCAAAAATCAGAAGTCAGAAACTTGTGAAACGAAGAAGTAAAACCAAAATCACAGGTCAGAAACTTATGAAACGAGTAACCATCCCTGTCCAACTCGTTTCATTCGCTCTGACAAAGAGTCAGCACAGAAAAAAAAAAAACTCCACTAAGCCCTGTATAAATTCTGAATACTTGTAGCTCAAGTATGATACAGCTGCAGGACTTCTGTCTTCTGTAAGTGACAAGTAATGTCCACTGGAAGGGGGGAAACCTCCACTTCTATGTACACTGGCACAATATCTAAGTCTAACACTATATAGCAGCTGATATACAATAACATGATCTAGGACGCATGCAGATGGTCAGCTTTAATCTTCCTCCGATTCCTCATTTATTCATTCACTGTGAGCTGTGCTGAAATGATAGGCATTGTTTCTTCATTTTTATCATTCCCTGGTATCTCAGTTTAACTGTCCTTTCTTTTCTTGTGCCACTTGGTCAGTCCCTCTTTGAGTATTTTTCTCTGGGTCTTCTTTCTTTACTGCAGAAAGATGGAACTGCAAGCAACCTCTGGAAAATAAAGTCTGTTTGTTCGTTCTCCTCAAGCCTTCTGGTGGTCATCAGGTCCTCAAACTCCTGTCCTCTCAAGAGACATTCTCTCATGAGACACATTCTCTCAAGAGAAGCATCTTGTGCAACAGATCCGTATCAATGGAAACAAGATTCTGAATATTTAAATGTTACATCGAGCCAATTTTGTTTTATGGATGTGAATCATGGTCCATGAATAAGAGAGTACAGTGGGAAATGGAGGCCATGGAGATGTGGTTTATAAGAAGGATATTGAAGGTACCAAGGGCAGCCAAGAAAACCAATGAAGAAGTCTTAAGAGAGGCCAGAGTTAAAAAGCAAATTACAGCAAAGATCAGAGGCAGACAAGCGAGATTTATAGGACATTTCCTGGGAAGAGGAAAACTGGAACTCACTGTGGCAACTGGAAAAACTGAAGGAAGAAGAGACAAAGAGAGAGAAGTTACTGGATGGGCTGTCAGCATGGCTAGGAAGAAAGTCACCGGCAGATCTCATAATCAAGTCTAAAGACGGGGAACTGTGGAGAGAAATAATCGCCTACACCATGCGGCACAGCACATGAACTGAACTGAAGACAGGGCAAAGGAATGTATGCCATCTTTTCTATCCAGTTTTAAACTATTTTATTTTCACTGTTATATAGTCTCTGATAACTTCTTCAGCTGTCCCTCAAGCTTTTATGGATATATTGTTTTATTCTACAAAACCATATTTATGTCACTTTCAGTTTATGTTTAATCTGTTTACTGTCCATGTCTTGCAAGCAAAACATAATACTAGCTAAATATAAAGTACTGTTATAAAGTAACTATCTACTGTAGTATAACTACAGAAACAAAGCTTAGTAAAAAGCTGCAGAAACACCATGTACAAATTTTACATATTCAGATATTAACAATAACATTAACAACTTCAAAAGTTTGATATAAAAAGTTCCGATGATTTCATGAATACTGAAATCACTGAGGTATTTCACAGTTTTACACATGAAAGCCATTTTGTTTTCAAAAATATTGTGGGGCTTAAATATTCCTAAAATATAATTTTGGCACAATGTTACAAAACAGGTTTAATAATTTTACAAGAAAATTTAACTCACTGATGGCTACCAGTATCACTAAATTACTCTGTTTTTTTTTTTTAACTTTTGGATATGTGTGTGCGTATTTCATACAGGGTTTATAATATCACAACTAAAACAAATATATATAGAAAATATGACCGTATACGCAGTCTCTAAATGTCACTCATAAACAGCCCTGAAAAAGGCAAAAACTAGTACTTTCACTTGCCATTACTTTCTAAGTTATGTTGTTTTTAACAAGAAAAGACTGAAGCTACCTCTATATAGCAAATGGAGGCACCTGGAGAGTATGGTGCTGGTGCCCATATTTTCCTTGGCCTGTCGGCAGCACTACAGTCTGATATGGCTAGCATCATGCCCAGCTGCCATCACCTCCCATATTCCAAAAGCAACCAGGTACTCATTTCTATAAATGGATGACTCCGGTGCCTTCAGTCAGACCTGAACCCATTGATATTGCTGTGAGAGAGTAGTGCACTAACTACTGAGCCAATCGGGCACCCCATGTTACCCAACTTAAAAACAAGACTAGACCTAGGTGCTGTATTAATACACAGACATAGAATTCTTTAAAGAAAAAAATTTACTGAATACTTTCTTCATTAAAAAACTTAATGGACGGAGTTAGCTTTAAAAAACTGCTGGAGACACTGTGGACAAGGTACTGTATAAAAAAAAATATAAACACATTTTTCTCTTGGCATGCCCGTTTCACTTTTCCTTTAAAAATTCTGGTGACTGCTTGCTTCTCTTACTTCTGTCCTCTCATGGCTAAAAAAATAGGGATTATAACACTTTCTTATCCCTTTTGAATGAGCAGAAACAAATTTATTGGAAGTTTCATATCTGTACATTTTTTTTCAATTCTTAATCCATACCCATTTTTGTTTCAACTCTTTAATTCTCCATTTCTGTTTCATCTCTTTAATTCTCCATTTCTGTTTCATCTCTTTAATTATCCATTTTTGTTTCGCCTCTTTAATTGTCCATTTTTCCAGTTAATTGTCCATTTTTGTTTCATTAATTATCCAGTTTTAAGTGCTTTAACTGTCTATTTTTGTTTACATTTGTTAAGTGTCTAATTTTATTTCTATATATTAATTGATTGTTTTTGTTTCACTTATTTATATTTTTGTTTAAAATTTTACTTCTCAAATTTTGTTTCAGTTCTAAAATTGCCAATTTCTGATTCAATTCTATAATTGTTTTTGTTTCAGTTTTTAAATTGTCCATTTTTGTCCCAATCCCTTATTTATCCATTTCTGTTCCAATTCTTTAACTGTCCATTTGTGTTTCAATTCTGTACCTGTTCATGTCTGCTTCAATTCTTCATTGTCTGTTTCCATTTCAAATGTCTATTTCTGCTTCAATTCATTTGTCTATTTTTGTTTAAATTCCTTAATTGTCCATTTCTGTTTCACTTCTTCAACTGTCCATTTCTATTTCAGTTCCATAAATGTCTACTTCTGCTTCAATTTTTCAACTATCTTTTTCTGTTTTTTTTTAAAAATTCTTCAATTGTCTATTTTTACTTCAGTTCATACTGTCTATTTTTGATTCACTGTAATGTTACAATCTTTCTCTCCCTAAAGATCACGGCAGGTTAACATTCTGTGAGTACAGATATAACCGATTCAACAAACAATCTTCTAAGGAACGAGCCCTTGCAAGAGATGGAGAGAGGAAATTAAAAAACTTTAACTTTCCCGCTATATGAAACAAACTGCCAGTCACCATCAAGATGTCTATTTGTTTCCTCAACACTGAATGGTATATGAGGAATGAGACAAGACAAGCCAAGAAATCCTTGTTTTTAAGGACTTCCTGAGAACAATGCACAGTGTATGCCATCTTGTCTCACCACCACAATGCAGAGACTGCTCTAGTTATATGTATTTCAGAGGATGCATACATGTTAAGAAAGACTGTGTTAACAATGTGAAGTATAGTTACTGATATTCCAGTACATTTAAATTACTTTTGCTGCAAACTCTTACTTAAAAAGCAATGTAGACATTGTACTTTTCCTCAGCACTTTAATACCTTGGTCTGGCTAACCTTTGAGCTAAGATTATCATTTTCTCGAGGTTCATTTAGGAGCCCCACAGTTTCTGTCTCTGATCTTGATACATTATCCCACCCTGGATGCTTAGATCTGGAAACACCTGACACTACATACATACATCAGTCTGAACTGCTGAAACATACATACATGAGTTTGGACTACTGAAACATACATACATCAGTCTGAACTGCTGAAACATACATACATGAGTTTGGACTACTGAAACATACATACATCAGTCTGGACTACTGAAACATACCACTATGTCCTAAAAGTAAGTGTACTGATTTTCATATGTACAAATATGCAATGTAACAAACATTGGTGAATATCAGTAGAGATCCCAGCCGCATGTCCAGGCTAGTTTCAAATGAATGGGTGGAGTCACTCCTGTGCTACCGCAGTTTGTGTAAGGTTGAGTTTTAATACCTCATTATGTTTGCCATGGAGTGAAATATTGGACAACAGTATGCTGTCAAATTTTGTGTGAAACCCAAGAAATGTGTCACCAGATCATCTGAAAATTTAACACAAACTTATGGAGATGTTACTCTATCAAGAAATATGGTCTTCTGGTGCTACAGAGCTTTGAAAAAGGATTGAGAAAATGTTGAAGGCGAACCTTGCTCCTTGGGGGGGGGGGTGTGTGTGTGTGTGTCAATCTTGTCAACAGACGATCACAACGCGGAAGATGTGGAAGTTGTGTGAGTTTTGACAGCTGTGGAATTGTGAGCAAAGAATTTTTACATCCAGGACAAAAAGTTAAGCAGACTTTCCACAAAAATGTGCTGGAACAACTTTAAAAACAGGTCCAGCGAGTCCGAAGGGACACTGCAGATGCCTGGATGCCGCACCATGATGATGACATGCCTGCTCACACAGCATTTTCAACTTGAGACTTTTTGGTGAAGAAAAACATCCTCACACTTCCACAACCACCCTACAGCCTAGGACCTAGCTCCGTGTGATTTCTGCCTCTTCCCAAAGTTGAAGGTCATCACTTCCGGACTGTGGAAAACATTCAAAAAATTGTAACTGATGAACTAAGTACATTTTATGGAAAAAGACTTCCAGTACTGTTATGATCAGTGGAAAAAAACATTGGAATTATTGTGTAGCTTCCCAAAAGTCATACTCTGAAGGAGATAACTTGTAATTTCATGTGAGTATTATATACATGTAAATAAAAAAATCAGTATTTTTGGGACACAGTGGTACATACAAACTGATGTACATATGTATGTTTCAGGAGTTAGTTCCCCTAACTCCCGAAACATACGCACATCAGTTTGGACTTTTGGAATATACGTACATCAGTTTTGGCTCTACTACTGCATGGGTATTTGGTTGAGTGGGATATCTCGAGACAACTGAGCATAAAACAGAACTCCAGAAAGGAGAGCACACCAGGCATTATGAATTATTACTATTAACGTTGTTATATGTAAGGCAATGACTTTGAGCACTATAAAGATTCAACATGAATTATTTTAGGTAGCTGTCACATATAAATGTATATACATACAATACTTTTCAATGAGGTTATGAAAAATACACTTTCAAAAACATTATACACACCTTTAATATCATAAGGCTTCAAGAGAGTGACCATTCTATGTTGATATTTTGGCTTAACTCAGTAACAACTTACATAACAAAAAAAAGAAAAAAATAACCATTACTATAACGTGATTACTCTAAAAATGTTATGATATGACTAATATTACCAAAAATAGTGGATAAATGTGATTCAGCATTTCATCCGGTTTACACACAAGAACACACTGGATCTTACATATACAAAATCTGAAACTGATTACACATGTGACCACAGCAAATGTACCAATTATGTTTTTCCTCACCTGGACACATGTTCTACTTCTGAAAGTAAAGAGAAAGTAATTAAAAAAACTGGCGGCTTACCGTAATGTCCCGCCGACTGAAAGAATCAGTGGATGGATAGAGTTTTTAACGGTTAAAATTATTTTCAACGTTTATTCACTGACAAACCAAATGGCAAATGATCACTTATTACTCTGGCACGGCTGTTCCTTTAATCTCCCCTCTTCTAGTGCATTTTGCTCTTCTTCTGCCGTGGAGTGATACATTTAACTTATTCACAGTATGAAAACATTACAGACAGCACGCCACACAAAATGCTCATGCTAAGACTGGTAGGAAAATGAAGGACAGGCTTCCTATGCAGAAGGTGGATGGAAGATATAACAAATCCCCTTAATATGAAGCAAACCACTGAACACTTATGAATAAATCTATTTGCCCCATCAACACTGAAAGGTACAGGGGAGGAAGCAGACAAGGACATAAGATGTCAAAATATAGCTTGACTGTTGATATTCTGGCACTTGTGATTCCTCTGCCTTGCTGACAGACTAATCTTTCTGGAGAAAAACAATGTCACATAACAGCACTGGAAAAAGGGACTCTAGAAGTTTTAACACATTTTCTTTATTAATCAAAATTGAACGTAAAATTTTTAATTTCCTGTGTTCACACAGAATGTTGTTTCCTAGTTATCTTATTAAACATTTCATCCTGATGAAATTATTTGACATCACCACTGGTACTTAGTAATTTTAACAGCCAGTGCCATGAGACAATTTTCCTAAAATGAGTTCAAATTATTGAAACTGCTGCTGACAAATAAAAAAATGGCATCTTTTGTCAAAACTAGTCTTGCAACAGACTATACAGCACACAGTGCCATCTGGTGACCTCACAGTAAACACTGTTGTCTGGACTGAAAGAAGTACCGGGTCATCACTTTTAGGAGATCTAAATGATCAATTTTTATAACAGTAGACCATACTACCTGTATCTGTTAAAACCCACTGTCATATGGATGATTCTAGGAGAGTCGAAGGCCAGTTTGGTTGAGCCCAATAATAATATCTTAAATGACAGACGGCTGACAACTGGGTGTGTATCTCTACAGCTCATCTCACTAGATTCCCTCTTGAGCTAATTAAAGCAGTTAAAAAAAAGGAAGTTACAGCAATGTTGGTGAAGGAACTATTTCTATGTTACTTGGCTTTATGAGGCAGGAAACAAATAGCCCGACTCAGAAAGAGACCACTCAATCCTTCCTCGTTTTGTTCCTGAATCTCTTTACTTAAGTATCAGGACATAAGCAGACTAAACAAAGAAAATAAAGACCAACCACATATCCAGCCCGTGGTGAACTGAAATGCATCCCCAAAGTTACAGGTATTCTATTGTGTTCTGTATGGCAAAGTCAGTGCTTCAAACTAGCTACAGGCATCCCAGTCATTTAGCTGTGGAATTTTGTACCTGGCTCCTCCTGGAGCTAGGGAAGGACTGGCAGCCAGGCATGATGTTGGTCATATCACCCTCCCCCTCTCCCACTCCCAGAAGCTGACAGGTCAAGGAAACATAGGAACTGGCACTATATCTCCTAGGTGCCTTTATGTATGATAGAGCAAACTTTCATCTTTTTTTTTTGTTTGTTTTACTTGTATTATTATCATGTAACAGTTATAAAACTATTTAAAAAACTATCAACTTTCTACAAGTAAGTTATAAAACTATTTAAAAAACTATCAACTTTCTACAAGTAACATACAAAAGATACATTAAAAAAACCTACAAATAGTATCAGACCAACAATTTTAACAGATAAAAATAACAATATTTATAACAGTAATGTCTTTCTTTTTTTCCAGAATTAAAAAATATACTTCATCCAGCCATGGCCACAAAATAATACAATCAAGTAGATTAAAAAAACAAAAAACAGAGACAACAAATAACTCTGTACAACTAACTTGAGATGTAATTCTGTGGCCACAACCAGATCTACCTTCAGGGAATGAACAGCATTTGCCATCATAGAAGTCACGGCAGTGGGTTGAGCATGAGAGACTTCTGCCTTCGGAGGTGGACTACAAAACCACAGCTACATAACTGCACCTCCCACTTGAAAGTGATCTTCACTTTGTCAAACAAAAAAATAAAAATCTGAAAGCATGCAAATAGTTATTTTCTGTGGCCTAACAGCATGCACCTTATCAATGTCTGTTCACCATAATCATATTATTCAAATCATTCAGTTACGAAAAACAGATATTTATTACAAAGCTCAGATGGTTTACAATATGACTCCAGATTATGTCTTTTCTGTCTGCTATCATACTTTTACCAGCTAGAAAGTGACCACTTCCTTTTTTGGCATGAATGATATAGCTGGGAATGGACTGACCTTGTTTATTTCACTACTAAAATATTGTCAGTCACCAGAGGGTCTCTAAACACATATTTAAAACATGAAGATCACTAGTTACCTGGGGAAATCAAAGAAGGGCATTCTTGGGCATCTGAAGACTTCATGTCCAACACAGGAGGGTAAGTGAAAAACAACAACAAAGCACACCACACAAGTGACAAATGATTGAGGATAAAGACTGGCCCCACTGATTTTTATCCTTATGGCATCAGAAGACTTTGCTTCATCAGAGAGAAGATACACTAGAGTAAACTGAGTGCTGGTGTATTAACAGAGTACAGAATATTCACATGAAAACAACTCCCACTTAAGTTGAAAATGTGAGTACTAAAAAAAAACATAAAAGGCGACTCAACTTCTTATACAACAAGAACAGATCTTTGCTAGCATTCTTTTCATTTTCAAACTAAAAAAAAAAAAAAAACCAACATATCACAAGTATGATTTTAGATCAGCAATATTATCAAACTTCAAATACTGACAACATTTTTATTTTCTGACAGCTGTGGTTTTTTAGTTCACATTAATTGATCTGATTTGACCTGCAAATTCAGCGTATCAACTTCATGGGCACTGCCATTTCCTCAACAAGCATCAATAACCCTAAAACACTGTTTCAAAGTGGACAATAGTTCAGTCACCTACTTGACTAGAAACAGCGGTGGTACTGAATGACATACAGCAATATGTCACATTTTTTCAGGGTACATTTATATATGGAATAAACCACTCTACATTTTTCATAAAGTAACTTGATGTCAAGCTATGCATAGTTGCTATGATGACTCCCAAGTGATGCCAACTCTGCCTGGACTTCTGGGTCTTTGTGTAGTTCATCAATTTCTTCTGGCTGGACCCGTCTATGGTCAGATCGTAATGAGTGGCCAGATCTGTTTGACCTGCTGCTCTTTGTAGACTTCGTGGACTTTGTTGATTGGGTACTGTTGGCTCGCTGTGATTGTCGCTGCAGGATGTTCTGTGAAATGGTTCGATGCAAGTTTTTACTGGAGGCAATGCTGGCATTGTGAAGTAGCCATGGATGTTTGCAGGCCTGATTGGCAGTCATTCGTTCATTTGGGTCTAGCACAAGGGTCTTGTCAATGAAGTCCTTGGCAAGTGCTGTTATATCTTTCCAGTGCTGGAAACAAAGAGAAACAATAGCCAGGTTAGTTATGAATAATTGAATTATATCAAATCAGTACAACAACCCACCATCATTATCATCATTTTTTTGTTTCTGACAGCAGGAAAAGCAAAGAAAAAGGTGGCCTGGCAAATCCAGCATGAAGAAGTTAACGATAATCCTGATATGCCGTGGATGCACCTTGGGCATACTTTCCTTACCCTGTTGACACAACAGAAGATGATGTGGTCAGCATTATGCCTGGCCGCCTTCCTTTCCCAGCTCTAGAAGCCAAGTACTCATTTCTACAGCTGGGAGACTGGGACATCTCTGGCCAGATTCAAATCACCGACCTTTGCCATGAGAGACTAAAGCACTAGCTACTTGGACGCTCATATGCCCAGATTCAGCATAATCCAGTTTTAAAAGCTAGCTCATGTGATCTGAAGACAGGCAGTTGGGTCAGATCTGAGACACTGCAACTGAAAGAAGGAAAATATCCTATTATCTGCATGGGCTTATATGACTGCCAGTGTGTGGGAACAAAAATACTGATTATTCATTTAAAATCAGTCTCTTCACAAGGCGCAAAACCAGAATTTAAAAATAA
The DNA here is from genome assembly GCA_009760885.1 of Achatina immaculata. Classification (NCBI taxonomy): domain Eukaryota; kingdom Metazoa; phylum Mollusca; class Gastropoda; order Stylommatophora; family Achatinidae; genus Lissachatina; species Lissachatina immaculata. Next base: position 76,512,247 of record CM019716.1, read on the forward strand.
TTAGAAACAAACAACAAACAAGTGGATTTCCTGATCTATGTGTCTTCAGCCAAATGTATCAATGCTGCTCTTTAAATTCATGACTCGGTCCCGTCTGTGGTAAATGCTGGCTACCACATACAAGAGAGCAGCAGACGGGGCTGTCATTTGTGCATGCTTTACACTCATCTGAGTTCAATAATACTTCCTATGTGTGAGTGCATGTCATCAACATCAATGTATTAATTAATTACTGTTTGAGATTGCTGAAGCTTATTTTATATTAGACAAAATAATATTTGGACCAGAAATTCATTAAAAAAAAAGTACAGCAAAAAAATTCCTTAACAAACATACAGATATTAAAACTACTGAAAAGTGTAATGTTTTTTTTTTTTTTGTTGCTATCATCTTCAGCAGCAATGCTAAACAATGTCAGTGATAAAATACACATCTTAGAATAAAGAAGAAGGCAAATCTAAAAGTAACCACATATGAAGGAATGTAACCACTGAAACATATACAAAATAACTTGTTGGGCAAATCAAAGAATTTTTATGTATTTTTCAATGGTTACATCTCTTGATTTGTGGCTACTTGCCTTTAAACTCTGCACAGTCTGGCTTTAAACTGTTTCACTCCCAAACAACACTGATAGGGCTGGTAGATCTTACACGCTTTTGTAAATCAATGTTCAGAGCAATATTTAGGCAAAGTCTGAATAAAATGAAAAGTAGTATGTTTGTAATCCAACTCATATTTTTAAATTATAGGGTAACTTCCTCCCAATTTCTTTTTATCAAAATTTCTCACCACAATGTATTCTGGCAGAACATGGAAATTAATTCATGAGTGAAAGAGTTAAATGATACATCTGAAATTCCAGACTTATTTTCTGGAGAAGCCGTTTTAGTGGGTATTATTTACTGCCCACTGAGATGCCTGAAAGCGGCTAAATTAGATCCTAGACAGACTGAGGCTTGGGCAGTATTCAACTTTCTAGGATTCACTGTCAGAATGGGACTTTTGTAAGTCTCTGCTGAATTTTAAGCCAGGGTAGATACTTTTTTTTTTTCCAAATTATTTGGTTATCTCTGTTTCACATGAGGGAAACGTTTTTGAAACTAAAATTAATAAAAAAGTCTTTTTTTTCAATCAATTATATACAACGACCGATTGACAGTCTGGCTATATATCTTTCCTTATGTCTTTCCCATGCCGTTAAATGTCACAAAGGGCTCACATGGTAGTTCACCAAGTTTTCATATATATTTCAGTGACAAATGTGAAATGTTAAGACTTGAAAACCAGAAATTAATATTATCATTCATTACATCTACTACACACCAAATGTGGACATATACATTTTTCCTTCATTAAAAATATATATTAATGTAACTAGTAAGCATTAATCTTTCTTTTTTTCATTTCCCATACAGTAATATTTATTTTATTGCTTCCTACCAGCATGATAAACACATATGAACTCCAAATAAACAATACTTTTAGTGATTGCATTTCTTCTTTGGTTATTAATGTTATTTATTTTTCCAAAACTGAGGAAGGTGCTGAAAATGATCTCTTCCAGATATTATATACTTCCAGACAAGACACTGCGCTGATGTTTGTCACAAGTGAAATTTCTACAAGAATTCAACTTTACAATCCACTAAAAAAAAAAAAAGGTAAAGGTAATCCTGTCATGCCTTAGAAGCACATAGGGATATGGTGTTAATGCCCATATTAAGCTAGGAAAAAAAAAAGGGGCTGTACTACAAGAAATGACAGAAACAGCGAATATTTTTTTTATTTACTTCCTCCTTATTTTTACACAAGAATAGCCTCCCCCTGGCTGCCTGATCAACTGCTCACACACAGGGTCACAACTCGGTGTAGGGAACCTCATGACAAAAATAGCCACCACACCTGGCAATGCTTCAAAATTATTTTCAGCTCCTCTCTCTCTCTCTCTCCCCACCAGAGATGAGGCTCCCTGCACAAACAATTAGGTTTACACAGGGAGTCTCTACTCAAGCTGCATAAAACACAGCATTTGTCTATTTTTTTTTTTGTAAAAGAAATAGAAAATAATGGGACATTCATGACAAAAATAACATCACTGCCGCTATCTTCAATCTGCTTCCTGTATGAGTAATAAATATGCACCTTCCTAGCGATGCTAATTTCTTTCATGTGAAATAAAATAAAAGCAGAGGAGAATGGATACTGATGTGCAAATTATATAAAGATTGTGATGATATTAAAAACACGAAAACAAGCCCCTCATTAAGTAAGAAAATACAGCGTTGTAGTGCTTCAACTTCTGTCTTTATGATAACAAAACACATTAAAAAAAACACTAAAAAAAAAAAAAAAGAGAGAAGGAAGAGACAGGCAATGTGTCATACACAATAAAAAAAATTACAGCAAGAACAAATGAATGAACTGAATTTATTTGTCAAAGAGTGAAGAACTGGGCATGCAGACTTGTCTGACATTCTGTCCCTTATACAGCTTTCTTTCTATTCCAGACGTTCTGCATCAGACAGTACAAACATCTTCTGCAGGTAACAAACATAATTAAAACTGAAAACAAAAAAAAAACAAAAAAAACAAACAAAAATTGAAATAATAAACCAGTCAGGTTTCTGTCTTACCCACATACTCAATACAGGAAATAACAAACCAGTCAAGTTTCTGTCTTACCCACAAGCTCAATACAGGAAATAACAAATCAGTCAAGTTTCTGTCATACCCACATGCTCAATACAGGAAATAACAAACCAGTCAAGTTTCTGTCTTACCCACAAGCTCAATACAGGAAATAACAAACCAGTCAAGTTTCTGTCTTACCCACAAGCTCAATACAGGAAATAACTACATACACGCAACAAAGTTGTTCTCGCAATCTCGCACATTAATGAATATCTACAAAACTACCATGCAGTAAGAGAATTCCATTTAAAATCTTTTACATTCAGTGCTTGCAATTAAGTCTCAAATAATGTGGAAAGTTTATGAATCTTGGTGGCTTGTACTTGACATCAAGTAGATATTGATTTTTTTTTGTTTTTAAAGTAAGATGGAAGGATACTCCACAGATGAGCAGCAGAATAAACAAGGCTTTTCTTAAATGGATCAAGTCTAAGTTTTGGAAGAAGAATACTGTTTAAGTGTTGGCTAAACTCAGGGTGGGACCTAAACAGTTTTTATTGACAAGATGCAGAATTCTGTCATAGGATTCAATCAATCAATCTGGCTTTGTTGAATATAAATCTGGTATTGAAAGACAGAATTCTGAGATGTCTGTGCCAATCTGTTGTCTGTGCTTGACCTTTGTCACTAATAAACTTTACCGCTCAATTCTGAAATGAGAAAGCCTTTTTTTTTTTTGTATTTGAAAGTAAGCAGACATCCGAGAGTGTGGAGCCAACAGTCTGCTTGTATACGTAATATGTAGTCTGTTTGTATACATAATATGTAGTATCTCTTCCTTGTGTCTCGATTAATAGTGTTTAATTCTGGCTAACTGATAAACTTTTTGTGCATTAATTTTTGTCAGATCATGCACATGAAAGTTTCAGGTCAATTGTTGGTTGATAACGATTTTTTTTTGTTATCTGCGATGTTTCAGCACACAGATATAAGTGTTGTTTTAGTCAAATTTAGTTAGTTTCTACCTATTAATCAACATCATTGTTTTACTGGTGTTTATGAGCATGCCACTGGTGGTGCTTCGTTTAATGAAATTATCTATCTCTATCTGAAGAGTTAATTCTAGGTACATTTGTAGTTACAGGTGCAGACAGTACAGTAATGTGTAAAGAGATTACAAGAGGAAAGTTTAAGATGAAGTGGAAGATCACTGATATAGATCACACAGAGTAGATAGCCTAGAATAGAGACTTGAGGAACACCAGTGTCAATTACAAATGAATCTGACATACAGCTTCTGAAACATACTATCTATTGTTTGCTTGAAAGAAATCATTCCACAAATTTTGTTAGCTCTGGGTGTAGTCTGTAAGCCTCCAACATTTTTTTCACAAAAATTTCACAACCAATCATATCAGAGGCCTTTCAAAAGTCTACTAAGACGGCACCACATAGCCTGTCAAGATTTATGTCTGATAACCAGTTTTCATTTTAGTGAGGTCTACATGTCAGGAGCAATTGGGTCTAAAACCTGAGTGACTGACAATGAGTAAATCGTTCTCTTGCATGTCGTAAGATTATTCTGGGTATGTGCTTTTCAAGTTGTCCTGATAATGACAACAGTATGGAAATTGGTCCATAGTTCGTAAGATTGCTGGAAAAACCAGATTTAATGAGCAGATACACTTCTGCAGTTTTAAAAGCCCTTGGAAATAACATTTCAGAATGCACTGATTGTAAATGTTAGTGTATCTGAAATGACAAGTGAAGCATAACACAGTATCTTATTGCTAATTTTGCTAAGCCCAGCTGTATGCTTAAAAATAAAAGGTACTTGTAAACTTTGATGACTGTTAAGAATGGAATGTTTAATTGCTTTAACTTAGTACAGTTACTTTCAATGCACGTCCGTATATATAACGCTGACTGCTTCACCAAAATGATTACTGAAATAAGCACTAGCGTATGCATGACTACTGGCTTGAAAATCAGTGTATGAGTGTTTATAGCTTTCCAAACTGACTTACTGTCTCTGTGCTAGATTCCTGAAGTAATTTTTCTTCTCCTGTCTTATTAAATATTGAACTTTGTTCCTGAGCAATTACTACATACTGAAGTTCCTATTTTTGTGCGGCCGGTATCACTCTCTCATGACATGTAATATTTCAAGTGTTATCGAAAGAGATTTCGTCTGATATTTTACTCCCACCTCTTTAATTGGCACATGCCTGTCAAATATATCTCTGAATGTATCTAATCAATATTCTACTGCCTCGTCTGGGTTATTTAAAGCACCTTAAAAATGCAAAAGTGTTTCACTTTTGTGGATCTTCCCGTAAGAATAGTGAAGAGCAAAACCTATATCTTAATGCAAAGAAAACTAAATTGACGACAACTGACAAAACAAACAAGGCAGCTAATATGTGTATCAGTGAGGAAAAACTGGAAAAGTGCAGAGTTTTGAATATCTTGGATCACTGCTAACTAATAATGGAGATACAATGAGGGAAATTAAAAGGAGAACATCTATCGCTCTTCAGAAAGTAAAGCAACTAAAGAATTTGTGGAGAGGAACAGACAGACCTACAAAAATAAGAATTTTAAGGGCATGCATGTTTCCCATCGCAACATATGCCTGTGAGACCTGGACACTTAACAAAACAGCTGAGAAACACATAAATGCCTTTTAATATAAATGATACAGAAGAGTTCTTCAAATATCATGGACACAAAAAAGAATAAATATATCCATACTACAAGAACTTAATACTGAAGAAGGCTGACTAGTAAAGAAGATTAAAGAGAGAAAACTTAAATATTTTGGACACATTACACGTCATGATAATCTAGAGAAAACTGTCTTGGAAGGATACATAACGGGAAAAAGAAAGAGTGGAAGACCAAGGCGAATATGGCTGCAAGACATCGCTGATGATCTGCAAATGGATGCATCAGCAGCAGGCCATCTTGCTCACAACCGAGAGACCTACAGGAGTGCTGTTAGGGAGGCAAAGTTCCTCAAGGGACATGCAAATGAATGAATGGATCTTCTCATCCACCATAAGAATACTTATGCATAATTATGATGTGTGAAATAATATGTGATACTTTTGCTACTCAACTTTCCAGAACGGTAACAACATACAACGCCCCATCCTCAGAAATCTGGCTCCTCCAAACAAACCAGTGAGGTTCTGACATCACTGCATCTACCATATATCATTATTCTGACCTTCAATTTGTGTCACACATATATATACACAATGTTTTAAAATATGAACAGGGACTAGACACACAATACTCAAGCTGCATGTGTGACCCATAGCTAAATGCTTGTGTTTAGGCTGATGAACCATACATTACCATGACCCTATTTCCAGCGTTGGCACTAGGATTTTTAAAAAACTGGGACAACTGTCCCCGTCTTTCACCCTGCATGGAGAACTTTCCGAAATACTGGTTTAGCGGGGAATTAAACGTTTATGTGAAATTTTTTTCTCACACTATTTGTGACGAGATTTACTGTTTACAAAACGCACACATGCTGAACCAAAGTCAGAACTGGCCGATTCTCCTCCATGCAAACTGAGCATCATCTTACTGTCTTGATTATCCTCTAACCTACTTCACTTGTTGCTTTTTACTAGGCTTTCTGATGATATAAACCAGCTATGGTAACTAACCACCCCCAAAACTTCCAGTTTTTCTTGTTTCTTATCAGTTATTTACCGGTAGTTGCTGGTTAATGCCATCACCGCCTATTTCTATTTCCCAGTGGTGCCTCATGGTAATGGTGCCCCTTGGTAACAGATTATGGTCTGGTCAAATGATCTGGGACTGAATGAGGAGACAAACCTTGTTGTAAAAAAAAAAAAATAAGCCATGCTGAGGACAGATATGTAAAGCCAAAAGGTGCAGATATAGCAGCCTAGCTGTAAACCATGAAACAAAACAACCTTTTCAAAGTTAACACAGGAAAAGAAACTATGAATGATTTTCTGCAGCATAAAACAGACTATAAAGAAAAAAGTAAAGGTAACCCTGTCATGCCCTAGAAGCACATAGGGATATGGTGTTAGTGCCCAAATTTTCCTTGACCTGTCAGCACACTAGAGGGTGATATGGTCAGTATCACGCCTGGCTGCCTTTTCCTTCCTCAACTCCAGAACTTCTACAGCTGGGTGACTGGGGTGCTGCCGGCCGGATTCGAACCCCCGACCTTCGCCATGAGAGACCAGTGCACTAACCACTTCGCCACTCAGACACCCAAAACAGAATATACAGCTTTGTAATTCTTCACATGTGAAACCACAGTTGAGAATAAAGTCACTCATTCTTATGTGTCCTTGTGATAGTCGCCTGATCCTTACGTGTCCCTTGTGATAGTTGCTTGATCCTTATGTATCCCTTGTGATAGTTGCTTGATCCCAGTCATTTAAACATGCTAGATTTGATACTCTCTTAAAATTACACATCAAAAAGCTTCACTCTGATAATTCATCTGCTATGCTGATGATAGTCACTGGTCAATCATGATTCTCCACTTTATGCAGTCTTTAATTTTCATTACTCACAGGCCTCAAAGTCACATGGTATTTTCTTTTCTTCTTTCATTCAATGACAGCCTTACCATGCACTTCACCCTGCAGGCAGGCATTCTCAGCCTTTCAAAAAAAAAAAAAAAAGTAAAGGTAAAGAATAACCCCATCAAGTCTTAGAGGCCAATATGGATATGGTGTTAGTGCCCATATTATCCTTTAACCTGTCGACACGACAGAAGGTGATGTGGTCAGCATCACACCTGGCCACCTTTCTTTCTATAGCTCCAGAAAAAAAGTGGGTACCCATTTCTACAGCTGGGTGACTTGGGTGCCTCTGGCTGGATTTGAACCACTGACGTTCGCCATGAGAGACTAATGCACTAACCACTTTGCCACTCAGGTCCCCAATTCTCAGTCTTTAGTGAATGTTATAGCATCCCCTCCCCCACAAAATTAGTGTGGTGGGTATCAGTTTTTATACCTGGATAACAGCGCTACCACTCATGAACTGACAACCTTCAAGGTGAGATTACAGATCCCTAATGATCAGCTTTCTCTCTCCCACACACACATAAAATATATCCTTCTTCTCAACACCCCCCCCCCCAACCAAAAATAAAGGAAAGTAAAAATACACACACAAAGGTAGAGAAAGTGTGTGTGTGTGAAAGAGAGAGAAGATATCACAGACAAGTGTTTTGCTCATTACACTCTGTCTAATGGGGAATGCCTCGTGGCAAAGGTTCATGACTTACAACTCACATCAGTCTATAAGCTGCAGTTCCCCAGCTTTGCTCCCAAGGACAGACGAGTGTTTAATTAGCACTAAGGGAATTACAAGGAGCTGAATACACTGATGCTTCAGAGCCAGAGGATTAGGAGTGGGCTTGTAGCTGCACCCAACAACATCTTTGACCCAGGGTAAGAGGGAATAGGGTGCAGTATGTATATAAAGAACTTCACACACACACACACACAGGAAGGCATACTTTTTATAAGTTTAGCAACCAATCTATTGATAATGACAACAGACTGATATATAAACTGTATCTAACTACAACGCTTATACTCTAGTACAGTGTTTCCCAAAATGGGCAATAACCTCCCCCCCCCCCCCTTGTGGATACTGGAAAGAACCAGGGAAGTGGTGAAAGAAAAAGGGTTGGTAGAGGGGCCACCGGAAGAAATGGGGCTGTGGATGGCATGTTGATGGAAAACAAAGAAGCAGCCAGGGCAGTAATACCTTTCTTCCTAGAACTTCTCAACCTGATACTGAGAAACTTGTGTCCCTGCACGGAACTCATCCATCACATTAAAAGCTGAGAAAATAATGCAGTAGATGAGTTCTAAATGGGCTCCTTCATATTGTTAAACAAACTGGTTTACTAGCTGAAGTTTTTGGTTGTGTAGTGCATATCATAGTTATGGGGCCTGTGAGAAAAAGGGGCAGCAGACCAAAAGAGCCAGGGAAACATTGCTCTAGCACATCCTTTAAACAGATTTGTAGAAAATTAACTGCATCTTCTATCTGGTTTCACTCTTTGCTTAACAGATCCAAAAAAGTACCAAAACAATTTACCATATAAGCTAAATATAAGCTTGGGGTCATTTTTTGCCAGAAGAAAAAAAAAAAACTGGCTATGTTTACGGTAATTTTTTTAATGTAGTCTTTAGATTTTAGTCTGGTAGTGAAAAAAAAATGTAACAACCTGAGATAAACAGATGACACAGTGCTACTAATATAAAACTCATATGACTTACAGAATCTTGTGACACAAATAAACAACAAAAAGCAAGGATACGGACTGGAAATATACAATGGAAAGGCAATGGTCATGACAATCATCAGGGAAAGAACAAAAACTAACTATAGCTATAAAAATAATGGAAAAGCACTAGCATAAGTGACAAAATTATATATATATATCCTGTCACTTGTGTTAGTGCATTTCCATTTTTTTTTAATCGCATGTTAAACAGCTGATGGAAAGCATGAAATGGAAATTAACAGAAGAACAGAAATGGTGAAATAATACAAACAACAAAATGAAAAAAAAAAACATGTAACACAACAACTGAAACTGAGAGTCGTCAAATGTTATGTATACTCCATGCTTCTCAATGGTGTAGAAGCTGAGAATCACCAAATGTTATGTATACTCCACACTACCTACTCAATGGTGTAGAAGCTGAGAATCATCAAATGTTATGTATACTCCACACTACCTACTCAATGGTGTAGAAGCTGAGAATCATCAAATGTTATGTATACTCCACACTACCTACTCAATGGTGTAGAAGCTGAGAATCATCAAATGTTATGTATACTCCACACTACCTACTCAATGGTGTAGAAGCTGAGAATCATCAAATGTTATGTATACTCCACACTACCTACTCAATGGTGTAGAAGCTGAGAATCATCAAATGTTATGTATACTCCACACTACCTACTCAATGGTGTAGAAGCTGAGAATCATCAATGTTATGTATACTCCACACTACCTACTCAATGGTGTAGAAGCTGAGAATCATCAAATGTTATGTATACTCCACACTACCTACTCAATGGTGTAGAAGCTGAGAATCATCAAATGTTATGTATACTCCACACAACTCAATGGTGTAGAAGCAGGAAGATTAAGTATGAAAAATGAGGCACCTGAAATGTGGTTATAGAGAAGAATAGGATGAATTTCATGGACAGAAAAGAAGACAAAGGACTAAATCAAATGAAATAGAAAAAGAGAAATAATTAAAACCATTAGAAGCAGACAATTAATGTATTTCCATCATATTGAAAGGAATAATAAAATAATAAAAGCCTTCCAGGAGAGAAAGGAAAGTAGAACATAGGTGTTCAACTAGTGACACAAGAGGCCTTTTTGCGATCTGCAAAATTATTCATAAAAACGCAATTTATTTGCTAAAATTAATATTTTTTTCTTCAAAACATGCTAAAAAACATTTTAAACACTTGAAAGCTAATTAAATACAATCAATTCACCTTTATTTCACAATAATTTCCTGTCCGATGAGCCAATCAGCGACCCATAGATGATATGCCAGCGTCAGCTAACCATAGCTGACCAAGACCCTGTCCGACCTCTCGGTGGTACCCCCTGTAACAGGCCTAGCCTGGCTAACAGGGCAGGGACCGCCATAGTCCCCATGGTGGTGGAGTCTGCTAGAGAAGCACTGCACACCCCCTGCGTTTTAGCGGTACTCCGGGACTGAAAAAAAAAACAGCCGCCATATCTCGCTCCCACGCCGATATGATGCTGTGCCTCAACATTTCTGCAGCATCGGCTGCAAAGAACACCAGCTCGCAGTTACAGGGAGTTCCTACAAGTACAATTTCACAAATCTCACTTTACCCCTCATTTTTATGAAAACTGATAAAAACCAAATGATTCAGATGTGGCCCACCGGTTGCTTTCCACATCCAATTGTGGCCCTTGGGGCCACCATAGCCTGACACTCCAGAACAGAAGGACACATATGAGCAAGAGGTCAACAACGACACAGACTGCTAGACTGTCTGAATTTGGTCAGGTGTACTGTGAAAACAAAAGATGGAGTAAACTGCAGCCACCTTTTCTAGGCGAGAAGGCACAGAACGATAATGACTGAAAGAGTTAAGGGCGTGTGGATATTCTCAAAGAGACGGCCTACGCCCCAGACAAGGGCTAAAGAAAACGACGGAGTCTCAACGACTATGGAAAACCTACTGCTATAAAGTTTGTTTAGTTATAATACAGTATATGAGAACCAGGCGTGTGCACAAGTGGCCCATTCCTTGGGAGGAGCCGCACACTTGCGAACTCGCTCCCTCCTTCTCTTCCTCTTCTCCTGCGAGTGAACTGGTGAAAATGTCAAATATTCACACCGGGGTAATCGAAAACATCTCCCGACATGCTCAGACGGTGGCCAAATTCTGTTCACGCTCCAATACCGCTTGTGCTGACGGCACGGAAACAGGCGTCAGTCCAACAAATAATATCTCACTACACTGATAACAACACTGCTTGAAAGAAATATTAATTTCACTACATACATACACACACAAACCAAAACAACATACAACATTCGTTTTCGTGCGAGAGAGAGAGAGAGAGAGAGAAAGAGAGGGGGAGGGAGGGAGAAAGAGACAGACAGAGTGTGAGAGAGAGAAAGAGAGAGGGGGAGGGAGGGAGAAAGAGACAGAGAGAGAGAGAAAGAGAGGGGGGAGGGGGAGAAAGAGACAGACAGAGAGAGAGAAAGAGAGAGGGGGAGGGAGGGAGAAAGAGACAGAGAGAGAGGGGGAGGGAGGGAGAAAGACAGAGAAAGAGAGAGGGGGAGGGAGGGAGAAAGAGACAGACAGAGAGAGAGAAAGAGAGAGGGGGACGGAGGGAGGGAGAAAGAGACAGAGAGAGAGAAAGAGAGGGGGAGGGAGGGAGAAAGAGACAGAGAGAGAGGGGAGGGAGGGAGAAAGAGACGGAGGGAGAGAAAGAGAGAGGGGGAGAGAGGGAGAAAGAGGGAGAAAGAGACAGAGAGAGAGAAAGAGAGGGGGAGGGAGGGAGAAAGAGACAGAGAGAGAAAGAGAGGGGGAGGGAGGGAGAAAGAGAGAGAGAAAGAGAGGGGGAGGGAGAAAGAGACAGACAGAGAGAGAGCGAGAAAGAGAGAGGGGGAGGGAGGGAGGGAGGGAGAAAGAGACAGACAGAGAGAGAGAGTGAGAGAGAGGACGGGTGATGGTCAGAGGAACCACTAAGCTGTCTTCAAAATATTATTACGGGAATTTTTTGTGATGAGAAAAAGAAGGTGAAAACTATCACACACGTATGGCTTAAATGATTAGAAGAGAGAACGAACGAACGAACGAACGCACCCACAAAACGTTAATGTGTCCAGAGGCCCATTCGGTGGAGGAAAAAAAACCCACCACCCGTCTCGGTCTTTGATATTTATAAAAGATATCATGGTGACGACACTCATGAATTAATAATTTAGAAATTCATAAAATGTACATGCATATTAGAAATTCATAAAAGATGAATATTCGTAGAACGATAGGTGGGGAGATTGTGAGTAAGCTGGGAGAGCTTGTGTTTAAATTAGAAGCGACCTGATACGCTGAGAGTCTGATTAGTTGGCCGTGCTTAAAGAGTTAACGTCATAGACATGAGTGAGAGAGAGGGAGGGAGAGAGAGATTTAAAATTATAAGACATCAAGACTAAAACGCCACTTCAACCAAGAGATAGGAAACTCTCTGCTTATATATTACAAGTTGTGTTCCTGTTTTGTCTGAAAAGGGAACTTGAAAAAAAAAACCAGTTACTAACTGCCTACATTCTGAACCCGTGGAAACAGCCTAGTCTAGGAGCACCTGGTAAATCGTGAGAGAGCATTAGATTAGCAATAACCCAGGCCGGGGGGGGGGGGGGAGGGAGAAAAGTGGCTGGCAAAGCCGGAGCGGAGAAGTGCTGGCGAGGGGGGGGGGGGGAGAGAAATTGGTAGAAACAGCTGTAAGCTGGTGTGCGCCCGGATCTCGGCTGCTTCCTGTCAGACCGGAAGTTCAGAAAGAGGGAAGGGGTGCCGAGCAGAATCTAGTATTCCAGACACAAGAGTACTGTACACATCCGGGACTGCATGGGATAGTACAAAGTACTGAGTCGGGTCTGTATGGGATAGTATAAAGTACTGCGTCAGGACTGCACAGGATAGAACTGAGAAAGAGCTAGAACTGAATGAGACAGCGGAGCAACGAGTCAGGGCTGAAAGGGATAATACAGAGCACAGAGCTAGGACTGCATGTCACAGAACACAGCACAGAGCTAGGACTGCATAGCACAGAACACAGCACAGAGCTAGGACTGCATGTCACAGAACACAGCACTGAGCTAGGACTGCATGTCACAGAACAGAGCACAGAGCTAGGACTGCATGTCACAGAACACAGCACTGAGTTAGGACTGAAAAGGCTAAATTAGTACTGCCGGAGCTAGGACTGCATGGGACAGCACAAAGTAAAGAGTTATGGCGACTTTTCTAACTAATGTTGCAGGTCTAAGTAAATGCGAAACTGGGCTATTTACAGCAGCCGAGAATCTTTTATATAACTGTCTATGTAGTCTGTGGGACAGCGGTTTACGCGTACCTTAACTATATACAAGTCCTAGAAATTGTGCAGCAAGAACACTTTTCTTCTGCAGGATAGACAGGTCATCTGTGATGAGATATACTTTGCGATATGCATGTGTGGCATATGTCCAGGAGAAGGGAAGGCAACGTTCAAGAAGCCCTAACATAACTTGGGAGCGAAGAACTGGAGACGGAAAAAGCACACACGAGAGAGAGAGAGAGAGAGAGAGAGAGAGAGAGATTGTTATCTGTAGCATTTAGCCTTAATGACTGGAGTTGCTGCGAAAAGTTAGAGAAAATACTTGTCCAGGAGTTAATATGAGAATAAGGAGTTACTTTATTATATGTTTGTAGCAATAATGCTCCAACGTTAAACGCTACCGTATACATCTACTGTTAATGTCCATGTGGGACCCCGGGGGGGGGGGGAGGGGGTTGAGAGCAGAAATAAAACTATAAGAAACTAACAACTTACAGACCACGGTGGGGGGGGGGTCACAAGTCAAGACTGAATCTATTCCTTACAGAGAGCTTTGTTTCGATGTCCAGAGGTTGCATGCCCGTCTAGTGTCTAATACTGGCGATGCATCACCTACTGAGCTCGAAATAACACAAACCAATGTCTATGCTGGGGTGGAATCAAAACTCTTGGTCATTTGCACTAAACACGCCCGGCCCATGCAACAGCATCAACCCTCTCAGAGAAATTAGCAACGAGGCAGAATCCGCATGTTTAGAGACTTGCAGAAACCTGGAGAAAGATCTGCTTAGATCGCAGAAGCTAACGGTACTTTTAGGCGAGATAATCATCAAGTTCTCTTGTCATACCAGTTAGGTGTTGTACGGCGGCAAGAGAAAAATGTCTCGCTTCCTTACTATCAGGGGGCGATAATCTAGTGGTAAGTGAGTATTAAAAGGGCAGGCTGGGAGTTCAGAGGAACTGAAGAACGACCGACCTACTTTCTGCAGCTGCACCAGGTTTTGTGAGCGCAGGCGTACAAATTCGACGCACAGGGTAAACGTCCCCTGGAGTAAACACACATTACAGGAAAACTGTCGTAACGGCAAGGGGAATCAACTCAATCGGTGGCGCTCTGCCAGCTACCACTAATGTTCTATTTCGAGGATCCGGTTGCTGCCGTTGGAAACTGTGAAATGCGCATTTGAATCCAGTTTGTAATTAAGAAAAATGAACGCCATTTTGTACTTTTGTTCTCGTTTCGTTAGATTAAGATTATCCTCGTTTGGACAGGTCCAGATAGGGGTTCTGATCTCCTCGTATAATGCATCTCTTACCCTACTGTCTTCTCACAGCTTATTCCGGAATGAGCTGGGGATATTATGAAAAGAGACCAACGTAAGAGACACAAGCAAAGAATGTACAGGGCAGACTACTAGAAGGAAAATCAGACTCGCCGTACAAGCAAGGATCGTAGCTTTCAGCAGTGGACACGTACGTTTGTGATGCCGTTATAAACTAACTCACAGACCCTTGGATGCCATGACAATGCTCTGTAAGAGCGGGATCCAGCCGGTGAATCATTCCGGTGCTCGGGGAGTTTTCTCTGTTTTAGGGTGGGCTTAGGGAGTTTTCTCTGATTTAAGAGTGGGCTTAGGGAGTTTTCTCTGATTTAAGAGTGGGCTTAGGGAGTTTTCTCTGATTTAAGAGTGGGCTTGGGGAGTTTTCTCTGTTTTAGGGTGGGCTTGGGGAGTTTTCTCTGGTTTAAGAGAGGGCCTGGGGAGTTTTCTCTGGTTTAAGAGTGGGCCTGGGGAGTTTTCTCTGGTTTAAGAGTGGGCTTAGGGAGTTTTCTCTGGTTTAAAGGTGGGCTTTGGGAGTTTTCTCTGGTTTAAGGGTGGGCTTTGGGAGTTTTCTCTGGTTTAAGAGTGGGCTTTGGGAGTTTTCTCTGGTTTAAGAGTGGGCTTTGGGAGTTTTCTCTGGTTTAAGGGTGGGCTTTGGGAGTTTTCTCTGGTTTAAGAGTGGGCTTTGGGAGTTTTCTCTGGTTTAAGAGTGGGCTTTGGGAGTTTTCTCTGGTTTAAGGGAGGGCTTTGGGAGTTTTCTCTGATTTAAGAGTGGGCTTGGGGAGTTTTCTCTGGTTTAAGGGTGGGCTTGGGGAGTTTTCTCCGGTTTAAGAGTGGGCCTGGGGAGTTTTCTCTGGTTTAAGGGAGGGCTTTGTGAGTTTTCTCTGGTTTAAGAGTGGGCCTGGGGAGTTTTCTCTGGTTTAAGAGTGGGCCTGGGGAGTTTTCTCTGGTTTATGTGTGGGCTTAGGGAGTTTTCTCTGGTTTAAAGGTGGGCTTAGGGAGTTTTCTCTGGTTTAAGGGTAGGCATTGGGAGTTTTCTCTGGTTTAAGAGTGGGCTTGGGGAGTTTTCTTCGTCCTGTATGTTTTTCTATGATTAAGCCTCACGCCGAAAGAACATAACTTTGTAATCGTTAAGTAATAAAGATGCTCCTACTTTTTTTCCTAGTTTATACATTTCAGTATCACAGCTTTACTGCATTGCGTCGTGTATAGTTGTATACTTATACACTAATTGTTGTATGTCGAAGCACTGGTTGCTTGTTATTTTTGACGCATAATATGTAAAAGACCATGCAAAAAACCACACATGAAAAAGTGCTAGAAAATTTTTTTTTAAATCATGACCATTGCCGGAGACAAAAGCCCACAAAGATCTTCCTGTACAATGAGCCGTTCAAATAGGTGAAGCACTTTATATACATAGAAAGTATAATATCATTCATTCATTCACTGGGAAAATCAATGCCGGAATTGAGAATAGATGCAGTGAAGTAAATCTAGACACTGGACAAGTAACACCTTTACTGGAAAACAGATACATCACAGATGAAAAAAAAGGGCACTGTACAAACTCTGTGCTATCAATGTCAGACACGAACGCTATCAGCCAAACACAAAAGGAAAATTATCACGACAGAAATGAGATGCATGAGGAGAATACCAAATGTGACAAGACTAGACCAAATAAGAAATGACACAATCGGAGCAAAGGCTGGAGTAATATCAGAATTACACTACACTCAAAAACAACGAATGAAATGGTTTGGCCACGTTACACTGCTACCGCCAGACAGCTTAGCACAGAAAACATTCACACTAAGAATTGTAGGTAACAGAGGAAGAGGCCGCCCATGAAAGAGGCGGAGGGAGGAAATTACAGAAACCTTAAAGATCCCGTTATACCAAGCAAATCGTGGAGCCCTACTAAGACATCTGTTTGTCCCCTCAACACTGAAAGCTATACGGGGAAGGAGACAAGACAAGACATTTGATTTTAATCCCCCCCCCTTTTCTGATCTGATCTTCATGTCCTCTTCTAAAATGCATTAACATCTTCATCTTTCAAAATAATGGTATACTAAGGAATAAATCTTAACGGGGTCAGTCTGACATAGAACAAGTGCTCATAAATTATTATTATTTGAGAAGCACCATTTATATAGGGAGATATTTACAAAAGGCTGAAGATGGAAATACATGGCGATCGAACCCGTGGCACCATAGGAAAAACCGATGAGTTAACCCTTGGCACCAGAGGAAAAACCGATGAGTTAACCCTTGGCACCAGAGGAAAAACCGATGAGTTAACCCTTGGCACCAGAGGAAAAACCGATGAGTTAACCCGTGGCACCAGAGGAACAACCGATGAGTTAACTCGTGGCACCAGAGGTACAACTGATGAGTTAACCCGTGGCACCAGAGGAACAACTGATGAGTTAACCCGTGGCACCAGAGGTACAACTGATGAGTTAACCCTTGGCACCAGAGGAAAAACCGATGAGTTAACCCGTGGCACCAGAGGAACAACTGATGAGTTAACCCGTGGCACCAGAGGTACAACTGATGAGTTAACCCGTGGCACCAGAGGAACAACCGATGAGTTAACCCGTGGCACCAGAGGAACAACTGATGAGTTAACCCGTGGCACCAGAGGAACAACTGATGAGTTAACCCGTGGCACCAGAGGAAAAACCGATCCGTTAACCCGTGGCACCAGAGGAACAACTGATGAGTTAACCCGTGGCACCAGAGGAAAAACCGATCAGTTAACCCGTGGCACCAGAGGAACAACTGATGAGTTAACCTGTGGCACTAGAGGAACAACCGATGAGTTAACCCGTGGCACCAGAGGAACAACCGATGAGTTAACCCGTGACACCAGAGGAACAACCGATGAGTTAACCCGTGACACCAGAGGAACAACCGATGAGTTAACCCGTGGCACAAGAAAAACGACAGTCCAGTATCTGTTGCAGGATCGCTCTGCATACGAGAATCGAAGAAGAACCAATGACTATTGCCAACATCATTTCTAGATCTAGCTCTATGATGATACAGACAACTCAAAATGAACTGTTGTATTCTTCAGGGTAATCTAAGCTGACGCTTCAGAATGTAAGAAGAAGAAGAAAAAAAAAGAAGAAGAAGACTACTAAAGATTCTTATATTATATCTTATATCCTTCCCGTGCCGTTAAACGTCACATAGGGCTCGCAAGGTAGTTCGCCAACTGTTTCTGTTTTCGGCGATCTTTTCAACCTCATCAAGGGATTTTATGCCCATTAATTTGGTCTCTCTTATCAATGTCCTCTTTAGAGTTTCACGTGGTCTGCCTCTTTTTCTTTGACCTGTTGTGTTCCACTTGATTGCTTGTTTTGGGATTCTCTGCGCGTTTCTTCTCTTCCTGATCACCCATGAGACTAGTTGTTCAGTCATCTGTCTTATTTCTGCATTGTTCTTGAATTCGTTCCACTTAATGCAGAGTATTTTCCTTAAGCATTTGTTTTCAAAAGACTCTAATTTCTGAGTCTAACTTCTTGTCTATTTCATTAGTTGTTTTCCAGCTTTCGCATGCATAAATGAGGGTGGATATTACATTTGCATTGAATAGTCTTAACTTGGTTTTTGTTCTTATAACTTCTGAATGCCTTATGTTCTCAAGATTCTTGAAAGATTACAGCACTAAAATAATGTAAGAGTTTGTAAGACTGAAGGAGGCTACCACTGTTACAACCTTGCAGTCCAGACTGCACCGCTGCTGTCACCTACTATTAGTTCTACATATAATGCTGCTTGCCGTGTCAAGGTGTAAGGAAGTGGCCATTATGTCTCCGCCCTTATCCGAGATGCCACCCTTTCAATCTCTCTACATGGAAGATCAAAGTAGAGTACGGTCATGAAAACAACTCCTGTTAGCTAGTGGAAAGCCAAAAAAATATGAACCATGAATTCAGTAGTCGTTTACTGTGCTTGTCAACCTGTAAGATCTTCTAAGCTGTTTTTGGAACGCGGTGTGGCCAAAAAGATATCGACCACTTGGATTTTCTAACTGAAGGTACTGGATCCTGACATTGTCAGTGCCGCCGACAGCATTAGTCATGGTTCTCTTCGGCGCTATGAATTTCGAGGACTGTGCTAAGATCCTCATTTCATGATGGAGATGCGACCACTCGTGGACTTGTCCCAACCTATCTGGTGATACTCTTGGAAAAATTTAACACAGCCTGTATACTCTCTACACCGTTGTTTACCGCGCAATGAACTGTGAGATACTGTACAACATGATCCAACTCTATGAACGAGTTGTACAGCAGACACCATCCTACTGCAACACCACAGAGAACAAAGAAGCCTACTTCCTGGTAAGAATAGGTGGAGATCTCTCACAGATAGGCACCAGCTTCTCATATGTCAAGCCTGAACACTCATCAAAGCCAAATATTAAACTAAGTAGGAAAGAGAACATCCAGGTTATCAGAAGAATGACCCACATCACCAATTGGATAGAGAGGAACAGGTCAAGATCTTCAACATACTGAGATATCTCTTATATAACAATCTGAAGATAGGCACAACTGATAAGTGCACCTGGAGCAATGGAAAAATGACAGCCCAGCATATATATATGCCTTGCATATAAGAAGCAAAGAAGACACTTATCAATATATCTTCAGAACAACCTGAGAAGGATTGCTGCATTCTTCTGGAGATATACAGCTTAAGATCTAAGAAGAAGAAAAAGAAGAACGAAGAAGATTATCATACACAACCTTCAAGAACCATATAGACCAGGGTGGTGACACCATAATGGAGGTCAGAATTAGAATTGCAAAAGCAGCACTGACCTTCAAGAATCTTGAGAACATATGACATTCAAAGTTGCAACCACAGAAACCAAGTTAAGATTATTCAATTCAAATGTGATATCCACCCTCATATATGCATGGGAAAGCTGGAAAACAACTAAAGAAATAGACAAGAAAATAGACTCTTTTGAAAACAAATGCCTAAGGAAAATACTCGGCACCAAGTGGAACGAATTCAAGAACAATGCGGAGATAAGGCAGATGAGTGAACAACAACCTGTCTCATGGGTGATCACAAAAAAGGAGATGGACATATGTTGGTCACGTGATGAGAAGAAACAATCAGAGAATCCCAAAACAAGCTATCAAGTGGAACACAACAGACTGAAGAAAAAAAAGAGGTTGACCATGTAAAACTCTAAAGAGGACACTATTTAGAGAAGCCAATTTAGTAGGCATAAAATCCCTTGATGAGGTTGAAAAGCTTGCCAAAAACAGGAAAAGTTAGCGAACTACCATGCAAGCCCTATGTAATGTTTAATGGCACAGGAAGGATATAAGAACTAACAACTCATTCATCAACAAGTCTTCTCAAGTCACAAACAACCCATCCATCAACAATCCTTCTCAAGTCACAAATAACTCATCCATCAGGTATCACCTGGCTGTACTGATATCACTAAAGACAGGCACATATCCCGCATGACTGGCCCTGACATTTTTTTTTAAAGATTACTTAATGAAAATATGCATTAAATATTTGTTCCTGTCATAAGTCATTTAGATGATATGTGAACAATTTAAAAAAAAAAAAAACTGCTTCTGCATGTTTAAATTCAAGATTCTGGAGATTCAACTTTTAAATCACAAATAAGCTAAATATAAGCTATACCTAGTTTCATTTCCTGGTGAATAGAGAGCTGTGTTTATTCAACGTTTTTTTTTTGTTGCCTTTTTAATCTGGAAGGAAAAGAGTTAACTGGTTTACATAAGCACTTCACTGACGCTGGAATTTTTGCAGGACAGCTAGTTTCTATTCTTAGAAATGATCCAGCCCCAACAGAAACCAAATGTGGACTTTTGGTCTCACTTCAGCGGGTGCATCATCACAATGTCAGAATACAGTATGAGGAAAAGTTGGTCTCACTTCAGCGGGTGCATCATCACAATGTCAGATTACAGTATGAGGAAAAGTTGGTCTCACTTCAGTGAGTACATCATCACAATGTCATATTACAGCATGAGGAAAAGTCAGTCTCACTTCAGTGAGTACACCATCACAATGTCAGATTACAGTATGAGGAAAAGTTGGTCTCGCTTCAGCGAGCACATCATCAGAACGTCAGATTACCAGCCTGAAAAATGTAATAGAAAGTGAAACTACAGTATGAGGAAAAGTTGGTCTCGCCTCAGTGAGCGCACCATCACAATGTCAGATTACCAGCCTGAAAAATGTTACAGAAAGTGAAACTACAGTATGAGGGAAAAGTTGGTCTTGCTCCAGTGAGCATATCATCACAATGTCAGATTACCAGCTTGAAAAATGTTACAGAAAGTGAAACTACAGTATGAGGAAAAGTTGGTCTCGCTTCAGTGAGCGCACCATCACAATGTCAGATTACCAGCCTGAAAAATGTCACAGAAAGTGAAACTACAATACCTTTTTCTCATCATGTAAGGCTCTCTCATGCTGGTGATGAAAGTGGATTTCTATTCAAAGCCATTCTGATCAATACAACCCTGTCTTTGATCAATAGTCTCTTTCATACTCAGTCAGTGAGATAAAAAAAAATCTATACACAATGTAAATGTTATCATGCCAAGAAAGCCCCATAATGTTTGTGCCCATATGTTTCTGGATCAAATAATGCACTATTGGTTGATATGACCTGTATCACACTTGCCTGTCTCTTTCTTCTCCTGCTACCGGAGAAGTGGGGTATGAATTTCCTTACCTGGGTGACCAGGGTGCATCCGGCAAGGTTCAAATCACTGATCTTAATTAACAGCAATAACTAACTGCTATGTGATTCCAATATCAAAACAAAAGGTGTTATTCTACAAAACTAGTTACAGTTTTCTCGTGGCCAAAAGACTTTAGAGGCTCATGAAGTGTTACACTAAGCTCAGTTTACAGAAATAAATGGCTCTCACATCTGTTACGAAACAAAAGCAACAAGGTTGGAAGCTGCAGTTTCCCCTCTAGAAGCAGAAATCTTTGAATAAAATGAAACCTGGAACACTTCAATACCCTTTCCATCAAGCCAGGCCAGCATTCAAGAAAATGATAAACATTCTGTATAATCTATCAGTGTCAGAGCATTACACTGCACTTACACGATATATCTTCTATAAAGAATAACCATTTCTTTTTCACAAAAAAGACAATAATATTTTTGTATAAGACAACGTGCCAACTGGTTGCAAGCAAAATTAGGGGCTCAATTAAGCAGTCATTCTTGACATGGGGTCCTTGGACCCCCAGGTGGTCCATAGACCACAAAATGGATTGGCTCAATTAAAAAAAAAAAATTAGCATCATGTGGGTTCTATTTATTGCTTTATTTTTAACGAGGGGTCCACAACCAAAAAAAAATGTTAAGAAACACTGAGTTCAAGTGTAACATGCCTGAACTGCTCTTATTAAGAGCACTGGATAATGAAAAAGAATAACTGAGAACAAGAAGAGGCCCATTAACTGACACCTCACAAGATGAGAGTCTTTAATTCTCACAAAGATTGGGCTTTTAAATGAGACCTCACAAAAAAAGACAACTCTTAATCTCAGACCTCGCAAGAAGAAGGCCATTAACAGACACGTCATGAGAAAAGAGTCATTGATTCTCTCAAGAAGAGGGCTATTAATGGAAACCTCACAGGAAGATGATCAGATCTCACAAGCGATAACAGCACTGCTGGAACACAGATCAATATAAGAACGGGCCCAATAGCAACATTTAGATCTCTAGAGAGAATGTGGAAATCATTACAAAGCAGAATACAGACAAGAATCTACATTAACCTATTTAAATGCCCATTAAAAATTTCAGTATATTTCACAAAGATGATATACAAGACATAACTGGTTAAGGGATTTCAAGGGATATTGCTTCAATATCATTCAAACGCTAATAACAAACCCAACTTCTTCTTCATCATCATCGTTTGCCCTTAAAAGGGTATTTGCTGCATTGTGTCACAGTTACATGGCTTTCAGTCCATCATATTCCACTTTGGCTCGACACATTTTTAGGAACGGGTTCGTCTACCCACTGTTATATCTATTCACTCGGCCAGACTGCTGTCTGTTTCCACTGGAAGGTAGAACATGGTCTTGATTCAGCTATGGTTCGCAACCGTGATGCAAGCAGTCAGCTATCATTGACCGATATATCATTCAGACTGAGTGGTACATCTTTGCCACCTCCCCCCTCCCAAACAAATCTGACAATTACTCATCATAAAATCATTAGATGGTCTGTCAATATGAGCTGTTAAACTTCATAGATCTTTGATGCTTTCAATCAAATCAGATGATGATATTTGTCTATCAAAGCTTTACATCACACTGTCCATGAGAATCTTTATCAAAGTAGTGACTGTTACATATGTTTATTGGAAATTGAAGGTGAAAAATCAAGTTATTCTACCTCTTCATGTGTGTGATGGTCTTATTTAAAGAATTATTACTGAGACCTTTTACCCTAATCCTTTGACAAAGTCAAGAATTTTTTATATAGTTAGATGGATTCAATTAATTATGTCTATAGTCATCTAATCTGTTGATGAACATGTTGAGGCATGTCACTCTGAAGTTATGACAAATATTCATGTCATGCCACTGAAATTCATCTCCTACTTTTCACTCCTTCATTGTGTCACTCCTATGAACAGCTCCATTCATGATCTTCACTTCTGGCCTCCCTGTGCTTCTCTTCCCACTTATCTTTCATTCTGCTATAATGTTCTCAAGTCTTCCTTCTCAATGATATGTCCAAAGAATGCTGAGTTTTGTGGTTTTTTTTTGTTTCTTTTTTTTTCAGTTTTAATTAATATTCCTTGTCTTCATTTTCTTTTACTATGTACTCTTTGACTGTCATCTTATCTGTTTCAAGGTACTCTTAACAATTCTTATACAAAAAACACAACAAAAAACTGCATCTGTTTTCTTCAGAGATTTGTTTGTAGGATTCATTTTACAGAACAACACAGCATTTCATTTCTCATTTCCTGTTGTTTATAGAGCTGTATTTCACAGCATGTTTTTCATGATGATGATGATGTCTAGTCTGGCACTTTCAAAGGTTCAGTTTCCAACACTTTACATCACATTTCATGACAGATTCATTCATTCATTTGCATGTCCCTTGTGGAACTCTGCCTCCCTAACAGCTCTCCTGTAGGCCTCTCGGTTGTAAGCAAGATGGCCTGCTGCTGATGCATCCATTTGCAGATCATCAACGATGTCTTGCAGCCACCTTCGCCTTGGTCTTCTTCTCTTTCTTTTTTCCCATTTGTACCCTTCCAAGACAGTCTTCCCTAGATTATCATTATGTTTAATATGTCCAAAACATTTAAGTTTTCTCTCTTTACTCATCTTTACTAGCCAACCATCTTCAATATTAAGTTCTTGTAGTATGGATATATTTGTTCTGTTTTGTGTCCATGGTATCATGACAGATAGCACTGATAATTATGCTTCTCATCTTGAGCGCTCATTGTTTCTAATAAATTCAAATGCTTTTCTTTTTCCATGCCACTTGGTCAGTCTGCTATTTTTCTCTTGGCCTTCCTCTCTTCCTATTTCCCTTGAATTTTAGAGTCATTACCAAATGTAACTGTAACAATAAAGCATATACCCTTTTGAGGGCAAATGATGATGATGAAGAAGAGGAAGTCGGGTTTGTTATTAGCATTTGAACGATACTGATGCAATATCCCTTGAAATCCCACAACCAGTTGTTATGTCTTGTATATCATCTTTGTGAAATATACTGAAATTTTTAATGGGCATTTAATGTCCTCCCAAGACATGTCTAAGAAATTTTAACCGCTTTTCTCATAATTTTAAATAGCTTTCATTGTTTAGAAACTTCCCTGAGCATGACTTCATTTCCACAGCAATTTCCAATATCATGTCAATGACAAATTCAGGCTCTGGAAGAATGGTTGGGATAGAATCAAAGAACAGAAAAGTATTCCAAAATGCTGTCTTAACACTGTATCATCAGATCAAAGTGTAGAGAACTGGGAAAGGATAGAAGCATTAATGCAGAAAATGCTCATCTGAGCCTTAACAGTTTGGGAAGTTTAAGCCATACACTACACTGTGTAGATCGAAACACTGATAACAGTGGCATGTACCTTTCTCAATCCTCTTCACATCAGATCTAGACTTTATTTTTTTTTTTTTTAAATCCATGTTCATGAAAAATGTCTTCTCATCAATTATTCTAACCCCTACAGTATTGAGCTGGTTTTCAAGACTCCATGAATGATGTTTTCCTATTGTTCATCAAAATGGTCCCTGCCAAATGCATACATACTGGCTTAGTGCAGACACTGACACAGTGTGGACATGCCGACAAAGTGTAGTGTACAGCACTCTTATGTGTGATACCTGACCGGTGTTTCATCAGGCCCCTGTATGTGCTCTTCCCCCGTGTTCAAGTTTTGGGAAAACTAAATCTGAACATCTATGACTACATCAAAGTCAGCAGTTTTCTCCAAATTTCAGTTGCTATGTCCGTCAGGTTGGTTTGTAAAGAAGATTAAACTGAGAAAACTTGAGCACTCTAAATGTCATAAGAGTCTAATGAAGACAGTCTTGGAAGAGTAAAAAAGAGAGAGAGGAAGACCAAGGCAAAGATGGCAACAAGACACTGATGATTTGTGAATGGAGGCATCATCAACTGGGCATCTTGCTCACAGCCCAGAGACCTTCAAGAGAGCTGCTAGGGTGCCAAAGTTCTGCAGGGGACAAGTTAATGACTGAATGAATGAATGTCAGTGTAGGTTTATATGTCTACAGCACTGTTTTCCAAATGGTGTGCTCAAACAAAAGAGTCAGAACTATGCTGCCAAATTTTGAGCATAAAAATATTTTTCTTTAAATTACAGCACACTTTTACTTACTTATACAATTATATTTACACACATATTTTCATCAAGCTAATATTTACGTAACATAAACTGATACTGAATATGGTTTGTGCAATATTTTCTCCTGAATAAATAAAATCTGTGCCTTCCAGCAAGCTCATAATCTTACATTAAAAACATCTGACTAAAAATAAAATATAAAAATCCATGAAATGTTTCATTTGTCAAATCTTACTGTTCATTCATTCATTCATTTGCATGTCCCCTGTGGAACTTTGCCTCCCAAACAGCACTTCTGTAGGCCTCTAGGTTGTGAGCAAGATGGCCTGCTGCTACTGCATCCATTTGCAGATCGTCAATGATGTCTTGCAGCCATCTTCGTTTTGGTCTTCCTCTTTTTCTTTTTCCCATTATGTATCCTTCCAATACAGTCTTCTCTAAATTATCATGACGTTTAATGTGTCCAAAATATTTCAGTTTTCTCTCTTTAATCCTCTTTACTAGCCAGCCTTCTTCAATATTAAGCTCTTGTAGTATAGATATATTTGTTCTTTTTGTGTCTACGATATCTGGAGAACTCTTCTGTAGCATTTACATTCAAAGGCATTTATGTGTTTCTCAGCTGTTTTGTTAAGTGTCCAGGTCTCACAGGCATATGTTGTGACAGGAAAGATGCATGCCCTTAAAAATCTTATTTTTGTAGTTCTGTCTGTTCCTCTCCACAGATTATTTATTTGTTTTGCTTTCTGAAGAGCGATAGATGTCCTCCTTTTAATTTCCCTCATTGTATCTCCATTATTAGTTAGTAGTGATCCAAGATATTCAAAACTCTCCACTTCTTCCAATTTTTCCTCATTTATATATATTTCAGCTGCCTTGTTTGTTTTGTCAATTGTCACCAATTTAGTTTTCCTTGCATTAAGATAGAGGTTCTGCTCTTCGCTGTTCTTACAGACTGACATAATTAGTTTTTCCATTCCTTTTTGTGCTGTGGACAGTAACACTGTGTCATCAGCATATCTAATCTCTGGTATTTCATAACCTCCAGTTGTTATGGCATCGTAATGTTCTTTGTCTACATCTTCTCTAACATTCCTCATTATATTTTCAGTATACAAGTTAAATAAGTAGGGTGACAATATACACCCCTGATGGACCCCTTGTTTTATGTCAAACCAACTTGTTGTTTCACCATTTATTCTTACTGCTGCTTGTTGGTCTAGATACAGCAGTGATGTTAATTGTATCAAATGTGTTGGAAATCCCATTTTATCCATTATTTCCCAAAGTTTCTGGTGTTGTACACAATCAAATGCCTTTGAGTAGTCTATAAAGGATAAATATAGATTCACATTAAACTCTCTGCATTTCTCTATTATTAATCTTAGACTGAATATATGATCTCTTTATCCTCTTCCTTGCCTTACTTACTGTAGAAAAAAAAAATATATCTTATAACAGAATCTGAATATAGTCAATGTAGTGTAGCTATAAATTCTACAAATTTGCCAAGGTTTTTTTTCCCCACAGCATTAGGTCCACCTCTTATGATATTCTTCTACACTCAGCATCCCTCACAAGAAAAGGGCTCTTAATTGAAACTTCATAGGAAGACAAGATTTTACACATGGTAATGGTACTGCTGGAACACAACACACAGGGCATTCAAGTGATAATGGATTCCTCCTCTATCTCCTTGGAAGTGGATGATGCTGTTTTCTGCAGCTACTGCAGTGAATGTGCTGAAGCAGAGCATCATATCACAGCTTGTGG
Source organism: Achatina immaculata (assembly GCA_009760885.1). NCBI lineage: Eukaryota > Metazoa > Mollusca > Gastropoda > Stylommatophora > Achatinidae > Lissachatina > Lissachatina immaculata. Next base: position 76,539,522 of record CM019716.1, read on the forward strand.
TGGCTATTTTTTCCCAGACCCAGAGTGGAGCTAAACAAGCATGGGGTGTGCAAAGCTTTAGCAGACTCCACAGCTGAGGACATTATGGTAATCTCTGCCCCATTAGCCAGGCTAGGCCTGTTACTGGGATTACCAACTGAAAGGTCAGACATGGTCCTGATCAGATATGGTCACCAACTCTAATGCTAGCATATCAGCTATGGTTACCAACTCTAATGCTAGCATATCAGCTATGGTCACCAACTCTAATGCTAGCATATCAGCTATGGTTACCAACTCTAATGCTAGCACATCAACTATGGTCACCAACCCTGATGCTAGAATATCAGCTATGGTCACCAACCCTGATGCTAGCATATCAGCTATGGTCACCAACCCTGATGCTAGCATATCAGCTATGGGTCACCAACCCTGATGCTAGCATATCAGCTATGGGTCACCAACCCTGATGCTAGCATATCAGCTGTGAGTCATCAACTGCCAAACTGGACATCATTCTCTCACCCCAAGCAATAATGGATAAAATCATCCTGCAGCAGAAATGAATATCCAGATATTTTTGTAACTTACATCCTTCCCATGCCATTAAAAGTTACATACGGCTCGCATGGTAGTTTGCCAATTTTTCCTTTTCAACCTTATCAAGGGATTGTATGCCTTCTAAATGGCCTCTCTTTAGAGTTTCACATGGTGGACCTCTTTTTCTTCAGCCTGTTGTGTTCCACTTGATAGCTTGTTTTCGGATTCTCTGACTATTTCTTCTCACCACGTGACTGACATATGTCCATCTTCTTTTCTTGATCACTCAAGAGACTGGCTGTTGTTCGCTCATTCGCCTTATCTCTGCGTTGTTCTTGAATTCGTTCCACTTTATTTCGAGTATTTTCCTTAGGCATATGTTTTCAGAAGAGTCTAATTTTTGGAACTGGGGAAGGAAAAATAGGCAGGCTTGGCCTAGTGTTGATTACATCAACCTCAGTCATGCTGGCAAGTTAAATATGGGCACTAACATAATTCTTGGACATGACAGGACTATATTCCTAAGTAATGAATATCTTGTTTCTTCATTTTGTGTGTCCCAGATATTTTCAATCAATTCAGTAGCCTTGCTTTTCTCATGGCCCTTGGTCAGTCTGTTATGACAGTTTTTTTCCCTCTTTGTACCCTTCTTTTTTGCTTCATTTAGTTTTACACTGACAATCCATAAACACAGAGGGGGGAAACATGAGTCCAACTGATATGCATCGACAAAAAGAAATTTCTGGGCCATGCACATGCAAAAAAAAACAAAACATGCAAAGTACACAGCAAGATAAAGATTATAATACTGTTATATAGTTACTGCAGGAAAAAAAGTTGTCAACAATAGCAAAAATGAAAGTTACCTCTCCAGCATAGCTGTATTTTGCTTTGATTATCATTCTGTACAGACGTGTCCTATTTTCATCATCAAAAGGCATAGTCCCACTTAGAAGAATGTATGTTATCACACCTACTGCCCACAGATCCACCTGGGATGTGTATGGTTTACGTGCAAGGATCTCCGGAGCAATATATTCCGGAGTACCACATGTGGTCCTCATAAAATTGTCAGGGCCCTTGACCATTGCACTCAAGCCAAAATCAGTTATCATAATTTTAGAATCATGTCCGGGATGATAGTACAGCAAGTTTTCGGGTTTTAGATCCCGATGGGTGATTCCCAATCCATGTAAATATTGTACACCTTCTAAGACCATTGAGAGCACTCGTGAAGCGTCACGCTCTGTGAAGCTTCCTTTAGCAATGATTCGGTCGAAGAGTTCACCTCCCGTAGCAAGTTCCATGACCATGTATACCTTTTCTGGCGCTTCAAACACTTCCACTAACTGTATAATGTATGTATGCCTCACTCTTCGTAGAACATTCAACTCAGCCTCATAAACCTCTTTTCCTTGGATTCTGTCAATCATCTTGATGGCATATGGTTGCTTTGTCATTCTGTGCTCAACACGGACAACCCGACTGAAGCTACCGCGACCTATCAGAGCTTTGATATCGTATTTAGCAGTTACCCGTGGATCAAACTTATCTCGGTACTTCTTCACTTTTTTATTCGTCCTCAGGGCATATTCCTGACCTGGGATGTCTGGATCTCTTGACCGAGAAAGTGTCTGTGCTTTGATGTCCGCGGCATCATGTCGGTACTCCCTGGTTTTGGCATACTGGCTAAAGACGGTCTCTACCAGGTGCGCGTTCGGCGGGGCTTCTGGCACCAGCTTGGTGCTCATGCAACCCATAGCGTGTCAGAACTGTACAGACGTACCTGTGACATCCCTTTATACACACGACATTCACCACATTATTAAACACAAGTGTAAATCCAGCAAAAAAATGTACTTCTCTTTCCGGATCCACATGGATTCTGCCATAGTTTTCATACAACTCTTAGCAGGAACAGGTGTGATAAACAAAATGTCATCCGCGGCTGAATATAGTACATAATCATTGAAGACACACACCTATTATCCTTCGAATTATTTTCTGTTACTAAGTAAAAATAGAAAATGTGTGACTTATATCGTCAAAGCACAACTAGTGGAATATTCTTTTGACTAAACTGAATGTTTGCTTACGGAGCCAGCGCACTTATTACTACCAGGGATGATCCCCGGAACTTCTTTAAAACACACTCAATAAGGTCACGTGATGCCATGACGTCACGTGTTGTTATAACAACTAAACCTACACTGTAAACTGTGTAGACCAGAGGAGAATGGGCGACCCGCGGACCGTTGGCTTCTTCCCCTCAGCCTTTGTTTTTGGAAATCACTTTATTTACCAAATTAAAGCAAATGCACATTCAGCGTATGACTTTTCTAGCTTGTTTAATTATATAGGTAAAAATAGTCCCATAGCAAATGCCGTAGGGGATGACGCGTTAGAGATCTCATTATGCTGGGTCATCAGCGTATGAAGTGGGGGTGGCCAGTTCCTTTCCTTCCAAGATTTTCTCTGGTACCCATTTTACGAGGCTTGGTCCACCTCAGGGCCGTAATGGTCGGGGGGAAAAAAATCACACTCAATTGGGGATTCGAACCCTCGACCCTCGATGGAAAACTTGCTGTAACAACTACGCTAGCCAGTCCCCCAGCCTATTTCATTTTGTGCAATTTGAGCGTCCCAAAGAAACTAAATGATCAAGAAAACAAAGTAGTTTGGCCATTTCAAGACATAACAATATACCGAAGATCATAGTAGAAGATAAACTGGAAGAAAAAAAAGGAGTATGAGGGGAGAGGTGTATACTGGAAAATATACAAGAGTGGGCAGGATACAGCCTGGCTAATGCACTATCAAGAAGAGAGAGCGAGGAAAACGGAAATTCATTACCGCCAACTTTCGTACCAAAGACGGCACATGATAATGATGATTTCATTAATCATGTAAAGGTACTGTGGAATACTTTTTAAAAGTCAAGATAGCTTTGCTACAAGACGGAATCACATCATGTAGTTTTCATATAGTCCAACAATGCTACGTCTTGTCTCAACTTCTCTGGAGTTTTTGTTTCTGCTTCTTACATTGCACATTAAGGCAACCAGTAGCTACTACACATAGACACAAAGTTAGATGGCTCTGGCTCAATGCTTGACTTGGATCAACTTAGAGCCAATACAAAAACAATAGAAATCCTAATCAGGGAGCTTGTGTTTTACATGCGCCACAACCCTTTGTGGGTCCCACTGCTACTGTATAGTCATTTACTAAAGACGTGCTAGAGTTATGACTTCTCTCATTAAGTATCACAAATATCATAGTTTTTCAGAAGGGCACCTCAACGCTACAAACTATAATTGGAATCAAAAGGTTCAAATGTCTTAGATCCACAGTTGCGGCCACTTTTTCTCTAGACAAAAAGAAAATAAAGGACAGGAAACAACAAACACTTATCACTGCAGACAAACGGTATGAGTTTCAATCTTTGCTGTCTTTGCAAAATGATGAACAAGAATGGCTAGACAAAGTAAAAAAAAAGGTTCTGTAGCATCTAGTCTTCCATCCATTATGGCAGCACTCGGCAACAGAAGATTAAAATGGCCGGTGCGTGTGGAAAGATTTATCACTCTTAGCACAATGCAGATACTATCAGTTCAACTTCTGACGGGGAGAAAGCCATGAGCTTGACTAAAACTGATTTATAAGGATACAGACATGTCATCTATGGGGGAATTTTTTAAAAATTCACCACGAAGCCCCGGAAAGAAGTTCGATAACATATTGCCACATAGATAATAACTCTGCATAGCGATACTTCAGATGGGAGATGCAGAACATAAATTAGGAACAGAGTAGGTCAAGCAAAGATTGCATATGCAGGAAACTCTCTACCGTAGAGAGCGGAACAACAACACAACTCCTTCAGATCATCAGAGGAAGTACCCCCCCTCAGACAAGTGTTTCGGCCCTTTAAACTCCTGACACTCTAAGGGGGGTGGGCCCCTCTGGGTCATGACTCCCAGAGGTCTTGTGAGTTGTTGCTTTTTTTTTCGGTCCCGGGATCGAACCCATGATCTTCCAGTTGCCACACGTCTTTAGCGATTTAGCTATGGAGGACTGGTATTGGTTGTGGCGAATGAAATTACTTATGCTCCCAATGCTTGTTTCGCATACTCCACAGCCAGCATGAGGCCTTTTCTGCTGTTTCTGAAAGGCTTCTCAATGCCCTTGCTCTTGCTTGTCCCTTTATGCCCAGTTGCTTACATAGGTCATATGCTGATGTTGCTATGAATCCTCTTGCTCCCACTTCTACAGCTATCACTTTTGCCCTGATTCCTGCCCCCTGCCTCAGTTGCTTGACCAGATCATTGTACTTCTCCAATTTGAATAAATGCTGTTCCTCTATTCTAGTTTCGTATGGGACCGTAAGCTCGATCATTATTAATTCCTGTTTTTCTGTGGAGTACACTACAATGTCCGGTCGCATTCCTGTGTTCTTAATGGCAGTCGGGTATTCTCGTCTTTCTGGAAGGTCCGCTGTCACTTCCCAATCATTTGTACCATCTAGCAGTGATGGTAAGGGAATGTCCCTGATTTCAATATTTGATGTCGTACCAGCACCTATGAAATATTTAGGTGGGACCTCAACTCTTTTGCTGTTGTTTGCTTTATCGTTTGCCCTGTCTACAATGGCTACTAGTTCCTGCAACACTCTGTTGTGCCGCCAGGTGTACCGTCCTTGCCCTAAAGACACTCTACATGCTGACAGCACATGTTCCAATGTTTGCCTTTCGTTGCAGAGAGGGCACTTTGTATCTTCTGATACACCCCATTTGTATAGGTTGGAGCCTGTAGGCAGAAGGTCATAAGTAGCTCTGATGATGAAGCTGAGCCTCAAGGGTGCCATTTTCCAGATGTCATTCCATGTTAGTGATCTCTGCAGGACTTCCTCCCATGTTGTCCATTGCCCTTGTTGTGATTGTTGGACTGCCTTCTGGACCCGCTTGTCATCCTCTGAATTCCTTACCTCGCTGATGATCATATCCCTTCTTTCCTTGCAGGAGGCCTTTGACCACCACTTGATTTCACCATGACCAAATCCCCTTCTGTTGGTCTGGGTGTACCCTATTACTTCTTTCAGCTCCTGCGTTTCCCTGGCTGTGGTCACTTCCTCACCTACTTTCCATTTTCGTCCAGTTCTAAGTGTTGGCTGCACTTCTCGTACCACCGGATCTGTAGATTCTTGTAGCATCATTGCAAGTCTTGTTTTTCCTACCTTGTATTCTTCAACCACAGATTTGAAAGGCAGCTGCAGTTTGCTCTTCTTGCAGTACAGCGCTACATCAGTTAATCCTGGTGGTACGCCCAACCACTTTCTTATGGCTTTATTTATCTTTCTTTCGACTGCCTCTACTGTGCTGGTACTTACTTCGTAAATGAGTAGTGGCCACATCAGTTTTGGAATCAGCATGAACTGGAGGCACCATATTTTGAATTTACCCAGTAGCCTGCTTTTGTCTATGATGCTCAGTCCATTCTGCGCCATTTCTATAACCTGCTTCACAGCGCTTGAGTCCTTCATGGATGCATCATATACTCTGCCAAGGCTCTTCACTGGCTCTTCCCCTACAGTTGGGATTATTTGATTTGCCACTGTGTACGATCTTTCTATCACTTTCCCTTTCATGAGTGACAGACTTCTTGACTTCTTTGGCTTGAAGCTCATGCGGCACCATACGATAAGGTTGTCCAAACGCTCCAACATCTTTCGTGCCTGTGCTTCACTGGTTGTTATTACTGTTGTGTCATCCATGAATGCATTTAGTGGTGGCATTTGACATCCATTTCTGAATCTTGGGCCTTATCTTTATTAATGCATGTTAGAAAATGAGTCCTAAAATGCTATACTGAATATATCTTATTATATGAAAATGAATCGTGGACAATAGGCAGGTCTGCACAGAAATCATTGGAAACAGCAGAAATGTAGTTTATTAGAAGAATGTTGCGAAGTTCCTGGGCAACAAAGATTACTAATGAAAAATGTATGAGAAGAACTGGAGTGACAAAAATCTCCCCCCCCCCCCTCTTTCCAAAAAAAAATACGAGAGAGATAATGTACTTTCATAGGACATGCAATGAGAAGAGGGGGCACTGAAAACATTGTAACAACAGGAAAAATAGAGGGAAGAAGAGCCAGGGGAAGACCGAGAGAAATGATATTGGACAGTCTGACGAGATGGCGTGAGAGGAGATCATCAACTGAGCTAATGACCTGAAATGAAAGATCGAATACTCTGAAGAAGCACAATAACCTGAGGATGATGATGATGATGATGATGACGACGACGATGATGATGATGTGATGCTTCGCCTGAAAGGATGCTAAAACTGAAGACATAAGAGGCAAGTACGAATAAAATGGACCTTGTAACACAAATACAACATTGTATGACTAGTCTTTTTTTCGATTATGCCAATGAGTGATTGATAAGATATTAGATGAGTTTGCTCAGTATACATACATACATACATACATCCTTCCCGTGCCGTTAAACGTCACATAAGTCTCTCATAGTTGTTTTGCCAAATTTTCCTGTTCTCGGCGAGTCTTTCAACTTCATCAAGGGATATTATGCCCACTAAACTGACTTATTTTAACAATGTCCTCTTTAGAGTTTCACATGGTCGACCTCTTTTTCTTCGGCCTGTTGTGCTTCACTTCATAGCTTGTATTAGTATTCTCTGATTGTTTCTTCTCGTCACATGGCCTACATATGTCATTTTCCTTTTTCTGATTACACATGAGACAGGTTGTTGTTTGCTCATCTATCTTATCTCTGCATTGTTCTTGAATTCGTTTCACTTTATACCAATATTTTCCTTAGGCATTTATTTTCAGAAGAGTCTAATTTATTGTCTATTTCTTTAGTCGATTTCCAGCTTTCGCATGAATAAATGAGGGTGGATATCACATTTGAAATGAATAATTTTAACTTGGTTTTTTTGCTTAGAACTTTTGAATTTCATATGTTCTCAATATTTTTGAAGGACAATGGTGGTTTTGCAATTCTAATTCTAACTTCCTTCCTGGTGTCACCATCGTGGTCTATGTAGCTGCCAAGGTATGCAAATTGGTTTGCTTCATCAATAACTGTTACCTCTACGTATATTTTTCCTTCTTGATTAATAAGAAGCTTCATTATTTCTGTTTTGTCTTTGTTCATTTCAAAACCTATTTTGCTAGCCAAGGAAGACAGGATATCTGTTTTTTCCTGCATGGATTTCACATTGTCACTGATAAGATTTATGTCGTCTGCAAAATCAAGATCTTCTATTTGGGTCCCATGTACCCAATCAATGCTGGTTTTACTTGTACAGCATCTTTTCATTATAAAGTCTATGGCAATTCCAAAAAGCAATGGAGATAATATATATCCTTGTTTCACGATTGTTTCAGTCTGAAACATTCCTTCTTCTGTCTTGACTACACAAACATATCCGATGTAAAGATCTATAATGATGTTGAAAATTTTAGACGGTAATCCATATTAGTCTTAAAATTCTCCACAGTGAATCTCTGTGCATGCTATCAAATGCTTTTTTAAATCTATGAAGTTCAGGATTAATGGTTTCTGCTTTTCAATATGTTCTTCGAGTATTATTCTCAGAGAAAAGATCTGGTCGAGACAGCTTCTCCCTTTTCGGAATCCTCCTACTCTTCTCTCATTGCAGTATCCATACATCCTTAATTCTATCCAGAATCACTTTACAAAACACTTTTGACATAACTGATAGTAAGGTTACACCCCTCCAGTTATTGCAGTCACTGAGGTTGCCTTTTTTTGGGTATTTTGACAATGATTCCATTTTTCCATTTAGAAGGGACTTTTTCGTCTTTCCAAATTTTATTAAACCTTATCTGTAGCTGGCTCATGTTGTCACTGTTAGTAGCTTTTAACATTTCGACTGCTATTTCATCTTCACCTGCAGCTTTGTTGTTAGTCATTAGATTCACTGCTGTTTCAGTTTCATTCAGTGCAACTTCATCTAGTAAAGACGGACCTATACTTGTGTTTCATAGATTACTGTAAAGCATTCGATAAAGTGAGACACATAGAAATTATAAGAATGCTGGAAGACATCAACATAGATGGGAAAGATCTGAAAATCATCAAAAACATATACTGGCAGCAATCAGCAGTAATGAAAGTTGAGAACCAAATAGGAGCATTCCAAGACATAAAATTGGGAGTGAGACAAGGATGTGTTCTATCTCCTCACCTCTTTTCCTTGTACAACGAAAACATAATGAGAAATATAAAGAGTTTGCCAGGAATATCACTTGGCGGTTACCACCTTAACTTAAGATATGCAGACGACACAGTTCTGATTGCTAAAAGTGAAGAGGAGCTACAGGCTCTTCTGGACGCCGTGGTTCGTGAAAGTAAAAGTAAAGGTCTCAGCCTGAATAAAAAGAAGACTGAAGTGATGGTAATCTCAAAGAAGAGAATACCACCAAAATATAGCATTATCATCGATGGCACAGAACTGAAACAAGTTGATGGATTCAAGTACTTAGGAACAATTATAACAGCTGACGGGAAATGTCACAACGAAATAAAAAGTAGACGTGCTCAGGCCAAGTCAGCATTCCAGAAAATTAGAAACATTTTGTGCAACAGATCCATATCAATGGAATCAAGATTCTGAGTACTTAAATATTACATCGAGCCAATTTTATTTTATGGATGTGAAGCATGGTCCATGAATAAGAGAGTACAGTGAGAAATAGAGGTCATAGAAATGTGGTTCTTAAGGAGGATGTTGAAGGTATCACGGACAGCAAAGAAAACCAACGAATAAGTCTTAAGAGAGGCTGAAGTTAAAAGGCAAATTGCAGCAAAGATCAGAGGCAGACAAGCAAGATTTGTAGTACATTTTCTGAGAAGAGGAAAACTGGTACACTGTGGCAACTGGAAAAATTAAAGGAAGAAGAGACAAAGGAAGACAGAGAGAGAAGTTACTGGATGGGCTGTCAGTGTGGCTAGGAAGAAAGTTACCAGCGGATCTCATAATCAAGTCTAAAGACATGGAATTGTGGAGAAAAATGATCGCCTACGCCTCGCGGCACTGCACTTTATTGATTGATTCTGTTGCAGACCTCTGATTTGCATGTGTAAAATGTTTGTAAGAAAATCAATAAAGAATGATTTTCCCTGTTATTAGAATCATCAACTTTTTCAAAATTTGCCCTTTTCGGTGGAGCTAAAATATACATCTGTTCACGACAATTCCTGTGATGTCCACTACATTATGGATGTGCAGTAATAGGCATTTGACAGTAAAGGTAAAGAATGCCATTTAAAACATACGACGCATACACAAAAAGGAATGAACAAATTAATTATGTCAGTCCGAAAGAACAGTGAAGACCAAAACCTTCATCTTAATGTGAGGAAAACTAAATTGATAACAAGTGACAAAACAAATAAGGCAGCTGAAATATGCATCAATGAGGAAAAATTGGAAGAGGTGGAGAGTTTTGAATATCTTGGAGCATTACTAAGTAATAATGGAGACACAATGATGGAAATTAAAAGGAGGACATCTATCGCTCTTCAAAAAGTAAAACAACTAAAGAAGCTGTGGAGAGGAACTGTTTTAAAAAATCTTTCCCATCGCAACATGTGCCTGTGAGACACGGACACTTAACAAAAGCGCTGAGAAACACACAAATGCTTTTGAATATAAACGTTACAGAAGAGCTCTTCAAATATCATGGTCACAAAAAGAACAAATATATCCATACTACAAGAACTTAAATATTTTAGATACATTAAACGTCATGAGAATTTAGAGAAGATAGTCTTGGAAGGGTACATAATGGGAAAAAAGAAAGAGAGAAAGACCAAGGCGAAAATGGCTGCAAGACATAGTTGATAATCTGCAAGTGGATGCATCAACAGCAGGACATCTTGCTTACAACCGAGAGGCCTACAGGAGAGCTGTTAGGAGGCAGAGTTCCGCAAGGGACAAGCAGATGAATGACTGAGTAATAGGCTTACAATTTAATTAATGGAAGCTTTCATTGCTTATTTTGTTTACTCTATATACACTTTCTTTCGAAGTTCAAGTTTTTTCTTATTACTATTAATTTGCAATATTTTACTTATCCTGAAAAATATTTCTATATTAACCTATAGTACTCGTTTCCTACATTTTTTGCGCCTTGTTATTGTCTGATTTATGTCAAAATCCTAAATATGACATTGTTGTATTCGGTAATTATTCCGTTCTTTTTCTTTATCCCTAAGCTTATTCCACGCATATTTACTTCTGCAAACTGTAAAATTAGTGTTTTAAAAAAGATTTTCTATATTTCACGGAGCTAAACTTTCATGAAGGTCATTTGGAGAGACTGGCCAATCAGAATCAACAGGAAGTCCTCTAAGTGGGTTAAATGCAAACATTTGCCTCAGTTATTCACACGGTTTTCTCTTCACACTCATAAAAATGTTCCCGTTTAAAATGAAAATTCGCACAACTTGCTGTAGTAAGCAGGATATGAGAAAACAAAGATCACGCTGACATCAGCCGAAGCGGAACCAGGCCACAAATGATGACTGTGGCTGCTTCGTCTTTAAGATGAAAAGAGGGCTAAGTTTGGAAGCAGAAGACTCAAGGGCGAAGAGAATGGACTTTGCAATACGTAGACCACTGCCGTTACCGTAACCCATAATGCCAGTAAAATGCCGATAGAAGCAGTCACGATAAAATGTTACTAAAAAATATGTGTATACGCGCACGAAAACGCACATACACAGGCATCATTTATTACATTTGCTTATACAGGACTATGCCATTGGTACTAGATTATTTACTTCTTCATTTTCTACAGTCCTCGACATTTATAATTAGATCTATTACATTTATTTCCTTCATTTTGCATCTTACATCCTTCCCGTGTCGTTAAACGTCACATCGGGCTCGCATGGCAGCTCGCCAAGTTTTCCTGTTTTCGGCGAGCTGTTCAACCTCATCAGGGGATGTTATACCCACGAAACTGGCCTCTCTTAACAATGTTCCTTCAGCTTCTCTAAAATTCAGATAAAGAAACAGTAGTTTATTTTTCTTTGTCATGTAGGATAATTAAGTGTAGGTTTTGTATGTGATATCAGAATGATCTGTTTGGCAGTGCATAATAATAGGTTTCGTTTATGATATCAGAATTGTCTGTTTGGCAGTGCACAATAATAGGTTTCGTTTATGATATCAGAATTGTCTGTTTGGCAGTGCACAATAATGGGTTTCGTTTATGATATCAGAATTATCTGTTTGGCAGTGCACAATAATAGGTTTCGTTTATGATATCAGAGCAGTCTAGATAGGCAACCACCTCTCGCCCGGCGGGGATGTATGCGTATCCTAATAGCGCTGAGGTTTTCCAGTGAGAAAGTCCAACACTGGGCTGGATGGCCAACCACCTCTCACCCGGCGGTGATACACGGGTATCTCAAAACACGTCGAGGTTTTCCGGTGAGAAAAGTCCAACTCTGGCCTGGGTTGGCTACCACCTCTCATCCAGCGGGGATATACTCATGTCCAAAACACGTCGAGGTTTTCCGGTGAGAAAAGTCCAACTCTGGCCTGGGTTGGCTACCACCTCTCACCCAACGGGGATATACTGATATCCAAAACACGTCGAGGTCTTCCGGTGAGAAAGTCCAACTCTAGACTAAACTGGTGCAACGAAAACCACGGTGTCACGCAATCCCGCTTCTGAGACCCACCAAGAATACAGGCTCAAGCCCTGAGATACTCTGAACCTCTTGTGGTCCTCTCGGGGATCTCTCGGGGGACCACGGGACGTAACGAGGACCACAGGAGTAAATTCAGTAGGATCACAGGGCGGTCTTGGTGGTAGAAGCGAACGAAGAAGAAGAAGAAGATGATATCAGAATTATCTGTTTGGCAGTGAACAGTAGTAGTCTTTGGTAACAAACTCTTAATTATTAAACGTATTCAAGAAAACATTGTTTTTTTTTCCTTAATAAGGCAGGGAAGAGATAAGCCTGGAGTAAACAAGATGAAAAACAAATACGAACATATGAGACTAGAGTCCTGAGAGGAATTTATGGACCACTAAGAGACCTTATAATACACCAATGGAAGATAAGTAAAAAAAGAAATCTACTCATTGTTTACCTCTCCGCTTATAACAAAGAAATCTACTCATTGTTTACCTCTCCGCTTATAACAAAGAAATCTACTCATTGTTTACCTCTCCGCTTATAACAGCCATTATGAAAGACAACAGACTGATGTGGCTCGGGCATTTAGATAGAATGGAGAAGGATAAACAAACAAAGATGGCCTATACAGAAGTGGTGAAAGAGCAAGAGACAGACCTAGACAACGATAGCGAGACAACCTAGAAGAAGATTTACCCGCTTTTGGAATCGACAATTAGCAAGAAGATATCAAGAACAGAGATAAATGGAGACGTGTGTTGCCTGCAGCAGTGAGAACAAAAGGAGGAATAAAATAATTATGCTAATGTGAAGGTATACTTATCAGGGCCAACGGACTATATATAAATGCCCCCCTCCATCCATCCACCCACCCTCCCCCCCCCCCACACACACATACCAGGATTCTGCTGTGAAAAACCTATACCCCGAACTTTTCCGCTTATACAGGACTATGCCATCGGTACTAGATTATTTACTTCTTCATTTTCTACAGTCCTCGACATTTATAATTAGATCTATTACATTTATTTCCTTCATTTTGCATCTTACATCCTTCCCGTGTCGTTAAACGTCACATCGGGCTCGCATGGCAGCTCGCCAAGTTTTCCTGTTTTCGGCGAGCTGTTCAACCTCATCAGGGATGTTATACCCACGAAACTGGCCTCTCTTAACAATGTTCCTTCAGCTTCTCTAAAATTCAGATAAAGAAACAGTAGTTTATTTTTCTTTGTCATGTAGGATAATTAAGTGTAGGTTTTGTATGTGATATCAGAATGATCTGTTTGGCAGTGCATAATAATAGGTTTCGTTTATGATATCAGAATTGTCTGTTTGGCAGTGCACAATAATAGGTTTCGTTTATGATATCAGAATTGTCTGTTTGGCAGTGCACAATAATGGGTTTCGTTTATGATATCAGAATTATCTGTTTGGCAGTGCACAATAATAGGTTTCGTTTATGATATCAGAGCAGTCTAGATAGGCAACCACCTCTCGCCGGCGGGGATTGTATGCGTATCCTAATAGCGCTGAGGTTTTCCAGTGAGAAAGTCCAACACTGGGCTGGATGGCCAACCACCTCTCACCCGGCGGTGATACACGGGTATCTCAAAACACGTCGAGGTTTTCCGGTGAGAAAAGTCCAACTCTGGCCTGGGTTGGCTACTACCTCTCATCCAGCGGGGATATACTCATGTCCAAAACACGTGGAGGTTTTCCGGTGAGAAAAGTCCAACTCTGGCCTGGGTTGGCTACCACCTCTCACCCAACGGGGATATACTCATATCCAAAACACGTCGAGGTCTTCCGGTGAGAAAGTCCAACTCTAGACTAAACTGGTGCAACGAAAACCACGGTGTCACGCAATCCCGCTTCTGAGACCCACCAAGAATACAGGCTCAAGCCCTGAGATACTCTGAACCTCTTGTGGTCCTCTCGGGGATCTCTCGGGGGACCACGGGACGTAACGAGGACCACAGGAGTAAATTCAGTAGGATCACAGGGCGGTCTTGGTGGTAGAAGCGAACGAAGAAGAAGAAGAAGATGATATCAGAATTATCTGTTTGGCAGTGAACAGTAGTAGTCTTTGGTAACAAACTCTTAATTATTAAACGTATTCAAGAAAACATTGTTTTTTTTTTCCTTAATAAGGCAGGGAAGAGATAAGCCTGGAGTAAACAAGATGAAAAACAAATACGAACATATGAGACTAGAGTCCTGAGAGGAATTTATGGACCACTAAGAGACCTTATAATACACCAATGGAAGATAAGTAAAAAAAGAAATCTACTCATTGTTTACCTCTCCGCTTATAACAAAGAAATCTACTCATTGTTTACCTCTCCGCTTATAACAAAGAAATCTACTCATTGTTTACCTCTCCGCTTATAACAGCCATTATGAAAGACAACAGACTGATGTGGCTCGGGCATTTAGATAGAATGGAGAAGGATAAACAAACAAAGATGGCCTATACAGAAGTGGTGAAAGAGCAAGAGACAGACCTAGACAACGATAGCGAGACAACCTAGAAGAAGATTTACCCGCTTTTGGAATCGACAATTAGCAAGAAGATATCAAGAACAGAGATAAATGGAGAGGTGTGTTGCCTGCAGCAGTGAGAACAAAAGGAGGAATAAAATAATTATGCTAATGTGAAGGTATACTTATCAGGGCCAACGGACTATATATAAATGCCCCCCTCCATCCATCCACCCACCCTCCCCCCCCCCCCACACACACATACCAGGATTCTGCTGTGAAAAACCTATACCCCGAACTTTTCCGCTTACCCTAAACCTATACCCCGAGCTTTTCCTCTTACCCTAAACCTATACCCCGAACTTTTCCGCTTACTCTAAACCTATACCCCGAGCCTTTCCTCTTACCCTAAACCTATACCCCGAGCTTTTCCTCTTACCCTAAGCCTATACCCCGAGCTTTTCGGCTTACCTTAAACCTATACCCCGAGCTTTTCGGCTTACCTTAAACCTATACCCCGAGCTTTTCCTCTTACCCTAAACCTATACCCCGAGCTTTTCTTCTTACCCTAAACCTATACCCCGAGCTTTTCTTCTTACCCTAAACCTATACCCCGAGCTTTTCCTCTTACCCTAAACCTATACCCCGAGCTTTTCCTCTTACCCTAAACCTATACCCCGAGCTTTTCCTCTTACCCTAAACCTATATCCCGAGCTTTTCGGCTTACCCTAAACCTATACCCCGAGCTTTTCGGCTTACCCTAAACCTATACCCCGAGCTTTTCCTCTTACCCTAAACCTATACCCCGAGCTTTTCCTCTTACCCTAAACCTATATCCCGAGCTTTTCCTCTTACCCTAAACCTATACCCCGAGCTTTTCGGCTTACCCTAAACCTATACCCCGAGCTTTTCCTCTTACCCTAAACCTATACCCCGAGCTTTTCCTCTTACCCTAAACCTATATCCCGAGCTTTTCCTCTTACCCTAAACCTATACCTCGAGCTTTTCGGCTTACCTTAAACCTATATCCCGAGCTTTTCCTCTTACCCTAAACCTATATCCCGAGCTTTTCCTCTTACCCTATTGATTTAATTAGCTGTGCTGTTTTCATTCACTACGTGCCATACTGAAGTCTTCCAGGCCCTCTCTTAAAGCAAAGGAAGCCCCTCCCCCCAAACGATGGGTCTATACCCAAGAACCCTCCCCCCTCCAGTATATATTCCGTTGTTTTTATGCAGATTGTTTATTTATAATTCTCTCTCTCTCTCTCTCTCTGGTCCTTGCCAGTCAGGTGTTGGTCATCACTGATTTCCACAACCATATCTTTTACTCTTTCTATAAGCTGTGTTTTGGACTGTGCTCTGTGCCAAGTATCTTGTTTCTTTGTCTTCTTCTGTTCCCCCCCCCCCCCCCGTTTTCCTATTGTTACCAAGTGTTCCAATGTGTCTCTTCTTAAAACGTGTCCTACAAATATGGTCTGTTGTGTTCTGAATTTTGCCTTAATTTCTCTCTTTTGCCCGGCCTCACTTAGAATCTCTTCTCTTTGTTGTTGTTGCTGTCCATGCTATTCTCATCATTTTTCTTACGAACCACATCTCCGCCGCTTCAAGCAGATTTTGAGCGCTCTTTGTTATCGTCCATGCTTCGCATCCATATAACAATATGTGTTCGATGTGACACTGAGTAACTCTCTTTCTGGTGTTCATCGACAGTTCTATTACACAGTATGTTATTCAAACAACTTGGTTTGACATAAAACAAGGGGTCCGTCAGGGGTGCATATTGTCACCCTACTTATTTAACTTGTATACTGAAAATATAATGAGGAGTGTTAGAGAAGATGTAGACAAAGAATATTACGATGCCATAACAATTGGAGGTTATGAAATACCAGAGATTAGATATGCTGATGACACAGTGTTACTGTTCACAACACAAAAAGGAATGGAAAAACTAATTTTGTCAGTCTGTAAGAACAGCGAAGAGCAAAATCTCTATCTTAATGCAAAGAAAACTAAGTTGATGACAACTGACAAAACAAACAAGGCAGCTGAAATATATATAAATGAGGAAAAATTGGAAGAAGTGGAGAGTTTTGAATATCTTGGATCACTACTAACTAATAATGTAGATACAATGAGGGAAATTAAAAGGAGGACATCTATCGCTCTTCAGAAAATAAAACAAATAAAGAATCTGTGGAGAGGAGCAGACAGAACTACAAAAATAAGATTTTTAAGAGCATGCATCTTTCCCATAGCAACATATGCCTGTGAGACCTGGACACTTAACAAAACAGCTGAGAAACACATAAATGCCTTTGAATGTAAATGCTACAGAAGAGTTCTCCAAATATCGTGGACACAAAAAAGAACAAATATATCTATACTACAAGAGCTTAATATTGAAGAAGGCTGGCTAGTAAAGAGGATTAAAGAGAGAAAACTTAAATATTTTGGACACATTAAACGTCATGATAATTTAGAGAAGACCGTATTGGAAGGATACATAATGGGAAAAAGAAAAAG
Organism: Achatina immaculata; assembly: GCA_009760885.1. NCBI lineage: Eukaryota > Metazoa > Mollusca > Gastropoda > Stylommatophora > Achatinidae > Lissachatina > Lissachatina immaculata. The sequence continues at coordinate 76,556,764 of CM019716.1, forward strand.
AGGAAGACCAAAACGAAGATGGCTGCAAGACATCGTTGACGATCTGCAAATGGATGCAGCAGCAGCAGGCCATCTTGCTCACAACCGAGAGGCCTACAGAAGTGCTGTTTGGGAAGCAAAGTTCCGCAAGGGACATGCAAATGAATGAATGAATGAATGTTATTCATTTTTATATTTTCAGTTTCGCACCTTCCGTTATCTATAACAGTTTGCAAAAAAAAGTAGCAGAGCTCATAAAGAAAGAATAATCCTCTCAGCCCCCCCTTCCATTTTTTAAAAGCCACTGTATAAGTGTGAGCGTATGTGTGTGTAAACATGCATGTACAGTATCATGAATTCCTCATAATTTATTGAACTGTCCGATTTATGTAACTTTTATAACTAGAGAGTTAGCCGGAAATGACCTTTGATAGCTGCCAAAGTTATACTTCGCGGCTTGGGTTTCAATTCTTCGAACGGTTACACAAAACAAAACCCGGCGCATTTTTTATTTTTATTTCATCGCATCATCAGACGTAAGTACGTCTCCCGTGTGGGATGAAAGAAGAAAACTGATACATAATACCTAAACATGATTGTCTCTAGCCAGTAATGAATGAGGCAGGAATAACGGTTTTAGTTTGTTCTCTTGACCAGGCTCTTCGTATCATGAGCTGACACTGTAGTCAGGTCATTAGAGTAAACAGTGACAGTTCTTCGTGGTGTGGATCCTTATGAGCAGCCAGCTTGTTCGGCTCACTCCAGTAAGTGAAGAAAGGCATCGTTGCCTAGTTCCTACTTGAAGCGTTTTCCCCATACTAATCTCTTCACCAAAATACGAGGGGTGATTGGTAAGTTCGCAGCCTAAGCTACAATGGATTATTTGTGGACAACTTTTTGGGGTTATTTATTAACATAGTCCCCTTGCAAGTTTATGCACTTAGTCCAGCGATCCTGAAGCATACGGATCCCTTCTTTGTAAAAGTAAGCATATTGTGCCAGTAGAAAGTGGTCTACAGCATGAATAACGTCATCATCTAAAGCAAATTTGGGACCACTGAGGTCCTTTTTTAGTTTGGTAAACAGGTAATAGTCCGAAGGGGTCAAATCTAGGGAATGAGCATGTTCAAGAAGCTGGAAGCCGCATTCATGAATAGCAGCCATTGCCACCGCCGACTTGTGAACTGGAGCATTCTCTTGCTGAAAGATGACTCCTTTCGTCAATTTCCTTCCTTCGGTTTGACCTGCAGTTGCTTCACAAGATTAGCGTGATAGGCCCCGGTGACCGTTCTGCCTTTTGAAGATAGTCTACCAATAGCACACCTTCTGAATCCCAGAAGATGGAAGCCATCACTTTGCTGGTAGGCAGAACCACCCTTGCTTTCTTTGGAGGTAGGGATCCATGATGTTTCCACTGCTTTGACTGTTCTTTGGTTTCTGGTTGAAAAAGATGAACCCAAGTCTCATCCATAGTCACAAATTGCTGAAGAAACCTTTCAGAATCTGCAGAAAAATGGCCAAGATTGTCTCTTGACATGTTGAGACACTGTTGTTTGTGATCAGCTCCAAGAAGTTTCAGGACCTATTGAGCAGAGGCTTTTGTCATTTGAAGATCTTTGTGAATAATGGCATGAACACGTTCTTGGGAGATGTCCAACTCAGTAGCAATTTACCGCTCAGTTAGTCATTGGTCCTCCATTATCATGTCATGGATTCTGCCAGTGGTTTCATCGGTGGAAACCGCTCTTGGTCTTCCTGGACGGGGATCATCTTCCAGACTCTCACTTCTATGTTTGAACTGAGCTGCCCATTTCTTCACTGTGCTGTAAGAAGGGGCACTCTCCCCTAGAGTCTCTACCATATCCTCATGGATCTCCTTCTATGATAAGCCCTTGATGCAGAGGTAGAGAATGACTGCTTGATGAGAAATTTTATCCATTTTCTCAATTTCTGCCACCCCTTACCACTTCAGTAGCGTGTAAAAAAATTGTTTGCAGTTAATTTCTTGAAACTGTGTGTAATCTTACATTAACCTGATCTACAAAAGCACTTAATATCAACTGTGTGTTTCAAGTATTTGCACTTTAGGCGGCAAATTTATCATTTACACCTCGTATTTGCTGCTGAAAGCGTCTGTGTCATTCTCTTTCAGGTCAATACCAGTCGGGTGTTGGTCATCATTGATTTCTGCAACTATCTGTCCTTTGCACTTTCTGTATAATGTGTGTTGGACTGTGCTCCGTGGCATTCTTTTTTTTTTTTTAGTCCATCAGGTATCTTATTTCTTTGTCTTCCTCTGCCCCTTTGTCCCAGTCCCACCAGTTTTCCTGATGTCACTGGGTGTTCCAGTTTGTTTCTTCTCCAAAACATGTCCTACAAATCTAGACTGTCGTGTTCTGAATTTTGCCATGATCTCTTTTTGTTCAGTCTCACTTAGAGCCTCTTCATATGTTTTCTTGACTGCCCATGGGCTGCCAAGTTGGGGTCACTACATGGGCTGCCAAGTTGGGGTCACTACATGGACTGCCAAGTTGGGGTCACTACATGGGCTGCCAAGTTAGGGTCACTACATGGGCTGCCAAGTTGGGGCCACTACATGGGCTGCCAAGTTGGGATCACTACATGGGCTGCCAAGTTGGGATCACTACATGGGCTGCCAAGTTGGGGTCAATACATGGACTGCCAAGTTGGGGTCACTACATGGACTGCCAAGTTGGGGTCACTACATAGGCTGCCAAGTTGGGGTCACTACATGGGCTGCCAAGTTGGGGTCACTACATGGACTGCCAAGTTGGGGTCACTACATGGACTGCCAAGATGGGGTCACTACATGGACTGCCAAGTTGGGGTCACTACATGGGGTGCCAAGTCGGGATCATTACAAGAAGCTAAGACAAGTCTCATTGGTTTTTAATGTGCATTTGCCCATTTGGGAGTAAGTTCAGACCTGAAAGCTAATAAGTTTTTTTTTTTTTTGATAAAGAAAATAAATAATAAATATAAAACTTATCCTGAGTTCAGTGTCATGCACGGAACCGCTTAAACAAAAGGAGGACTGCGTGGTCTTGAGGTTGAGCATTTGCCTCAAGTTTTGGAGGTTGCGGGTTCAAATCTTGCCAGCAGTGAATCTTCCAGCATAAATAGCAAGACTGAATATCCATGGAAAATCGGAAGAATGGGTCCCGGGGCAAAATTCTAGGTCTACCATGGAGATTGATGCAGGCATTTGGAGCGTCAGTGCTGCCTGCAACACCCCTTTGGTGGTAACCAGAAAAGAGGGGGGGGTTGGGTTGGGTGGTGTGGGGGTGAGGGAGGGACAAGCGGATACGGGAATGTCCTGACTGCGAAGATGCAGTTTAACATCAACAGGAGGACTCGATGAGTATCACACAGTTTTCTATCATCAGCGCTGTTTTCTCAGGGCCACAGTTTGAGCCATTGTGTCCCTGGTAACTGTCAGGAGTATCTGTGCTGCCACTATTGGGAAGTTCTAAAACTTGTCTCGTATCAGTTCTTGAATGTCTTCTGTATGTTCACAGTTAGCTTCAGATCAGTTTTTGTGTGCTTTTGCCCATATTGAGAGTGAGTTCAGATCTGAAATTACTCAAGGTTGATTGCTTACAATTTTGTTTTTTTCAATAAAAAAAAAAAAAAATATATATATTTTCAGTTTTATTTTGACCAGAAATTAGAACCTTTGGCTCTTTCCTTCTTTGATCATGATTTTGAAGTGGATGAATGGAAGCTGATTGTTCATGGCTGATTTCACGAACATTTTACAGGCACAATGCACTGAAGAAACAAAAAATCGCATTACTGTTACTCGATACAGTCTTTTCGTGTGTGTCTGTTGTTCCATTTTTTGACACTTCATTGTTACCTCAGACCACACAGCACACATCTGATCTCCATGTGGTTGCGGTGTTTTGCCAGCTCTTCTAGCACCTTGTCACAGATGTGAGAAGCTGTCGTGCATGTCTTGTAGATATTGCAGCCTTGGTCAGCTTCCTAGCTTTTCTTCCTTCTAGGAACTCACTGTATAATATAATCTTCATGATGCAGTTGTTGTCTTTTCTTGGGGAGCAGAGACGTTTTTTGCTTGAGTGATTGTATACTGAAGACATAAGGAGGAGTGTTAGAGAAAATCTAGACAAAGATTATTACGATGCCATAACAATTGGATGTTATGAAATACCAGAGATTAGATATGCTGATGACACAGTATTACTGTCCACAGCACAAAAAGGAAAGGACAAAACTAATTATGTCAGTCCGTAAGAACAGTGAAGAGCAAAACCTCTTATCTTAATGTTGAAAACTAAATTGATGACAACTGACAAAACAAGGCAGCAGATATATGTATCAGTGAGGAAAAATTGGAAGAGGTGGAGAGTTTTGAATATCTTGGATCATTACTAACTAATAATGGAGATACACTGAGGGAAATTAAAAGGAGCACATCTATCACTCTTCAAAAAATAAAACAACTAAAGAAGCTGTGGAGAGGAACAGACAGAACTACAAAAATAAGATTTTTAATTAATGGTCTAATTAATGGAATAACATTCTGTTACAAGGGCATGCATCTTTCCCATCGCAACATATGCCTGGAGACCTGTTAAAACAGCTGAGAAACACATAAATGTTTTTGAATGTAAATGGTACAGAAGAATTCTTCAAATATCATGGACACAAAAAAGAACAAATGTATCCATACCACAAGAACTTAATATTGGAGAAGGCTGACTAGTAAAGAGGATTAAAGAGAGAAAACTTAAACATTTTGGACACATTATAAACGCCACAGTAATTTAGAGAAGACAGTCTTGTTAGGGTGCATATTAGGAAAAAAAAAGAGAGGAAGACCAAGGCAAAGATGACTGCAAGATGTCATTGATAATCTGCAAATGGATGAATCAGCAGCGGAGCATCTTGCTTACAACCAAGAGGCCTACAGGAGAGCTGTTAGGGAGGCAAAGTTCTACAAGGGACATGCAAATGATTGATTGATGGTAAAGTTGAAAGGACTGGCAGATCGAAGCTGGAAAAGACCGGGGCCCGTCTTTATTTTTTATGGTGTTAGTAACCTCCCTCCCTTCATTTGACATTATTCAGACTATAAACTGTGAATACCTTATTCAGTAAATGCTTTTCCTAAAAATCTCATGCAGCTGTAACATCACACACAAAAAAAACGAAAACAAATGTCTGCTCTGGATGTTGGAGTACTTGGTGCTGGTATTGTGGGTTTGTCAACAGCCATCAACATTCAGAAACTTATTCGCAGAGTCAAGGTCACAATAGTTGCTGACAAATATGGCAGGGACACGTACACTCCAGTAACACCAGCAATATTTCTTCCTATACCTGCCTCCATTAATGGCGTTGACCTTGTCACTGCAAGGTAAGTCCATGCAGTTTTGTTCCTTTGCTCCTGTCCAGTAATTAGTATCATTCCCATTTAATCATCAACATCATTTGTCATGTGTTTTTTTTTTTTTTTGTGATCCACACAGATATGTAAGTGATCCAAAAGTTTTAAAGGATTAGTGTTATTGCACTTTGGACAAGTCTGTTAGAGCTTCTCTCTTGTCATTGTCCATAAGTGCTCCCACTGTCTTGGTGTTCATAAATTCATCCACTTTCTCTTATCACTGTTCATAATTCTGTACATAAGATCCCATCTTCTCAGTGTCCATAAGTGCTCCAGTCTTCTCTGTCCATAGCTTCTCCAGTCTTCTCTTTGTCCATAAGTTCTACCACATTCTCATTGTTCCTAAATGCTTTCACCTTCACATTTTTCATAAGTGCTCCAGTCTTCTCATTGTCCATAAGACTCCCATCTTCTCATCAAAAAGTGCTCCCATTTTCTCATTGTCCATAAGTGAGGATTTCACCACAGTGAAATTAATCCCTAGCACTGGCAAGAATCCTGATGAAAGGAAGCTGCAGTAGATAAGGACATCCCCCAGAGACCAACAGCATGAGAAGCTGTGACAGGACAGAAACCAGTGACTATGAGAAACTGACAAGGATGGAACCCAGTGACTAACAATATGAGAAACTGACAGGCAAGGACAGAACCCAATGACTAACAATATGAGACTGACAAGCAAGGACAGAACCCAGTAACTAACAATATGAGACACTGACAGGCAAGGACAGAACCCAATGACCAACAGTATGAGAAACTGACAGGCAAGGACAGAAACCAGTGACAAACAGCTTGAGAAGCTGTGACGGGCAAGGACAGAACCCAGTGACCAACAACATGAGAAGTTGTGACAGGCCAGGACAAAAACCAGTGACCAAGAGTATGAGAAACTATGACAGGTCAGGACAGAAGCCAGTGACCAACACCTTGAGAAGCTGTGACAGGCCAGGACAGAACCCAGTGATCAACAGTGTGAGAAGTTGTGACAGGCAAGGACAGAACCCAGTGACCAACTGTGTGAGAAGCTGTGACAGGCAAGAACAGAACCCAGTGACCAACAGCGTAAGAAGCTGTGACAGGCAAGGACAGAACCCAGTGACCAACAGCGTAAGAAGCTGTGACAGGCAAGGACAGAACCCAGTGACCAACAGCGTAAGAAGCTGTGACAGGCAAGGACAGAACCCAGTGACCAACAGCGTAAGAAGCTGTGACAGGCCAGGATAGAACTCAGTGACCAACAGCGTGAGAAGCTCATTACTGGTTCATTCATTCATTCATTTGCATGTCCCTTGCGGAACTTTGCCTCCCAAACAGCACTCCTGTAGGCCTCTCGGTTGTGAGCAAGATGGCCGGCTGCTGTTGCATCCATTTCCAGATCGTCAACGATGTCTTGCAGCCATCTTCGTCTTGGTCTTCCTCTTTTTCTTTTTCCCATTATGTATCCTTCCAATATGGTCTTCTCTAAATTATCATGACGTTTAATGTGTCCAAAATATTTCAGTTTTCTCTCTTTAATCCTCTTCACTAGCCAGCCTTCTTCAATATTAAGCTCTTGTAGTATAGATATATTTGTTCTTTTTTGTGTCCACGATATTTGGAGAACTCTTCTGTAGCATTTACATTCAAAGGCATTTATGTGTTTCTCAGCTGTTTTGTTAAGTGTCCAGGTCTCACAGGCATATGTTGCTATGGGAAAGATGCATGCCCTTAAAAATCTTATTTTTGTGGTTCTGTCTGCTCCTCTCCACAGCTTCTTTAGTTGTTTTATTTTGTGAAGAGCGATAGATGTCCTCCTTTTAATTTCCCTCATTGTATCTCCATTATTAGTTAGTAGCGATCCAAGATATTCAAAACTCTCCACTTCTTTCAGTTTTTCCTCATTGATACATATTTCAGTTGCCTTGTTTGTTTTGTCAGTTGTCATTACTGGTTATCGCAATTTTTTTCATTATTTAGTGAATATGAATTCAAATGAAATATTTGGTACACGAGTACTGTCCTGTTGACTAGACTACAGTGACAGAATAGAATGTTACCTGAAGCACTGACATGGAATATGATCTCCATAGGTTTTTGTTTGTTAGCCTTACTAGTAGTGACAGATTAACCATAGCCCAGACTCCTGGGTTAAACTTATTAAGAGTTTTCACCCACTTTGACCTTCATCGTCCATCTCTTGTGTTCAGTTCTTGTTCTTTTCCACGCTGCTATTAATTTTTCATTTATGACAACAGTGATATAGGCAATTTCATTTTCTTTTCTTGTGCCATTATCTTTCATTCAAACAGTGAGTGGTTGATTGACAGCTGGGCACATCATAATGAGATGGCTAGTTCACCCATGGGGAAGGAGTCTGGTCAAGTATTTATGACCGGGCACTATCTTTGGTCAAAATCAGATGATAAATCAAGTCAGGTTATGCCCACGCTGGTGAAAGAGTACTGCTTGCTGACAGAGGAAGAAAAAGAGAAAAATAACTTTAATTATAGGTAAAGACATTGTTATTGTTCTTAGGTAAAATGTTGTTATTGTTCTTAGGTAAAACATTGTTATTGTTCTTAGGTAAAATGTTGTTATTGTTCTTAGGTAAAATGTTGTTATTGTTCTTAGGTAAAACATTGTTATTGTTCTTAGGTAAAATGTTGTTATTGTTCTTAGGTAAAATGTTGTTATTGTTCTTAGGTAAAATGTTGTTATTGTTCTTAGGTAAAATGTTGTTGTTGTTCTTAGGTAAAACGTTGTTATTGTTCTTAGGTCCAGAGATGGAGAGACAACATAGAAGAAGATATACAGGAAATTGGTGTCAAAACTGGAGAGGGAAGACTGGGGGTAGGTAGGAATGGAAGCAGATTTTATCAGCAGCAATGAGTCTTAATGGCTAGGAAGAAGTTCTGTCTCACTGGAACTCTGAGCAGGTGTTCTGTGCTGCTGATGCAGTGAAGTTGTTGAGGCACAGCATTATGTGCAGGTGCAGTTGGGTTATGCCAGTTCTGCTTACACTCTTTGAGTGAAGCTAACAAACAATATGGGTGCAGTACCTTTGTTTTTAATAGTAGACTTCATTGCCATGGGGAGAGCAGCAACCATTAGCTAGGCAGGCCTGTTATTGGGATATCATTAGAGATGTAGGACAAGGTCACCTATGATTCACCAATTCAGATACAAGTGTTTCATCTATGGGTACTTGACTGCCACTTCGGACAGTTCATATTCTTCTTTCGTCACTGCCCGATTGATCAAACATATAACAAGGGAAGTCAGTTGGTCAGTTATTTGAATGTCCCTTGCAGAACTTTGTTTCCCTAATAGCTCTCCTGGAGGCCTCTCTGTTGTAAGCATGATGCCCTGCTGCTGATGCGTCGTCCATTTGCAGATTATTTTGCAGTCATCTTCGCATTGGTCTTCTTCTCTTTCTTTCTTCCCTTTGTGTACCCTTCCAGGACTGTCTTCTCTAACTTATCATATCATGATGTTTCATCATCATCACCTTTCAGTCCATTGAGAGCATAGGCCATGGATAAAGGCTCTCCAGTCATCTAATTTCTCTTCTCCAAGTAAGTCTAGGTCTTCCTCGTTTTCTCTTTCCTTGAGGATTCCATGTAAGTGCCTGTCTTACTATGCTGGTGTTGGGTTTTCTCAGAAAATATTTAAGTTTTCTCTGTTTAATCTTCCTTATTAGCCAACCTTCTTCAATATTAATTTCTTGTAGTATGGATATATTTGTTCTTTTTTTGTGTCCATGATATTTGAAGGACTCTTCTGTAGCATTTACATTCAAAGACATTTATGTGTGTTCTCAGCTGTTTTGTTAAGTGTCAAGGTCTCACAGGCATATGTTGCGATGGGAAAGATGCATGCCCTTAATTAAAAGCTTATTTTTGTAGCTCTGTCTGTTCTTCTCCACAGCTTCTTTAGTTGTTTTATTTTTTGAAGAGCGATAGATGCCCTCCTTTTAATATCCCTCATTGTATCTCCATTATTAATTAGTAATGATCCAGGATATTCAAAACTCTCCACCTCTTCGTCATTGATACGTATTTCAGCTGCCTCATTTGCTTTGTCAAGTGTCATCAATTTAACAAGGGAAATAAATGTATTAAATTGTAAAAAATGTTTAGTGATTTTCATTTTCTATAATTAACTCCCTTCGAAGTATGTGAGTTAAAGAATGCATAGAAGTTGAATGGGATTTTTTTTTTAATGCGACATTTTGATAGAGATTTGATTTTTTTCCTTATTTGTAGTCTTAGGGGAAGAAAATGTCCTCATGCATTTCACAGGTGATTTATGAAGTGATTTTTTTTGGTGTTTTATAGTTTAAAATGCTTGCTATTTTATCACCAGAAATGCCTGCAGAATAACTACAGTAGTTGTTGATCACATTAGATACCTTGGCTGGTTGATGAAGGAGTAAGTACAGTATCACTCATCAGCTTTCTCTGAAGGTGTTCATGTTTTTCGGGTTAAAGTAGTACTAGTGAGCTAGCTGTCTGTGACAAAGGGAGTAGGTTCAAACCTTGCCAGCAGCTGGTTAAACACCAACTGGGTCACTAGTCTAAACTTAGTAAAGGCTTCCATCTCTGCAGTGTCTGTCTCCCATTGTATGACCTGGTTCCCTTCTTGCTGTGATCTTTATTATTTTTTTAAAATGCTTTCTTTCTTGCTTTTCACCAGTGCCTTTTGTTCTGGTCTCCCTTGTCTCTTATAGTATGTATTACATAGATCCAGAATACAGCTGATAAGTCACTGTCTTTTGGATAACATAATGTGTTAGTGCAGCAACAGTAGTTACAGATTACTGTCATATGAAACAGTAGTCTGTATTTTCATAGATTTTTTGTTTGTTTGAGTGAGTTGCCCTGGCATCTTGGGTCTCTATGGTTAGGCCTGTTCAGCCTAGTTGTTTAATCTGCCACTGAACCTTGCACGTGTTGCTGCACTGAATACAGCTGTAAAAATGGGAAGCTGATGCAGTCTAATGGGAAAATTATTGAAACCTGCAAGGAGCCATTCAAGGCTCTCTTTTGACTGTGGTGCACCACATCTACATTTTATATTTTCCATGCCATATACAACAGGGGAATCATAAGCTGATACTAAGCAGTTGTTGTACTTTTGCTGTCAAAAACAGTCTCCTTTTTGTTTTATGGCACTCCTTGTTTTACTCTTCTCTTTTACTAATATCCTGAATATCTCTCCATTATCACCAGTATGAAACATTTCAAAACTTCAAAACTTACCAACAAAGAAACTACGTAGCTGATCATGATTATTCTTATGCCAAAGAGAGAGAGAAAGTTGTTTTGTTTTAAAATAAAGCCGGTATGCAGAGCTTCTGTGGTTTGCTGATAGGAGGCAGCAGCAACAAATATGGTGTTCAGCAAACATCAGCGGTGATTTTATGTTTTGGAATATGCAAAAACCTTGTCTGTAGTGACAATTTTGAGTAAAATTCCTGAAGGCAGCGCCTGTTTTCAACAGCATTAAGAAATGGTATGTGAAATTCTGGGATGAAGGTTGTCTGTGCACAGCTCCTCGGCTGGGAAATCCAGGACCAAGTGAAGAAACTGTGAATCATGTTAGAGAAGCTTACCAGCGAAGCCTCCGCAAGTCCACTGTACATGCAAGTTTACAGTTAGGAGTCTTGCAGTCAACAGTATGGTGAATTCTCCATAAGAGATTACAGTGTAAGCCTTATGAGCTTCAGCTGCATCAGTATCTCAGCGAAAATGACAAAGATGTGCGTCTGAATTTCTGCATTGAAATACAAGAGAGTTTTTGAGATTGACGGATTCGCTGTCTTGCTCATCTTTAGCGACAAAGCTACTTTCCATCTGCCTGGAAAGGTGAATCGGCACAGTGCGCGCATCTGGGGACCAAAAATTCCTGCGTGTCATAGAACATGTGTGAGACTCACTTAAGGTGAGTGTCTTCTGCACTATTTCAAAAGAGGAGGTGTATGAACCATTTTTCTTTGAAGAGCCCACCATCACTTGGATAATTTACTTGGACATGTTGGAATACTGACTGATGCCCCAGTTGAATGAAGACATTACTGGCTACATCTTTCAGCAAGGTGGCTGCCACAGAGACGTGCATGGGTATCTCAATCAAAATTTGGCACAAGATGGATAAGGCACAGAGGACAACAAGACGACGTATTAATGGAGTGGCCATCCCAGTCCCCTGATTTAACCCCTTGCGACTTTTTCTTGTGGGGTTTTGTGAAGGACGCTCTTTGTGCCAGTACTTGCCGCTGATCTCCAGGATCTTCACAACCGTATCACCACTGCTATGGCACTGGCCAACCATGATATGCTGACACACGTATGGATTATTATATAGATGTTTTGCCGCATAACCAAAGGTGGACACATTGAGCAGCTGTGAATATTTATATATATATATATAAACTTTGGTGAGATTATCTGTAATTCAGTCTAAAAAAAAATTGGGTTTCTGTTACATAGTTTATTTGTTGTGAGTTTTTGAAATGTTTCATGCACTTATAAACAACCCTGTATATATATATATATATATATATATATACATACACACAGTGGTATCTCGGGTCATGAACGCCTCTAGCCACAAACACAATTTCCGAACAAATTTTGACTCGACCCGTGAACAATGCCTCGGCGCACGAATGCACAAGCATGGCGCCAAAGCCATGTTCGGCTCATGAACAACATCACTTGTACTCAGGTTTTCACACTGTGAACATTGTTTGTCATTGCATTGTTCTTAACACAATTTTTTTTTGTTGCTTTTTGCATTAAATGAACCCTCATTATAGCCCCAAGAAAGTGAAAAGTGTTAGTGACAGCGGTGTAATGAAGCCCAAGCGTATGACAGTAGAAATGAAGAAGGAATTAATAACTAAACATGAGAATGTGTTTCTGATATCACTAAACAGTACGACATGGCTAAATCTATGATCTGTACGATCTTAAAGAACAAAGATGTGCTAAAGACAGCTGATGTGGCTAAAGGAGTGACTATGTTAACAAAGCGAAGGTCTCAAGTGTTAAAAGAATTAGAAAAATTATTGTTAGTTTGGGTTAATGAAAAGCAGCTTTGCTGGAGATAGTGTTAGCGAAGCCCTAATACGCGAGAAGGCTTTACTTTTGCACGGTGATTTAGTGGTGAAAACACTAAATACAAGTGATGCTAGCGTTGATGAATTTAAAGCAAGTAGAGGCTGGTTCAAGAAATTTCTTCGACGAACAGGAATTCATAGTGTTGTTAGGCATGGAAAGGCAGCTAGTTCAGACAAAAAAGCAGCAAATGCCTATGTGGAGGAATTTGCAAACTTTATCAGCTCTGAAGATTAAGTACCGCATCAAGTTTTTAATTGCGATGAAATGCGGCCTTTTTTTTTTAAATGCCAAGACTGACCTACATAACACAAGAGGAATAGTCACTGCCTGGCCCCAAACCAATGAGGGACAGGCTTACACTTTTTTTGTGCAGGAGGAGCACTCAGGAGAGGAGGAGGAGGAAGAGGTGGTACATGTTTCAAGTGCTGAGATCAAAGAAATTTGTAGCAAGTGGAGTGAAGTGCAGGTTTTCACTGAGAAGCCTCAACCTAACAAAACTGTGGCCAGCAGAGCAGTGGACATTTTAGATGACAATGTGATGTCCCATTTTCAGAAAATTATCAGACAAAGAAAAAGACAAATGTCTCTGGATCGTTATCTTGTGAAAACACCAGCCACTGAGCCAGCAATCGAACCACTTCTCAGGATACAAACAAGAGAAAAAAACAACCTACACAGTTGCCCGACGTTATTATGGAATGGGACTCTCCTTCGAAGGAGTAGTCTTCTCCCTCCTCCACCATCTACCTTTGCCAGCAACTATCAACCACAAAGGTATATAATATATAGTTTTGCCACACAAATCCATAAGAAAGTAAAAAAACAATATGTTTCTGGAGTGGGTAAACAGATTAATTGGATTTGCATTAATTTCAGTGGGAAAAATTGTTTCAGTTCGCGAACATTTTAGTTCGTGAACAGAGTCAAAGAATGAATTAAGTTCATGACCCGAGATACCATTGTATGTATATTAATTCTCTCCACTAATGCCCTTCATCTTATCTCCATTGTAATACCTTTTGTCCTCCCACCTCAGATTTCGTCAGAGAGGTGGAAGTGTAATAAGTGATACAGTTTATTCTCTGCAGGAGGTAACATTTGCTGAGATTTTTTTCTTGTACATTTTGTGGCCAATTTCATACAACAGTACCATCATTACCAATATCATCATCATCATCTCCATTGTCATGTGATTTGACCTCCTATGTTTAACATATTTGCTAGAAAGACATCAGATTTTGTAAAATTTGTAAAGAAAAAAAAGCCAAATCTGTTAAAAAAAAAAAAATGCATTTTTGTATTATTTTTATAATAAATATCATTACTCATCATAATTCTCATAATCTTCATCTTTCATATCTCTTAACAAGATTACACTGGGCTTGCAATGGAAAAAAGAAGAAAGTTGAGTCATTCAAAAAAATAAATGGATAACGTAGACTAGATAATAATTAAAAAAAAAACATTTGAAGCATCTGTCAGGGCTGCACATGATAGAAGCAAAATATAAGGTACAATTTTCACCTAAATCATTTGATGGTGAACGAACAAACAAACTTGATTTTCAAAAGGTGAAAATTTGAGCATGAAACCCCACCTTAGATTTCTCTTAGTTTTCATTGAAATTCAGTCATTAAACATTACCACTAAAATTAAAAATATATAGAAGAACAAAAATAACTTACCTGAAATCTTTTGTCCACACACTGAACGGCAGTTCACGCTCTCACATGCTAGCTGTCGATGATAATTTAGGGCAGTGGTTCCCAACCTTTCTTCAGGTCATGGACCCATGATAATTTCCCTCCTCTGCACCCATCTCCACCTCAGTCCATATTAGATCAGAAACCTCCTTGTAGCTGTAGCATTGTACATGATCTACACTTACTGCCCAGACCTCTACGTTACTCATCGCCAGTCCCCTGTATGGGAACCGTTTTAGAGGCACCCTATCCTCAATGAATTTCTTTGTGTATTTTGCACTACAGATGACTTTATCAACGTCTGATATCAACAAGAGCATGAATGCTTGTGTCTTGATGCAGTTTCTTAATGCGTCGCTGCAGCCGTGATTATTCACACATTCTTTAGTTGCTGTGATGATCATTGTCAGCAACCAGGACTTTCCATTTTGTGCAGTTCTTCTTGTAACATATCAGATCAGATCTAGTGCTTTTATTTTCTTGTGGCGCTTAGTCTCTTTATCTTCCTCTTTCTTTCTTTCTTTCCTGAGTTTTCCCAGTGATTATCAGGTTCTGTAGCTCCTATCTTGTCACGAGGTAGTTTGAGAATTTTGAATATTTTTTTTTTATGATTTTATTACAGATTAAATGTTCAGAGTCTTCACAGTCAACTTTTTCATTTGGCTAGAAACAAAGCTGCAGGTGAAGATGAAATAACAGCCGAAGTGTTAAAAGCTATTAATATAGACAACATGAAACAAGAGAGAGTGTTCAATAATGTTTGGAAAGAAAAAAAGTCTCTTCTAAATGAAAAAAAAGGAATCATTGTTAAAGTACCAAAAAAAAGGCAACCTTAGCGATTGCAACAACTGAAGTTGTGTCAAAAGTATTTTGCAGTCATTCTGAATAGAATCCAAGATATAGTGGATGCTGCAATGAGAGAAGAACAGGCAGGATCTTGAAAAGGGAGAAGCTGTCTCGACCAGATCTTTACTGTAAGAATAACACTTGAAGAACATTGAAAAGCAAAGACCGTTAATCTTGAATTTCATAGACTTTAAAAAGGCTTTTGAAAGCATACACAGAGAATCATTATGGAGGATTTTAAGAATATATGGACTGCCATCTAAGATTGTCATCATCATTAGTGACCTCTACAATGGATATATTTGTGCAGTCAATACAGACGAAGGAATGAGTGAATGGTTAAAGATTGAAACAGGTGTGAAACAATTATGTATTTTGTCTCCCTTGCTTTTTGGAGTTGCCATAGACTTCATAATGAAAAAATGTTGCAACGGTAAAACGGGCACGTGAAACCTAACTGGAAGATCTTGATTTTGCAGATGACATAACTCTTATTAGTGACAATATGAAATCAGTGCAAATTAAAACAGATACACTGTCTTCAATAGCTAGTAAAATAGGACTTGAAATTAACAAGGATAAAACAAAAATAATGAAGGTTCTCATTAACAACGAAGGACAAATACACATAGAAAGAACAGCTGTTGAAGAAGTAAACCATTTGAATATCTTGGCAGCTATATAGACCACAGTGGTGACACCAGAAAAAAAAGTTAGAATTCGAATTGCCAAAGCGGCATTGACCTTCAAGAATCTTGAGAACATATGGAATTCAAAAGTTATAAGCACAAAAACAAAGTCAATTCAATTGTAATATCAACCATCATTTATGCTTGTGAAAGCTGGAAAACAACTAAAGAAATAGACAAGAAATTAGACTCTTTTGAAAACAAATGCCTAAGGAAAATACTTATTTTAAAGTGGAATGAATTCAAGAACAACATAGAGATCAGACAGATGAGCAAACAACAACCTGTCTCATGGTTGATCAGAAAAAGAAGATGGACATATGTCAGTCATGTGATGAGAAGAAATAATCAGAGAATCCCCAAACAAGCTATCAAATGGAACACAACAGGCTGAAGAAAAAGAGGTCGACCACGTGAAACTCTAAAGAGGACATTATTAAGAGAAGCCAATTCAGTGAGCATAATATCCCTTGATGAGATTGAAAAACTTGCCGAAGACAAGACATCAGGTTGTGACCCAAATTAGAGTCATGAAAAGGTCTGGTAGGGTTATAAGAAGATATGAAAAATTAAAAAAAAAGAAGAAGAAATGATAATTTAAAGAAAAATTAAACAAATTTTTAAGTAAATCCTATTACTTTATGTTTTCAAACTTAAATATTAAAAATAACAACAACCATAGGTGTTGCTATTCGTTGTAGTAATTTTTACTGAATTTAAAAATATTAAAAAAGAATATTTTTCATGGGTCACAGGGCATGTAAACTTACTGGTTTAATGCTGCATTCAAAAAAAGGTTGAGAGCCACTGGTCTAGATGGTGCACACATTTTATAACCTTTTTCTGTGTATAGTGAAATGTGAGGATGTTCTGTGCAAAGCTTCATAGGCTTTTCATGTTTGTGCAGTTTGTTTTAACCGGATGTGCACTTTAATTGCAAAGAAAAATTTATGGAGGATAATTTAGTACATAAACCAAAAGCTAATAGTAGTAAATATTTATTCTCACATGAACTAATAGCTCCTAATACTGAACAGAGATTGAAGGGAAGAGAACAAGAGGATGACAGTGACATAGATGGGTGGACAACATCAAGAGATGGACAGGATCCAGCCTGGCTGAGTGCACTGTGAAGGCAAGAAACAGAGCAGATTCATTGCAGCCAAAATTATGTGGGGAGACAGCACAAGATGATGATGATAAACTGGTGACTAAATGGAATAGATATTTATCCTATATATAATTAATAATTAGATTTGTTTTTGAAATGAGTCACTGTCAAAATAAATTCCAGTAGAAGATTGAATGACAAAACTGATTAAATAATGTAAGCAGACGGATAAGAAAAAAAACAGAAATTATATTTGGCATTTGTTTCATTCAGTATGAAACTTGTTTACCAAAACTATTTTGGTGTTGTTACAGCTTTATGGACAGTTTGATATTGTGGTCAACTGCGTTGGCAATCGAGGAAGGGAAACAGTACAAGACCCCTTTTTCCATCCAGTCAAGGGTTATGTTGCACAGGTACTGTTATATGCCTGGATTCCTGTACGCAGTCCTGTCAGTTGTTTGTCAGATATTGGTTATTATGATCTTTTGTGCAGGCATATCATCAGAGGAACTTGCTGATGAATTACGAGGTCTGACACAGAAACGAGACTGACCTTATAGCTTGGGAACCAAGAGTGGGAGGGGAGAGACAAAGAGGTGGCTACAGGGCATGTTCTAACCTGTCACCTTAAGACAGTGCTCAGCTTCTTCACTTTGCTCAGCGTCAGCGGGCGCCTGTTCAAATACAAGATGTATTCCTACGCTCAGTTGGAAAATGGCGGAGTGCTGGATTGAACAGCGAGTTAACATCAAATTTCTTATGATGCAGAAGAAATTCACAGCATAAACTTTTCAGTTACTGACAGAGACTTGTGGTGATGAATGCTTGTCTTGTGCACACGTTTTTGAGTGGCACAAATGAGTTTTGGAAAGCAGAGGAACCATGAAAGATGGTGATCGTCCAGGATTTTATTGAGACAATGCGCCAGCCATAGCACTTTGTCTGTGAGACAGTTTTTAGCAAATCACAACATCACTGTGCTCAGGCACCCACCATATTTGCCAGACCTGGGTCCCTGTGACTTCTACGTATTCCCAAAGATCAAGTTGGTGCTCAAAGGAATCCATTTTTTGTCGGTATAAGATGTGAAAGCAAAAACAACAGAGGTCATCAACAGCTTTCAAAAAACGATCTGCAGAATTGCTTAGAACATTGGCAGCATCATGTCAGCTCAAATGGGAGTTATTTTGAAGGAGAACAAATTTGATTTTATCAACTTGCTTGTTAAAATGAGATACAGGTGCAGTCACTTTTCTGCGTATCAGACCTCATATAAATGCTGCTCTTACTTTGCTGAAGTATCTGATAGTTCAGGTCTTGAACCCAGACCCAGTGAGAGGGGCTACACTGCTCTAGGGCCTGAATTGTTCTAGATGAGGGGCCAAGGGCTTCAAGGAGGCCCATAGTGGATGAAAACAGAATGACTAATCAGTAGGTTGGAGGGGCAGGGGATATTTTTGCACTGCTTACAAAATTACCTTTCTGAGACCCAGCTTCAGCTTTTTGATGATGATGTGTATATATTTTTTGTTTTTGTGTTCACATATTCTTCTATGCTTCAAGGTCGAACATCAGTGCCCAAAGACATTCCTGATCACAGATGACCCCATAACTGTGATTCCACAGTAAGTTGCAATTGTCATTCCACAGTAAGTTATGAATATCATTCCACAGTAAGTTATAACTGGCATTCCACAGTAAGTTATAACTGGCACTCCACAGTAAGTTATAAATGTCATTCCATAGTAAGTTGCAGCTGCCATTCCGCAGTAAGTTATAAATGTTATGTCACACTAAGTTGCAGCTGCCATTCCACAGTAAGTTATGAATGTCATTCCACAGTAAGTTATAACTGGCATTCCACAGTAAGTTATAACTGTCATTCCACAGTAAGTTATAAATATCATTCCACAGTAAGTTATAACTGTCATGCCATAGTAAGTTAAAACTGTCATTCTAAAGTTAGTTTTCTGCTGTAACAGCTGGTATTCAGTGGCAGCAACTATTTTTGTTTCAGCAGAGAGCAAGGTTAGATTTAAGCTGGACTGATCTTTGCAAGTAGGGAGCAAGGTTATATTTAAGATGGACTGATCTTTGCAAGTAGGGAGCAAGGTTATATTTAAGCTGGACTGATCTGTCAAGATTAGCTTCAGGTGGACTTTTGTTTTTTTTAACGTTCCTGCCGGCATGCATAAATCAGCGGAATTCCACTTGATCTGACACATATCCTGTACTGGGAGTTGGGCATAATGCTAACAGCCTTATCCTGGGACCTGTCTAGAGGTAACTCCAGATGGGAAAAAAAGATCTCCTTATGGAAGCTCACAAAGAAACCAACCGAGCATCAGGGATGCCAACTCCAAAGAGCTCATTTGTCAGCCCCAAACATGTGACAGAGATTGGATTCTGGAATGTAAGAATGATGGCAACACCAACAAAAACTACTCAGGTCATCAGAGAAATGGAGAGATACCACCTAGACATACTAGGCATCAATGAAATGCAATGGCCAGAAGCAGGTAAAAGAACGGTGGAAAACGGTAAGTTAGTAATACATTCAGGCAGAGACGACGGTAAACATCAAGAGGAGGTAGGTATAATTATGTCAAATGTAGAAACAAAGAGCCTTGTAGAATGGGAACCAGTGAAAAGTCATATAATAAGAGCACGATACAACCTAAGACACGGAAGAATGACAATAATACACTGTTATGCACCCACGAACGATGCAGATGATGAGGTGAAAGACAATTTCTATCACCAATTACAACAAATCATCAACAAAGTCCCTAAACACAATGTCCTAATTGCTGTGGGGGGACTTCAACGCTAAGGTAGGGAAAGATAACACCGATGTTGAAAAAGTAATGGGGAGGGAAGGAATTGACATGGTAAATTGGAACGGAGAAAGATTAATTGAAATATATCTAACAGAGGGCATGGTCATTGGAGGCACAATATTTCCACACAAAGAGATACATAAAACAACGTGGATATCTCCAGATGATAGAACTAGAAACTAGATAGATCATTTTTGTATTAGAAAGTAATACAGAACATCTCTCGTAGATGTAAGGGCATATAGGCAGGCAGATGTCAACAGTGATCACAATTTGTGTATAGGGAAATTAAAACTAAAACTGAAAAGCCGAAACAGGAAATCAATACACAGAAAGATAAACAGCCACAGCCTACAAGAAGAGAGTACTAACAGTAATTTCAATCAGGAACTTGCCAATCGTTCCACAACACTCAGTGAAGTAGAGGAGTTAAGTATAGATGAATTATGGAATTCTTACAGCACAGCCATAATCACAGCAGCAAAACCAAGCGCTGGACTGAAAAAACCAAATAGAAAAACATGGATATCAGAAAACACATGGAAGTACATACATGAAGGACAGACAGCCAAATTAGACATGTTGAATGTAAAGACAGATCTTGAAAAAGATCTGGTGAAAACAACATACAAAGAAATAGACAAGAAAGTAAAAAAATTCAGCTAGAAGGGATAAAAGAATACATAGACAATATGGCAAAAGAGGCAGAGAAATCAGCAACAACAGGAGACAGCAAAACTTTATAAAACATACAAAAGAGGCTAACAGGTACTATTGCATCTAAAGAAAGACCAATCCTTAGCAAAACTGGAACCCTATTAACATCAAGTAAAGACCAAAAGCAAAGATGGGCTGAACACTTTCAAGAAATACTTAATCGACCACACGCAAAAGAATCGATATACCTTGAACTGGCTTACCAGCCCCACAACTAAATGTCAACCTAGATGAAATTACATTGCATGAAATTGAAACAGCAGTGGATTTAATGGCTAACAACAAAACTGCAGGTTAAGATGAAATAACACCCAAAATGTTAAAAGCTATCAATAGTGACAACATGAGACAACTACAGAGAATGTTTAATAAGATTTGGAAAGAAGAAAAGGTCCCTTCTAAATGGAAAAAGAAATCATTGTTAAAATACCAAAAAAAAAGACAACCTCAGTAACTGTAACAATTAGAGAGGAGTAACCTTAATATCAGTTGTGTCAAAAGTATTTTTCAAGGTCGTTTTGAATAGACTTAAAGATATAGTGGATACCGCAATGAGAGAAGAACAAGCAGGATTTCGAAAAGGGAGAAGCGGTATCGACCAGATCTTTACTCTCAGAATAATACTTGACTTTACTCTCAGAATAATACTTGAAGAACATATTGAAAAGCAGAAACCATTAATACTGAACTTCATAGACTTTAAAAAGGCTTTTGATAGCATACACAGAGATTCATTGCGGAGAATTTTAAGTCTATATGGAATACTATCTAAAATTGTCAGCATTATTAAGGACTTCTGCAATGGATATGTTTGTGCAGTCAAAACAGAAGAAGAGATGAGTGAATGGTTCCAGATTGAAATAGACGTGAAACAAGGATGTATACTGTCTCCATTGCTTTTTGGAATTGCAATAGACTTCATAATGAAAAAATGCTGCACAGATAACACAGGTATTGACTGGATACATGGGACCTAACTAGAAGATCTTGATTTTGCTGATGACATAACTCTTATCAGTAATAATGTGAATTGCATGCAAGAAAAAAACAGATATCCTGTCTTCACTGGCTAGCAAAATAAGACTTGAAATTAACAAGGACAAAACAAAAATAATGAAACTTACCATTAATCAAAATGGAAAAATACACGTAGAAGGGACAGATATTGAAGAAGTAAATCAATTTGCATACCTTGGCAGCTACATAGACCAGGATGGTGACACCAGAAAGGAAGTTAGAATTGCAAAAGCAGCATTGATCTTCAAGAATCTTGAGAACATATGACATTCAAAAGTTATAACCACAAAAACCAAGTTAAGATTATTCAGTTCAGATGTAATATCAAGTGGAATGAATTCAAGAACAATACAGAGATAAGACAGATGACTGAACAACAACCAATCTCATGGATGATCAGGAAAAGGAAGTGGACATATGTTGGTCACGTAATGAGAAGAAACAATCAGAGAATCCTAAAATAAGCTATAAAGTGGAACACAGCAGGCCAAAGAAAAAGAGGCAGACCGCATGAAACTCTGAAGAGGATATTGTTAAGAGAGGCCAAATTAATAGGCATAAAATCCCTTGATGAGATTGAAAGGCTTGCTGAAGACGAGGAAAAATTGGCGAACTACCTTGCGAGCCCTGTGTGACTTTTTAACGGCACGGGAAGGAT
Source organism: Achatina immaculata (assembly GCA_009760885.1). NCBI lineage: Eukaryota > Metazoa > Mollusca > Gastropoda > Stylommatophora > Achatinidae > Lissachatina > Lissachatina immaculata. Next base: position 76,578,864 of record CM019716.1, read on the forward strand.
ATAAGATAAGAAGATCTATGCAAGTAGAGAGCAAGGTTAGATTTAAGCTGGAATGATCTATGCAAGTAGAGAGCAAGGTTATATTTAAGCTGGAATGATCTATGCAAGCAGAGAGCAAGGTTAGATTTAAGCTGGAATGATCTATGCAAGCAGAGAGCAAGGTTAGATTTAAGCTGGAATGGTCTGTGCAAGCAGAGAGCAAGGTTAGATTTAATCTGGAATGATCTATGCAAGCAGAGAGCAAGGTTAGATTTAATTTGGAATGATCTATGCAAGTAGAGAGCAAGGTTAGATTTAATCTGGAATGATCTGTGCAAGTAGAGAGCAAGGTTAGATTTAATCTGGAATGATCTATGCAAGTAGAGAGCAAGGTTAGATTTAAGCTGGACTGATCTATGCAAGTAGAGAGCAAGGTTAGATTTAAGCTGGACTGATCTATGCAAGTAGAGAGTCGAGGTTAGATTTAAGCTGAACTGATCTATGCAAGTAGAGAGCAAGGTTAGATTTAAGCTGAACTGATCTATACAAGTAGAGAGCAAGATTATATTTAAGCTGGAATGATCTATGCAAGTAGAGAGCAAGGTTAGATTTAAGCTGGAATTATCTGTGCAAGTAGAGAGCAAGGTTAGATTTAAGCTGGACTGATCTATGCAAGTAGAGAGCAAGATTAGATTTAAGCTGGACTGATCTATGCAAGTAGAGAGCAAGGTTAGATTTAAGCTGGACTGATCTATGCAAGCAGAGAACAAGGTTAGATTTAAGCTGGAATGATCTATGCAAGCAGAGAGCAAGGTTAGATTTAAGCTGGAATGATCTATGCAAGTAGAGAGCAAGGTTAGATTTAAGCTGGAATGATCTATGCAAGTAGAGAGCAAGGTTAGATTTAAGCTGGAATGATCTATGCAAGTAGAGAGCAAGGTTAAATTTAATCTGGAATGATCTATGCAAGTAGAGAGCAAGGTTAGATTTAAGCTGGAATGATCTATGCAAGTAACAGATTTTTGGTCCAGCTAGGGCTTAGCAAACAGAAGTGACCCAGTCATGTTTTGTTGCCAGGATTAAAAAGCATAGATTGTATGTAAGAGGTAAAGACCCTAGCTTAGACTGTAACATTTTTCCCAAGGCAAAATGTACATCAGATGTACTGTTAGAGTTTTGTTTACTGTTTTTTCTATTTTGTATTCTGGCTTTTATATAGTGTTCCTTACTTTGTCACTCAAACACATTTTACTTTGTCACTCAAAACACATTTTACTTTGTCACTTTGGTCATGCACCCTGTTCGCCTTATTACACTGGTCATGTAACATTCTGACATGCCACGTTGGGCATGCACCTGACACTGACTTTGGTCAACATTGGTCATGCATGCTCATTGTCTTATTACATTAGTTATGCACCCAACATTGTCTTGTTACATTAGTCATGCACCCAACATTGTCTTGTTGCATTAGTCATGCATCCAATGTCTTGTTACGTTAGCAAACACTAGTCATGCACCCAACATTGTCTTGTTACATTAGTCATGCACCCAACATTGTCTTGTTGCATTAGTCATGCATCCAATGTCTTGTTACGTTAGCAAACACTAGTCATACACCCAACATTGTCTTGTTACATTAGTCATGCACCCAACCTTGTCATGTTACATTAGTCATGCACCCAGCATTGTCTTGTTACATTGGTCATGCACCCAACATTGTCTTTTTACATTAGTCATGCACCCAACATTGTCTTGTTACATTGGTCATGCACCCAACATTGTCTTGTTACATTAGTCATGCACCCAACATTGTCTTATTACATTGGTCATGCACCCAACATTGTCTTGTTACATTAGTCATGCACCCAACATTGTCTTGTTACATTGGTCATGCACCCAACATTGTCTTGTTACATTAATCATGCACCCAACATTGTCTTGTTACATTAGTCATGCATCCAACATCTTGTTATGTTGGCCAACATTAGTCATGCACCCATCATTGTCTTGTTACATTGATCATGCACCCAACATTTGTCTTGTTACATTAGTCATGCATCCAACATCTTGTTATGTTGGCCAACATTAGTCATGCACCCAACATTGTCTTGTTACATTGATCATGCACCCAACATTTGTCTTGTTACGTTAGTCATGCACCCAACATTGTCTTGTTACATTAATCATGCACCCAACATTGTCTTGTTACATTAGTCATGCACCCAACATTGTCTTGTTACATTAGTCATGCATCCAACATTGTCTTGTTACATTAGTCATGCATCCAACATTGTCTTGTTACATTGGTCATACACCCAACATTGTCTTGTAGCATTAGTCATGCATCCAACGTCTTATTATGTTGGCCAACATTAGTCATGCACCCAACATTGTCTTGTTACATTGATCATGCATCCAACATTGTCTTGTTACATTAGTCATGCATCCAGACTTCTTGTTATGTTGGCCAACATTAGTCATGCACCCAACATTGTCTTGTTACATTAGTCATGCACCCAACATTGTCTTGTTACATTAGTCATGCACCCAGCATTGTCTTGTTACATTGGTCATGCACCCATCATTGCCTTATCACATTTGGCCGAGCTCTATGAATGTCTTGTCACAATGATTTCTTCTCCTGTCAGTGTAAATGCCAATATGGTTGATGTGGGACACATTCTGGAGCCCGAAGTTTACAGCCAGGACAAGGACGAGGAAATCGTAGAGCTCCTGCTGAACAAAGTGAAAGCACTGGTCCCAGGTTTGATGGTAAAGTATGCACAGGTTATGTTCATGTTCACAGCTTACTATGACCGTTTAAAGTTTGTTATCTTGTGTGTTATCTGGTGATTCATGTTCACAGCTTACTATGACCGTTTAAAATGTGATATCTTGTGTGTTATCTAGTGGTTCATGTTACAGCCTATGACTGTTTAAAATGTGATATCTTGTATGGTTTCTAGTGGTTCATGTTCACAATGTGTTGTGACTGTTTAAAGTTTAATATCTTTTGTGCATTATCCAGTGTTTCATGTTAATTAAATGTCTCTGTGTATTACAACAATTTGATGTGCTTACTTCTATGTCCAGGGTTCAACTGTGGTGAAAAGCTATGCCAGTCGGAAACCATATCGCTCTCCGCCATTACTACAGATGGACATGGTCCGATGTGGAGGTCCCATTTTACCTGTGGGTTTCAGTGTTTGTTTCTAGTACATCTGTCTTCCTAGTTTTTTTTGTGTTTTTTTTTTCGTTTTTTTTTTCTTTATGCTTGCATTGAAAACTAATTGAAAAAAAAACTCATCCACCTGAGAGATTTGTTTAAACTACAGCTTGTTCAATGGGGGAAAGAATAAACTTTTCCTAGACTCAATTGAAAAACCTGCATAGTGGGTGCACTGTAGGAGTGCATAAAGTCACCACAGATGGTCATTACTATCAGTGAACAGATGATTTGCAAACTGTTAGAAAAAAATCATTGGAAGCAGCAGAAATCTGGTTTATTAGAAGAATGTTGCGAATCCCCTGGACAGCAAAAATAACTAATGAAGAATGTATGAGAAGAGCTGGAGAGACAAAAAAACCTTGTCAGAAAGATAAGAGAGAGACAATGTACTTTCATAGGACATGCAATGAGAAGAGGGGGCATTGAAAATATTATAACAACAGGAAAAATAGAAGGAAGAAGATCAAGAGGAAGACCAAGAGAAATGATACTGGACAGTCTGACGGGATGGTGTGAGAGGAGATCACCAACTGAACTGATGGCCTGCATGAAGGATCGGGTACTCTGGAGAAGCATAATAGCCAACACCAGTCGGCACGGCACCTGATGATGATGATGATAGAAAAAAAAGTAATTTGAAATCAGTTAAAATGTATTATTTTGTCTTAATATCTTTGTGGGGATAATAAGGAACTATGTTTTCCAAAATGTTACCCATTGTCATTGTCATATACCGTTTCTTTGCTGAGGATAGACTGCAGTGGATATACAGGTAGCTATAAAAGTAGTTCTGGACAAACTCTCTTGAAAATTTTAAATCGTTCTCAACATTGTCAGTGTGTAACACTGTTCCCTATGCTTTCCTCTGTGCAAGATGGCTGCTACTCAGTACTTGAGCTCTGCTAAGCACAGGACAATGAATTTGAATCCAGTCTGATGCAGGGATTTTCCTTGAGTCTGTCTGCGAACCTTAAGTGCTCAAGGCACATAGTGCTTCTGCAAAGGTTTTCCACTAACGCCTGTCTTTTGTTCCCCCCCCCCCCACTCTTGCCCAGATGAGCCCTCTGTAGTTTCCTCGAGCCCGGAGCTGTAGAAAAAGTTCACAGGTTTGTATTTCACAGTGAGGTTGTTACGCCTTCTCCTGGGTTTCAGATTAGTGAGACTGGATGAGAGATTCAGGTTCACAATGTGTTGTGACTGTTTAAAGTTTAATATCTTTTGTGCATTATCCAGTGTTTCATGTTAATTAAATGTCTCTGTGTATTACAACAATTTGATGTGCTTACTTCTATGTCCAGGGTTCAACTGTGGTGAAAAGCTATGCCAGTCGGAAACCATATCGCTCTCCGCCATTACTACAGATGGACATGGTCCGATGTGGAGGTCCCATTTTACCTGTGGGTTTCAGTGTTTGTTTCTAGTACATCTGTCTTCCTAGTTTTTTTTGTGTTTTTTTTTTCGTTTTTTTTTTCTTTATGCTTGCATTGAAAACTAATTGAAAAAAAAACTCATCCACCTGAGAGATTTGTTTAAACTACAGCTTGTTCAATGGGGGAAAGAATAAACTTTTCCTAGACTCAATTGAAAAACCTGCATAGTGGGTGCACTGTAGGAGTGCATAAAGTCACCACAGATGGTCATTACTATCAGTGAACAGATGATTTGCAAACTGTTAGAAAAAAATCATTGGAAGCAGCAGAAATCTGGTTTATTAGAAGAATGTTGCGAATCCCCTGGACAGCAAAAATAACTAATGAAGAATGTATGAGAAGAGCTGGAGAGACAAAAAAACCTTGTCAGAAAGATAAGAGAGACAATGTACTTTCATAGGACATGCAATGAGAAGAGGGGGCATTGAAAATATTATAACAACAGGAAAAATAGAAGGAAGAAGATCAAGAGGAAGACCAAGAGAAATGATACTGGACAGTCTGACGGGATGGTGTGAGAGGAGATCACCAACTGAACTGATGGCCTGCATGAAGGATCGGGTACTCTGGAGAAGCATAATAGCCAACACCAGTCGGCACGGCACCTGATGATGATGATGATAGAAAAAAAAGTAATTTGAAATCAGTTAAAATGTATTATTTTGTCTTAATATCTTTGTGGGGATAATAAGGAACTATGTTTTCCAAATGTTACCCATTGTCATTGTCATATACCGTTTCTTTGCTGAGGATAGACTGCAGTGGATATACAGGTAGCTATAAAAGTAGTTCTGGACAAACTCTCTTGAAAATTTTAAATCGTTCTCAACATTGTCAGTGTGTAACACTGTTCCCTATGCTTTCCTCTGTGCAAGATGGCTGCTACTCAGTACTTGAGCTCTGCTAAGCACAGGACAATGAATTTGAATCCAGTCTGATGCAGGGATTTTCCTTGAGTCTGTCTGCGAACCTTAAGTGCTCAAGGCACATAGTGCTTCTGCAAAGGTTTTCCACTAACGCCTGTCTTTTGTTCCCCCCCCCCCCCCCCCCCCCCCCCACTCTTGCCCAGATGAGCCCTCTGTAGTTTCCTCGAGCCCGGAGCTGTAGAAAAAGTTCACAGGTTTGTATTTCACAGTGAGGTTGTTACGCCTTCTCCTGGGTTTCAGATTAGTGAGACTGGATGAGAGATTCAGGAAAACTGGTTATATCTGCTTTACAGATTTAGGCATCTCCGAGTTAACGTTGCACACATCTGTTAGTGTTGCAAGTATAATTACAGGATAGGTAAAGTTCCCATTTCCATGCCATTAAGGCGTATTGGGGATATGGTGTTAGGCCCATATTTCTACAACCATTGGCGCATGAAAGTGTGTGTGGTCAGTATCATGCCCGGGTGCATTTACCCCACCAGTTTTCTCTCATACCTGTTTTTAGAGGCTGGGTGGATCCTGGGGCCTTTTTTTTTTTTTTGGTGCGTACCTTAAAAAAAATCCTGCTGCTAGGATTGAGCCTGGTACCATTGGATTAGTAAACCCAGTGGCTAACCACTTGGCCAACCAGGCTGCCATAATTACAAAATGTATAAACTAGGGAAAAGAAGTAGGAACAACTTTATTACTTACCTGACACACAGCGTCGGACAAGCCACAGCTTACAGTTACAGCTGAGTGCTCTATTCATTTTATTTTATTTTGTTTCTTTTTTTGTCTTTTTAATATAGCATTCATGTGAGTTTATATTTTATCTCCTCTCTCTGTTTCTTCGTCCTGTGTGTTTTTGTATGATTGAGGCTCACTCCGAAACATCACAACTGTGTGCTCGTTATGTAATAAAGCTGTTCCTACTTTTTTTTCCTAGTTTATACATTTTGGTATCACAGCTTTACTACAGTGGCTCTGTGTATATACTCATATACTAATTATTGTGTGCCATAATTACGGGATTTTAGTGTGAATGTCATTCTCTTGAAAATTCAAGGAAAAAAAAAGTTTAGAGAATCCAAGGGAATAATATTCCAGCAGAATGTGACCTAGTAGCATGGAAAGAGAAAAGCATTTGAATTACTTGGAAACACCAAGGGCCACACGAAATAGAGGAGCCCGATTGCCAGTGCTACCTGGCATGACAAGCAATGAAAGGGACTGCAGCAAGGAGGGTAGCCAGTGAACAACAGGAAACATTCATCTGTAGCTTATTTTTGTTTGTTTGTTTCATAATTTTACATCCATTGGAAAATATGTGACATGCATAAATTCTTGTTGTTTGTTGTTAGGTGGTTCACAGTATTGGTATGGGGATGTTTTGTTTCATAATTTTACATCCATTGGAAAATGTGTGACATGCATAAATTCTTGTTGTTTGTTGTTAGGTGGTTCACAATATTGGTATGGGGTTGTTTTGTTTCATAATTTTACATCCACTAGAAAATGTGTGACATGCATAAATTCTTGTTGTTTGTTGTTAGGTGGTCCACAATATTGGTATGGGGATGTTTTGTTTCATAATTTTACATCCATTGGAAAATGTGTGACATGCATAAATTCTTCTTGTTTGTTGTTAGGCGGTTCACAATATTGGTATGGGGATGTTTTGTTTCATAATTTTACATCCATTGGAAAATGTGTGACATGCATAAATTCTTGTTGTTTGTTGTTAGGTGGTTCACAATATTGGTATGGGGTTGTTTTGTTTCATAATTTTACATCCACTAGAAAATGTGTGACATGCATAAATTCTTGTTGTTTGTTGTTAGGTGGTTCACAGTATTGGTATAGGGATGTTTTGTTTCATAATTTTACATCCACTAGAAAATGTGTGACATGCATAAATTCTTGTTGTTTGTTGTTAGGTGGTCCACAATATTGGTATGGGGATGTTTTGTTTCATAATTTTACATCCATTGGAAAATGTGTGACATGCATAAATTCTTGTTATTTGTTGTTAGGTGGTTCACAGTATTGGTATGGGGATGTTTTGTTTCATAATTTTACATCCACTAGAAAATGTGTGACATGCATAAATTCTTGTTGTTTGTTGTTAGGTGGTTCACAATATTGGTATGGGGATGTTTTGTTTCATAATTTTACATCAACTAGAAAATGTGTGACAAGCATAAATTCTTGTTGTTTGTTGTTAGGTGGTTCACAATATTGGTATGGGGATGTTTTGTTTCATAATTTTACATCCACTAGAAAATGTGTGACATGCATAAATTCTTGTTGTTTGTTGTTAGGTGGTTCACAATATTGGTATGGGGATGCATACGGTCACCTGGGCCTGGGGGATGGGGGCAGCTGCTGCCCACCTGGTGCAGGACGTCCAGCGGCTCATCAGACCATTCCCGCACGTGTGCCAACCGTTCAACACTTTGGCCTGATTACTCAAGTGTGGTAATTCATTCATGCACGAGCATAATTTGCAGAGGGCTAAAAACTCTAGACTCGTTCAAAAATACATCATTATTCTTATACGAGAAGCTTGAGAATTGGTGAAGGATATTTTGATACTTGATATGAATTGTTTAATATACTGAAGATTTCTTTACAACATCTGTGTTGATGAATTTACGTGAAATTTAAATAATTTAATGTTTTTTTTTTTTTTTTGGTCTGTGGATTGTTTGACACCTGGAATTGAAAGACATAACAGTGCTACATCTGTGTTCTGCGGTTGTAAGGGGTAGATGGAAACATCCAGGGTTATGCTGTTCACAGTGGAGATAAAAGTGGTAGGATGTCTGTATAAATTCACGAATGGCGTTTAGATGTGAGAGCAGGAAAAGTTTTCAGGAATCGTATAAACTTTTGCACTTCGGTTGAATGCTCGGTGGTCAGTTGTGGAAAGACATTGCACTGACCACTCTGGCAGTGAAGCTTGCTTTATCAGTTAGTGGATTATCGTTTCGTATCCAGATATTTCTGTGTTGTACTAGAGCATGATGTTGGAGCTTCAAACATTCTTGAATGATTTTTCTTGCTGTAATCTCCATTTGGTTCATCTGATTTTTTTCAAAATCCCTCTGTTTTGTTGATAATGTTAAATTTTTGCCTGCATCTAAATTATAAAACGTCTTGCATTAGAATAAAATACTCCATCTATCTTCACAGACCATAGAAGGCCATAGAAAAGTCGAGAAAAACCACAGCCCAAATTGCAAACAATGTTATAATAAGAAAGAAAACAGTTAAAATGTTTCCTATAAATAACTCCAAACTGGATGAACTATGAATAAAGCTGCTTCTAAGACACCCTGCAGTTAGTTCACAACTATCTATACTCCAAGGCTGAACAGCTACAAAGGATGGCCAAGTTCTTCACTATGACATCAGCTTCCAAGAGCTTCTAGCTTGTAACAGGGAGATCTACCACAAGAAGGCAGTTTTTCCATTACCTGCCTTTTTCTTCTTCTATGCAAACACAAATTCCATCCATGAATTCTGACTGGCTGTCCAATATACTTTATTATATTGTACATGACAGCTAAAAATTCTTTATTTTCTCGTCTTCTGAAGCCAATGTGTGGCAGCACAAATGCGTGTTTCATGTTTCTCACCTTCTGAAGCCAGTGTGATGTCCCAGGTGTGTGCTTCATGTTTTCTCACCTTCTGAAGCCAGTGTGTGATATCCCAGATGTGTGCTTCATGTTTTCTCACCTTCTGAAGCCAGTGTGTGATGTCCCAGATGTGTGCTTCATGTTTTCTCACCTTCTGAAGCCAATGTGATGTCCCAAATGTGTGTTTCACGTTTTCTCACCTTCTGAAGCCAATGTGGCGGCCCAGATGTGTGCTTCATGTTTTCTGCCACAGTTTCAGCTGCACTTCGTCAGATTATCTTCAGCTGCTTCTTCCTCTCTCCTTCTGATACCCATTGCTGTGGCTGGTATAGCAAAAGTGTTAGTCTTTTTTGGGAGTGCATGACCAGACTATTTCCAGCATTCAAGATTGATATATTTTATTCAAGAATTAAAGCATGATACAAAATTTGCTGAAATAAAGAAGGAAAGATAAGAAAAATTAAAGAAAGAATTAATGATTAGAATGAAGTGTTATTAATTTAAAAGTAGAACTCTTTAATTTATTCCATTTTTAAATTATCACTTTAGTTATCTTCATATAGGTTTTATGATCTTTGCATGGATTTAGTTGTCTTTTTGCAGCATGATGATTATGATTTGAATGATGTAGGCTCACATGCTAATTCTGTTCACCGATAATGATAGGCAGGCATGGCTTTCATGACCTGGGACATAGGATCCTTCACAGCAGAGAGCAAATCAGCCCAGCCACATTCTGATTCCAGAGAGACTGAGAAGGTGGATACACACCCACAGTAATGTCCAAGAAAACACATATAAAGAAGCAGAGAGACTGAGAAGGTGGATACACACCCACAGTAATGTCCAAGAAAACACATATAAAGAACAGAGAGACTGAGAAGGTGGATACACACCCACAGTAATGTCCAAGAAAACATATAAAGAAGCAGAGAGACTGAGAAGGTGGATACACACCCACAGTAATGTCCAAGAAAACACATATAAAGAAGCAGAGAGACTGAGAAGAAGCAGAGAGACTGAGAAGGTGGATACACACACACAGTAATGTCCAAGAAAACACATATAAAGAAGCAGAGAGACTGAGAAGAAGCAGAGAGACTGAGAAGGTGGATACACACCCACAGTAATGTCCAAGAAAACACATATAAAGAAGCAGAGAGACTGAGAAGGTGGATACACACCCACAGTAATGTCCAAGAAAACACATATAAAGAAGCAGAGAGACTGAGAAGGTGGATACACACCCACAGTAATGTCCAAGAAAACACATATAAAGAAGCAGAGAGACTGAGAAGGTGGATACACACCCACAGTAATGTCCAAGAAAACACATATAAAGAAGCAGAGAGACTGAGAAGGTGGATACACACCCACAGTAATGTCCAAGAAAACACATATAAAGAAGCAGAGAGACTGAGAAGGTGGATACACACCCACAGTAATGTCCAAGAAAACACATATAAAGAAGCAGAGAGACTGAGAAGAAGCAGAGAGACTGAGAAGGTGGATACACACACCCACAGTAATGTCCAAGAAAACACATATAAAGAAGCAGAGAGACTGAGAAGAAGCAGAGAGACTGAGAAGGTGGATACACACCCACAGTAATGTCCAAGAAAACACATATAAAGAAGCAGAGAGACTGAGAAGGTGGATACACACCCACAGTAATGTCCAAGAAAACACATATAAGAAGCAGAGAGACTGAGAAGGTGGATACACACCCACAGTAATGTCCAAGAAAACACATATAAGAAGCAGAGAGACTGAGAAGGTGGATACACACCCACAGTAATGTCCAAGAAAACACATATAAAGAAGCAGAGAGACTGAGAAGGTGGATACACACCCACAGTAATGTCCAAGAAAACACATATAAAGAAGCAGAGAGACTGAGAAGAAGCAGAGAGACTGAGAAGTGCGGATACACACACACAGTAATGTCCAAGAAAACACATATAAAGAAGCAGAGAGACTGAGAAGAAGCAGAGAGACTGAGAAGTGCGGATACACACACACAGTAATGTCCAAGAAAACACATATAAAGAAGCAGAGAGACTGAGAAGTGCGGATACACACACAGTAATGTCCAAGACAACAAATATAAAGAAGCAGAGAGACTGAGAAGTGCGGATACACACACACAGTAATGTCCAAGACAACACGTATAAAGAAGCAGAGAGACTGGCAAAAAGGAGGAGGAAAAATCTGTAAACATTGGATTAGTAGAGACCAAGCATCAAGAAGCAAAGAACAGACTTAAAGTCACATATAAAGAGAAATGGATGAAAGAGCACCCACAGTAAAAACATATGCTGAATTAAACTCTCAAGAAGTGTCCAGGTTGTAATGTAAGAGCAGGACATTGCAGGCTGAGACACCATCTGTAGCAGAAGCTGAACATTGTCTCAACAGACCTTTGCTTTTGTGGCAGAGAGCTGCAGATGCCACATCATATCTTCCGGAGCTGCCATCTACACAGGTCGCTCAGACAAGAAAAACATGGCCAGACCACAGGCCACCCCCTTACAGGATAAGCTCTACAGCAGTTCTGAAAATTCAGAGATGAACTGTCACTCACATTTGTGAGAGAGATCAGTGTCAACGAAGAAGAAGAAAGACTGATAAGTGAGGCAAGGCCTTCATGAATGCAGGTATCCAGTTCTGATAACTTGATGAACTTCTCTCTTCACTTATTCTTCTACATAGATGAGATCTATATGCTAGGCTGTGCCACACCTGGGGCATTCTTCTGGTCCTGGTGGTAGGTGACAGCAGGTGGCCTTCTTAATCTTCTGGTCAGTGATGAATGTGGAGATCTGATGACCCAGTGTCATGATAATCAACATCCAATGAAACTGCCATTCAAAAAATGTGCCTTTGTAAACAAAAGACACTGACTTAGGGTAAACAAAAAAAACCCCTCTTATTTCGAGTAAACAACAAAAAATATTCTGTATGCTGGAAACTCACTACTGTCAAGAGCAGAGCAACAACACAACTCATCAGATCATCAGAGGAAGTTACCCCCCACTCCCCCTCAAATAAGTGTTTTGGCCCTATTAAACTCCTGACACTCTAAGATGGGGTGGGCCCCTCTGGGTCATGACTCCCAGAGGTCTTGTGAGTTATTGCTTTTTTTTTTTGTCCCATCCCGATATTGAACCCATGATCTTACAAATTGGTGCTGCACTTCGAAGAACATCTTAGCGATTCAGCTGAGGAGGACTCTGATTTGGGACCTAAACAAAAATATTTCAGTTTGGGATAAACAACAGAGGACTGATTCTGGATAAACAATGAAAGACTGATGTTGGGTAAACGTCATCAAAAGACACTGATTAATGGATAAAAAAGCAAAAAAATGCACTGATTTGAGATGAATAGCAAAAGACACTGATTTGAAGTAAATAAGAGCAAATGATTTGGGGGTAAATAACAAGAAATACTCTTTGGTGGTAAATAGCAACAAAAGACACTCTGATTTGAAGGTGAGAAACTGCTTTTGTGGTAAATAACAAAATACACTGATTTGGGGATAAATAACAACATGGCTGAGACACCATCTGTAGCAGAAGCTGAACATTGTCTCAACAGACCTTTGCTTTTGTGGCAGAGAGCTGCAGATGCAACATCACATCCTCCGGAGCTGCCAGCTACACAGCTCGCTCAGATAAAGAAAAACATGGCTGAGACACCATCTGTAGCAGAAGCTGAACATTGTCTCAACAGACCTTTGCTTTTGTGGCTGAGAGCTGCAGATGCCACATCACATCCTCCGGAGCTGCCAGCTACACAGCTCGCTCAGATAAAGAAAAACATGGCTGAGACACCATCTGTAGCAGAAGCTGAACATTGTCTCAACAGACCTTTGCTTTTGTGGCAGAGAGCTGCAGATGCCACATCACATCCTCCGGAGCTGCCAGCTACACAGCTCGCTCAGATAAAGAAAAACATGGCTGAGACACCATCTGTAGCAGAAGCTGAACATTGTCTCAACAGACCTTTGCTTTTGTGGCAGAGAGCTGCAGGTGCCACATCACATCCTCCGGAGCTGCCAGCTACACAGCTCACTCAGATAAAGAAAAACATGGCCAGACCCCAGGCCACCCCCTTACAGGATAAGCTCTACAGCAGTTCTGAAAATTCAGAGATGAACTGTCACTCACATTTGTGAGAGAGATCAGTGTCAATGAAGAAGAAGAAAGACTGATAAGTGAGGCAAGGCCTTCATGAATGTAGGTATCCAGTTCTGATAACTTGATGAACTTCTCTCTTCACTTATTCTTCTACATAGATGAGATCTATGTGCTAGGCTGTGCCACACCTGGGGCATTCTTCTGGTCCTGGTGGTAGGTGACAGCAGGTGGCCTTCTTAATCTTCTGGTCAGTAATGAATGTGGAGATCTAATGACCCAGTGTCATGATAATCAACATCCAATGAAACTGCCATTCAAAAAATGTGCCTTTGTAAACAAAAGACACTGACTTAGGGTAAACAAAAAAAACCCCTCTTATTTCGAGTAAACAACAAAAAATATTCTGTATGCTGGAAACTCACTACTGTCAAGAGCAGAGCAACAACACAACTCATCAGATCATCAGAGGAAGTTACCCCCCACTCCCCCTCAAATAAGTGTTTTGGCCCTATTAAACTCCTGACACTCTAAGATGGGGTGGGCCCCTCTGGGTCATGACTCCCAGAGGTCTTGTGAGTTATTGCTTTTTTTTTTTGTCCCATCCCGATATTGAACCCATGATCTTACAAATTGGTGCTGCACTTCGAAGAACATCTTAGCGATTCAGCTGAGGAGGACTCTGATTTGGGACCTAAACAAAAATATTTCAGTTTGGGATAAACAACAGAGGACTGATTCTGGATAAACAATGAAAGACTGATGTTGGGTAAACGTCATCAAAAGACACTGATTAATGGATAAAAAAGCAAAAAAATGCACTGATTTGAGATGAATAGCAAAAGACACTGATTTGAAGTAAATAAGAGCAAATGATTTGGGGGTAAATAACAAGAAAATACTCTTTGGTGGTAAATAGCAACAAAAGACACTCTGATTTGAAGGTGAGAAACTGCTTTTGTGGTAAATAACAAAATACACTGATTTGGGGATAAATAACAACAAAAGACACTGATTTTTGGACAAATAACAAAAGACACTGATTTTTGGACAAATAACAAAAGACACTGATTTTGGACAAATAACAAAAGGCACTGATTTGGGGTAAATAAGACACTTATTTGAGGGGTAAATAACAACAGATACTCTGATTTAGGATAAATAACAAAAGACTGATTTAGGATAAATAACAACAAAAGTCACTCTGATTTGGGGTAAAAGTTTTCTTTAATTAAACTGTGAATGATAAATGGAATAACGAATATATTTAATGGACATGTTGACATTTTAATGTTGTGATAGATGCAATAAATAAATGATTACAGCATTGCTTCTTTGTACACATTTACAATCTACATCTGCGGTTCGGTCTCTTGGATAATGTTGGATTGTTTTTTTTTTTCTGCAGTTTATGAATAGAACTACAGAGCTTAGTTTCTGCATGGTTTCACTGGTCTAGTAATTGTGTCTCAGTGTTTCATAGTTTGGTGCAGTTTTGGAGTTTGTGTCATGTAGTTTTAGGTGTATGGGTGCATACGAGGTGTGTCTAAAAAGTTTGGCGAATGGTCCACTATCTCAAAGGCAACATGGGCCAGGTGCGTGGCCGTGCACATGGGTCTCCAGATACACGTTGAGAAGCGCCACCTAGCGTGGAGTACACATGACTGACAATGCACAAGAAAAATTGCCAACCTTAGACTTTGTATATATTTGGTTTTGACTGCAGATTTTCCTCTCTCTTTTTTTTTTTAATTGAGACATTACTTCATCTCCGTATACCACCAGACAGTATACCACAGAAAACACTCATACTAAGAATGGTAGGAAATAGAATATAGACTGCCCATACATGAGGGACAGGGGAGATAGCTGATATCATAAATGTCTTATTATGTGAAGTAAATTTATGAGTTCACCTAAGAAGCATATTTGCCCCCTTATCACTGAAATGTATAAAATATGAGGAAGGAGACAAGACATTACCATTTCTTCTGTGTTCAAGGTGAGGTTAATGGTCATGCCAGAGCCTGATCTCTGTCGACAGGGCAAAGCCCGCATTCCTCTCCAGATCCTGATCTCTGTCGATAGGGCAAAGCCCGCATTCCTTTCCAGATCCTGATCTTTGTCGACGGGGAAAAGGCCACATTCCTCTCCAGATCCTGATCTCTGTCAACAGGGAAAAGGCCGCAGTCCTCTCCAGATCCTGATCTCTGTCAACAGGGCAAAGTCCGCAGTCCTCTCCAGATCCTGATATGAGCCTCAAAGCTTTTACCCCACACTCATGTCCTCAGGCCATGTCTCACACCTCAGGTCTGCATAGTTTGGGTATTCTTGAAGGATATGTTGCAGAGTATGGACTCCACTGCCATTTGGACACTCATCTGTGTGAGACATTTTGAGTTGATTTAGGTGGCTTAGTAGTCTGCAGTGGCCTGTCCTTCCTTAGGTGGAAGAGGATGGTTTGCTGATGTCTTTCTAGTTGGTGTATTGGATCTGGTTCATTGTTGGACAACATTAGAAAGTATTCATTTTCTTGTCATTTTTTTCCCACTTTTTTCTGCAAAATGATAGTTTTTGAACTGACTGCATATTTTGTCTGAAAAATTTTCCATTCTATCCTCGCATTATGTAGAGACAGAACTTTGCACTGAACAAGATGGACAGTGTTTCGGTGGTACAATTTCTTAACTTGTTTCAGATGATGTGGTTAATGAAGATGTTGACTTTAATAATATGTTCCTACCAGCAAAACTGGTAATTTAATTATTTCATCATTTATGAAAGGCATTGGCTAGACGGTTGCTTGCTGTGCTGGAGTCTGAGGTTTGACTCTTACACTGTTTTGATTCTTCTTTCATGCCAGTGCATTATCTGGATTTATCTTTGAGGTTCCCCTCTCATTTATTTTTGCACTTGTTGAAACAAGAAATGTCTGTATAAAGTTCTTCCATACATTGTCTTCTGTTCTGTCTCTTCATATCATTCAAGTTGTTTTTGTACTCTCTATGAAGTAGTCTATTTGCATCCAGACTTATCTCCATGTTTTCCTCCATCATCATCATCATCATATGCCTTTTTCAGAACGAAGGTTGGCAGTAATGAATCTCCAGTTTCCTTGCTCCCTCAACTTGATGGTGGATTCAGCCAGACTGTGTCCTGTCCATTCTCATATGTTATCTTCCCATCTGCATCTCTGTCCAACTCTTGCACTTTTTCTTTCCACCTTTCCTTCTAGTATGGTCTTTAGTGTGTTGGTATGTCTTTTGATATGGCCAAATTATTTTCCGTTTTCTTTATTCTCTCTTCTCTGAGAAGTTCACATTGCACTTGGAGCTGTTCTAAAAACTTGTGCATTTGTTCTTTTCATTCTTCACATTATATGATATATAGAACATATATGTGTAGAACCACATTTATGCTGGATTAATATTTATCTTTTTTGCTCCATCATCAGCTACATTTGCTTCATCATCAGGTCCTTATTCTCTCATATCAGCTTTCTGTCCAGACTTGCCTGGAACCTATGCAATGTATAGTATGCATACAACCTTTCACGATCCTTGAGTAATTTTCTGGGTTTGGGGGGGGGCCCTTGTATAAAATATATCTACAGTTGTAAGTGAGTTGCAGATATCATAATTGTCAATTCTCTTTAGGGTAGTGAATAATATTTTTCTGTGGATCCATTTATAATTTGTCTCTCTCAGAGAATTCCCATGATTTTTTTTTTAATCCTGGGCTTCTTCAGGAGGTGTGGTTTAGACATCTTGGTTTATGTAATCCCACTTATTTTCTTAATTTCTGGATGGTGAGAGATCAGAGAAAAAAGGTTTGAGGACCCTTGATTAGGAGGATTAATCATCATTTTTATGGTGGCCTGGTTAGCTGTTTGGTTTACAAATCCAGTGGTACCAGGTTCAAGTCCCAGCCATGGGATTTTTTTCAGGTACCCCCACACCACAAAGACCCCGAGGTCCACCTAGCCTCTAAAAATTGGTACCAAAGAAATCTGGGAAGGTAAATGCCACCAGACATGATACTGACCACATCACACTTTCATGTGTCGATGTTCCTGAAAATACAGGCCTAACACCGCATCCTTAATATGCCTTATTGGCATGGAAGCAGGGATTTTACCTTTATCTAATCTTAATTTATGAGTAATGACCTGATATGACTAATGGAAATGGAAGTCTTGATTAAATAGAGCATAACTTCAGTGAATGCTCAAAAATTCTATGTGAGAGCAGTAATATCAATGGAGACACATAATTCTTAAAGGTAATACAGATATGATAAGGGGATGAAGTACTGGCACAACAAACAGAAGTCCCCACTGAAGAGTCCTGTGTTATATGGAAAGCCAGTGTTGTCTCTGAAAAGAGATTTTTAAAAAATTATAAGAGTGAGACAGAAGTGTGACTGTTTACAACATAAACAAAGATTTACATATTCCTGTAATATTTATGTAACTGTTTCTTAAATGTAAGCAGCTGAACTTGATTATATTTTTGGCACTAAGAAAAACACCATATGGTAAAAAGCTAAGGCATGTTTAACCTAGATCTGGGATGTCCAGATTCAAAAGGCCTAGGGCCACAGTTGTATGTATAGTAAACTGCATCTAAATCAATCAGTTTTTGATGAATTACATAACACACTTCAGGATATTTTTTTCTATTGACTGCACAGTCAGTTAGTATGATCATTTCTTTCTTTTGCATCATAAAACTGAAGCTAATCATTTCTTGACTAAAAATATTAATTTTCGTAAAATAAATTACATTTTCATAATAACTTCTCAAGAAGAAAATGTGCCTCAGAATGCTGCAGAGTGAATAATTTCTTGATGAAGATTTCATAAATTTAGCTTCATTTTAAGAATGAAGGATTTATGCAAATTCCAGATCATGTTGTTTTATAATCTAAAGTTTTCAAAACGTAGTGTACTGATGTTATAATCTTGTTTTAATCATCATCATACTCGTCATCATGCTATTATATACCTCTTCCTCGGGGAATTTCAAGCAGTTCTACCCAGTACTTTTTTATTTTGAACAAGCAACTCTAAGTCTTCTTTCATTCTTCTAGTTATCTCTTCCTTTTATTGTTTGAATGATCACCATTTTTCAGCCATGTGGGTTCTAGAGTAAATCATTCTGTTCTAATTATTCTGATATTAATAACAGTTGTCTTAAATGCTTGGCCTTGTTTTGTTAAAAAAAAGAAAGTATTTTCGTTATGTTACCTGCAGTTCCACATTTGTGAACATATACAATTTTTGTTTTTTTCTTTGCAATACCCAGTATCAAGTAGGATTTTTACCTGAAATCTTCTGACGACCCGTTTTTGAAGAATCTCTTCATGTTCATTTTGTGGGGATATTGCAAGGGCAATGCGCTAAAATATAACATGAAAATAGTTAAAATAGGTCTGCTTTTATAGAATATCACACTGTTTGCAGTGAAATATTGAAACAAATAATCGAAAAAGAGATAATTTCATTAAAATATCACAACAAAAACATCTAAAAGATCAGTTGGAGAAAAGAAATGCTGTAAAATGATTGTCTGAGAGTGATCTAAAATCGGAAAATGATTGTGATTATCTGTGAAACCAAATAAAGGTTAATGAAATAAACAGATGATTGTTTGTGAAATAAACATAGTGTCTAAAACGTGATTACATCTCATATTAAAACTGCAGATGAGATAAAACTGCAGGAACAGACTGTATAATCTAAAATGAATTCTCTGTGATGTAAGATAATCCTGTCATGCCTTAGAGGCACATAGGGATATAGTGTTAGTGCCCAGTCAAAGGACAAAATAAAGATACCGAGAGCAAGATTTACCGGCAGTTATACAACAAATAGAACACTATGAACAGATTCCATTATGGAATTCACTGATTGTAAAATCACTCCCATTTTTTTTTGGGGGGGGGGGGTCATAAAATGTACGAAGTTTCTGGAAATGAACGAAGGAGATTTGTAGATGTGGCTAGCTACACCAGGAGTTCCAGCTGAACACGTTCTGGACCATGCAGGCACTGGTAACTTCCTCCTGGAGGACAGGAGATCGTGACAGTCGCGGGCACATGGCATCTCGGCTCCGGATGAATGAATTGGGTACAAAATGTGTTGACAGTAGACACAAATAAGTGTTAAAGATGCTAGAGTAATTGTACATCAGTGTGAGACAAGGATTACCGACTGCTAAAACCTATATCCTACATTCTTCCCGTGCCGTTAAACGTCACATAGGGCTCGCATGGCAGTTCGCCAAGTTTTCCTGTCCTCGGCGAGCTTTTCAATCTCATCAAGGGATTTTTATGCCTACTAATTTGGCCTCTCTTAACAATGTCCTCTTAGAGTTTCACGTGATCAGCCTGTTTTTCTTCGGCCTGTTATGTTCCATTTGATAGCTTGTTTTGGGATTCTCTAATTGTTTCTTCTCATCACATGGCCTAATTATGTCAATCTTTTTCTGATCACCCATGAGACAGGTTGTTGTTTGGTCATCTGGAGTATATTGTGAGGCGAAGATTGGAGTGCCTATGGATCTGTTTAGATGATGCTACCTATTTCCCAAAACCCACATACACCTTTCTTTATGAAAACTTCATAAGCCATCTTTCCTTCTAAAAACTTGATGAATCACCTATTTTCTAAAAACTCTATAGATACCTTTTTCCCCAAAACTATTTTCTAAAAAATGTTTTCCATACAATTTATGCACTGTTTTATGGAAACTGTATGATCTATTTGTTGTTGTTATTGTTGTTGTTGTTGTTGAAAACCCTATGTACTCCAGTTCTTTAATTAAAACTTCATGTATCACCGATACCTCAATACATCACCCCCCCCCCCCCCTCCTCCTCCTTTGAAAACTAACACGTTTTCTGAAAACCACAGCACATTTACTTTCTAAAAACTACGTAATACATATTTTAAAAAAACTACCCTTTTTTTCTAAAAACTATCATGTATTTTCTGAACAGTCTAGTACATCTATTTTCTAGAAACTATCATCCATTTTAAACCACCTTCTAGAAATATACCAAGAAACTCAAACAGCAACATGGAAGGTTAGATAAGAAAAAGATCTGTTGGTGAGGCCCCCAGGCCAGATAGATCTAATTTTAACACTGGGGAAGAGTGTGAGACAGAGGTCAGTACTAGTAGATGTGATGACGGACAAAATCCTGACAGTGTTACCAAGGAAAACTCCTGCATCAAACTAAAAAGAAAAATGGGAGTAGGAACATGGAATGTAAGAAGTATGTATGAGGGAAAGTATCAAATAATAAGTGAAGAGATGAAAAAACCGGGGATACACATTTTGGGAACCTGCGAACATCGATGGAAAGGATCAGGACACTTCAAGAGCGAGAATGATAATATCTTTATATGCTCTAGTGGAGAACTGAGAGGAAAGAATGGAACGGCTTTTTACTTGGACAAATCAACATCAAAAGCATTACTAGGTTACACTCCAGTAAGTGACAGAATCCTCACTATCAGACTTAGGGTACTTCTAGAAATGTAACAATCATCCAGATATATGCACCTACATCAGCAGCAGAAGAAGAGGAAATAGAAGACTTATAACACACTGCAAATGACGATAGACCAGGTATGGAAAAACGATATTGTATTAATAATGGGGGGTTTTAATGCAAAGATTGGTACAGAAAGAGCAGAAGACGAAGGATATGTTGTGGGGAAGTTTAGCATAGGACATAAAAATGAGGCAGGTGACAATCTAATGGTGTTTTGCGTGGAGAATGATCTAATGATCGCTAACACACTTTTTAAACAACATCCATGAAGACTTTACACATGGACATCACCTGATAGGAAAACGAAGAATCAAAAAGTTTACATTTTAGTGCAAAGAAGGTGGAGATCAAGTATAACATCAGCAAAAACTTTACCAGGTGCTGATTGTGACACGGACCATGAGTTATTAATAGCAGACATGAAGATGAAGATAAAAAAAAAGACAGTTACAGGATCAAGACCACTCCGCTTTGATCTTACAAAAATACCAGAACAATACGGTATAGAAGTGAAGAACCGTTTCGAAATCCTGATGGCTGTACAGGAGGAGATGACACCAGATGAATTTGCTATGCAGGCCAGAGATATCTTAATAACAACAGCTAAAGACGTGGTTCCAGTAAATAAAACACAAAAGAATGGATGGATTACAGCAGGCACATTAGAACTGATAAAACAATGTAGAGAAATGAAGACCCAATGGAAAGTGACAAACAACAACAAAGAGGAATATAAATCTTTAACAAAAGAAGTACGAAGAAACACAAGAAAAGACAAAAAAAAAAAACAATACATACAAGATTGTTGTGAAAGAATAGAAAGACATCAGAAGTGTGGAAGAGATAGTGAAATGTTTAAAGAAATGAAGACATTGACGATAAAATGTTATACCTAAGCTAAATGTAATTTGTGACGAGATGGGGAATACCTTGATAGAGACAGAGGAAATTCTAGAAAGATTGAAGGAATATTGCAGAGGAATGTATGAAACAACCGACTGTGGAAGCAGAAATCAACAGTGTGAATTATTATTGGAGGATAAAGAACCGGAACCGACAATAGAAGAAGTTTTATGGACAATAAAGAATCTGAAAAATGGTAAATCACAAGGATGTGATGAGTTAAGAGCTGAACTTATTAAAGCAGGAGGAAAGGAATGTGCAACAATCTATCATGCACTATGTAAAAAGATATGGCATTCAGGTATTTGGCCCCAAAAAAAAAAAATGGAAAAGAACTATATTCATACCACTGCCAAAAAGGGGTAACTTGAAATTATACACAAAATACAGAACAGTTGCCCTGATTAGTTATGCCAGTAAAATTATGTTAAAAATCATAATGGGTAGACTTCGTAAGAAAATAGAAGAAGAAGCCAATATAGTCCAAGCTGGTTTCAGGCAAGGAAGAGGATCAAGAGATCATATATTCAATATAAGATTAATAATAAAGAAATGCAGAGAGTTTAATGTGAATCTGTATTTATCCTTTATAGACTACTCAAAGGCATTTGATCGTGTACAACACCAGAAACTTTGGGAAATAATGCAAAAAAAAAAAACAAAACGGATTTCCAACACATTTGATATAATTAACACCAGTACTGTATCTAGATCAACAAGCAGCAGTAAGAATAAATGGTGAAACAACAACTTGGTTTGACATAAAACAAGGGGTCCGTCAGGGGTGCATATTGTCGCCTTACTTATTTAACTTGTATACTGAAAATATAATGAGGAATGTTAGAGAAGATGTAGACAAAGAATACTACGATGCCATAACAATTGGAGGTTATGAAATACCAGAGATTAGATATACTGATGACACAGTATTACTGTCCACAACACAAGAAGGAATGGAATAACTAATTATGTCAATCCGTAAGAACAGCGAAGAGCAAAACATCTATCTTAATGCGAAAAAAAACTAAATTGATGACAACTGACAAAACAAACAAGGCAGCTGAGTTGTGTATCAATGAGGAAAAACTGGAAGAAGTAGAGAGTTTTGAATGTCTTGGATCACTACTAACTAATAATGGAGATACAATGAGGAAAACTGAAAGGACATCTATCGCTCTTCAGAAAGTAAAACAACTAAAGAATCTGTGGAGAGGAACAGACAGAACTATAAGAATAAGATTTTTAAGGGCATGCATCTTTCCCATCGCAGCATATGCCCGTGACACCTGAACATTTAACACAGCAGCTGAGAAACACATAAATGCCTTTGAATGTAAATGGTACAGAAGAGTTCTTCAAATATCATGGACACAAAAAAGAACAAACATATCCATACTACAAGAACTTAATATTGAAGAAGGCTGGTTAGTAAAGAGGATTAAAGAGAGAAAACTTAAATAGTTTGGACACATTAAACGTCATGAGAATCTAGAGAAGACCGTCTTGGAAGTCTATATAATGGGAAAAAGAAAGAGAGGAAGACCAAGGCGAAGATGGCTGCAAGACATCGCTGATAATCTGCAAATGGAAGCATCAGCAGCAGGCCATCTTGCCCACATCCGAGAGGCCTACAAGAGTGCTGTTAGGGAGGCAAATTTCCGCAAGGGACATGCAAATGAATGAATGAACATCCATTTGTTAAAAACTCTATGTACCATCTTTATTTATTTATTTCCAAATGCCCTTTTGGAAAACTCCATAGACTATCTAGTTTCTGAAAACTGTATGTGCCATCCGTTTTTTGGCCAAAAAAGATCTACATATTATTTCTTGGTAAACAGATGCAATGAATATGCTCAGTTACCTGCGAGCAGGAACCCTTGTTTCTGATAAGTTTGTAGATGATGTACCCCGGGACCATCATCATGGATGTAGAAGCGAGGCACCAGCCGACCGTGTTGGCATAAGATGGATATGTGTAAACGCCCTGGGAAGAGCGGTAAGTTAGAGGCTGATACGAGACTATACTGGACACCACGACTATCTGAAAAATACAAGATAGCGAGAGAATGTTATAAAGAGAAAATTGTTACCACTAAAAGTAACAAGCAGGCATAATTTT